>CM035840.1:152158976-152666996 GCA_020510985.1 Pholidichthys leucotaenia
TGGGCTCTTTGTGCTCTCCATATGCACGGAGAGGCTGAGTAGCTCATATCAGGCTGAGCATGCATATGAGCTGCTGTCAGATGTGACACATAGTTGACAACATAAATAATTTAGAATATATTTTACGTTTATAAAAGTTATGCGTTTCAGTTAAAAAATGTATCCAATAAACAACAATTTGAAAAATAAAATAATTAAAATTATCTTCATTAATTTCCATGTGTTTTCAGAGAATTGTAGGGAGCTACAGCATGAGGGCTAAAGGGCCACATGTGGCTCCGGAGCTGCGGGTTGTCAACCCCTGATCTAATGAATAATTGAAATGTCTCTTGCTAATTTTGATTTTGTAAAGGGCTGAAAGTTTTGCTTGGTAGTATCCAGATACCATCAATCACTCACAAACCTCTGAAAAGCCTGGGTGTTTAACTGCAGCTTCAAAGATACAACATCTGTCCAGAGGACCAACAAACAGCTGGAATCTTGGCTGGTATTGGTGGACAAATCAGACCTCACTGACAAGTTTAAGGCTTGGGTTTACTAGCATGGCATTCTCCCCTGAGTGGCCCCAAATCCTTTGGCCACTCTTGATCTATGAAGTTTCAGTTACCACAGTCCAGGGCTTTCTGTTCTTATAGAAGTGGCTGGGTCTACCTTGGAGTTTAAGCAGCATTGCACTGTATGGGTAGACCAATAAGATGAAACTTCTGATTGGCATCTTGGGTAGGGAATTCAACATGACCCATGCAAGGAAAGTGCTGCAGTGCCAGGAGTCAAGTGTCCCTAAAGCTGCAAAGGCTGGGATTGAGTTCAGAACAGGATCTAAGTGAAGTGCTGCAGAAGATGTGAAAGACGTAGAATTATGGCTGAAGCATTGGACAATGGGCACAGTGTCTCCACGAAGGCCTAGTTCAGGTTGCAGCAAGAAAAGATAGAAAATCTCTAATCCAGAAGGCGGTCCAGGCTGCTGTTGAGGAGGAGCAAGCCTGTAGGATGGTGGGACTGTGGCAATAGGGTGCCTGGACAAGATGGGAGCAGGTAATACAACACAGAGTCTCATGAGCTGAACTTCATTGCATAAAATTCTTCATCCAAGCTTTTTATGATGCCCTACCAAGCCCATTTAACCTGTTCAGCTGGGGGAAGGCAGAGTCACCATTCTTCCTGATGTGTGGAAAGAAAGGGACTCTCGAGCACATCTTGAGCTGCTGTCCAAAAGCCCTGGGTGAAGGGCACTATTGCTGGTATCATGACCAAATACTGAGGGCTATAGCCATTTGCTGTGGAATCAGCCACTGCAAGAGTCTCCTGCCAGAGAAGGCCCTTGCTTTTGTCAGGGCTGAAGAAAAGTGGACTTCAGCTCTGAAGACTAATGTTTCTGAACTATTCCATACAGCAAAAGACTGGTAGTACAAATTGACCTGGGTAATCAACTTAAATTCCCAGAATCCATGGCGACAACATCATTAAGGCCAGACATAGTGTTGCTTTCCCACTCCTCCAAGCAAGTGATCATTTTGGAGCTGACCATGCCTTGAGAGGAACACATGGAGGAGGCCCATGAAAGGAAAAGGGCAAGATACACCAAGCTTGTGGAAGAGTATTGGCAGGATGGATGGAGGAACCCATAGAGATTGGATGTAGGTGGTTTGCAAGCCAGTTTCTCTGCAGAGCCTTCAAAATGTTGGGCATCACAGGGGCACACGGAAGAAGGGCCATCAAGTTAGCCACTGATGCAGTGAGGCTGCATTGAGGTGGCTGTGGATTAGGAGAGGAGACCCATGGGTGGTAGGGCTACCTAGATGCAAGCTGAGACTTGATCAACCTCATTTGGGTCACCTGGGTGAGGGTATCTGACTGTTAAAAGATCAGAAACACCCAATGACCCCAGGTTACATCACTTATGTGTTCAGGTGGATCACTATGATGTATGCTAGAAGCAAACTTTGCAAATAACATATTTGATTGCAACCATATATGCCAAGGCTTGCACAGGTTGTATGTGTGCGGGGGGGTTGCCCTACACCTGATCCATAGCTGATTACCTATTACATCTTTTCTGGTGACCTTAGGGAATTCTCTGTTGTGATTAATTAATTTTGACAAGAACACTCAAAGCTTTAGATTTAGATTTTTTTTTTTTTTAAAAATGACTAAAAAAAAATACAACATCCAGTCTGTCATACAATAACTTTAAACTAAAAACTTGTGACAAGATGCTCAATCCTCCATGTTTGTCCAGTACACTGCTGAATGATGAGCTCATAGAAGTTTTCACCTTGGGCGATCTCAAGGCATCGGTTTGTTGCTTTGTTTCTGATTTCTTGGCCCTGCAATGGTTTGAGAGCAAATATGAGATGATTTAACAGGAATTGTGAGTTTGACCCCTTGTACTGATAATAGCGACCTCTGAAAAGAGGTTGTAAGATGGCTTTTGGCAGCTGAGGTCTTACCTGTTTAAAGTCCCAGTGCATGTGTAGTTGGCTCGTCTTTGCTAGGAAACACTCATGCAGGGTGGGGGTAGTTCCAGAGCCTGGATCAACCAGGCAGCGGTTAGTATTGTATTTATGAGATCTTAACCCACCAATGATGATTTCACCATCTGTGTTAAAATAGCAATGCTGTTGGGAAGGAAAAAAATTATTTTTATTATCCCCATATAGGTATAATCACTCAATTGTCATCCTTTTATTTTTCTGTAGTACCTGAGGCTGTTGAAAGTGGCAACCATACAGGATGGGAATATTTCCTGGAATGGCTCCCTGATCCACACAGTGTTCCTTAAGAAGGCTGTTCATCAGCTAGTATCAGAAGTGTTCATTTGCATTAAGTTCAATAATTGCATTTTATATTATGTAAAATAACTTAAGCATGTATACCTATCAAGGCCCTGCCAGACTTCTGGTTGTTCAACAAGGATTTCTTTGCCTGAGCCCAGCAGAGTGAGCATGTTCAAGCTCAAATAATTATTAACAGATAAAGTCTCTTACCACACCATACCCCAGAACGTTATCCCATGTTTCCAGGCTGGTGTAGACATGATCCATGTACCACTTAAAAGGTTTGCATTTCAGCTTTTCTCTAAGCTTCTTCCTCTCCGAAATGTCACCAATATCAATTCCATGATCCTGTGTGCCATATGTCATACTGTACAATGATACTTAAACATAGAAAATATCTAATATAGAGAAGTGGCAAAAGTTTACAGTATATTTCCATTACTCAACTATAGAAGTATTATTTTTTTGTTAAAAAAACCAAACTCTGGTAAAAGTAGAAGTACCGATTCAATTTCTTTCCTCAATTAAACGTACATTCAGGCTCAGAAATATACTTATAGTATATAAAGTAAAAAGTATCTCCCATAAGGACATTTCTCTCACATTTTTACAGTTAACTGAAAATCATGTCATTAATATATGTGTAGACTATTACACCATTCTAACTTAAAAATAACCTGATTACAACATTTGCTCAGATGAGCAAATCAGTTTTAAGTGTTAGCATGATCAGTACAAGAACACACTTGATATCTAATTTAGCAATAAATAAAGCTCTAAATTCATCTTGTCATGTTGCATCTTTCATGTTACTAAGTCGTTAATCTCCTGTGGGTGGCATGCATGCGCTGACCTCTGCACCTTTCATGGAAAACACACAGATGCTCACTGATACAAAATTCTTACTCCAAAACAAACAAACAAACAAACAAACAAAAATACTAACTTCCCTCAAATGTTTTAAAGTAACAAGCATCTTTTGAAAATTTTAAGAGTAGAAAGTATAAGGCCAAGTTTCTATGGGAGAGGAGAACTTCTGTGTAGGTGAACTTTGGGCCATTTTACTTTGCAGAGGGTATAACATCATAAAATTCCTACATGACACACTAAAATAAAGTGCAAACACCAAAAAAGCATAATAGAGGCACTTCAAAATATGTGCTATTGTCAATTTGTGGCCACATTTTTGCACATTACTGTATATGTAATCCTTAACCAAACATTTACAAAAAAAATAACAGGAAATTATCTATATTAACCTTCAGGGGAACATCCCAGGCAATCATCACATTTTTCTTGAATTCATCCAACCAAATATCTGCAACCCTCAGGGCATTTCTTCTTACAGATGGGGTGAGATCAGGTGCATATGGTTTATGTGCCCTTTCAATGTGAGCTATCCTGGAGCAAGGCACAACCTCTACACTACCTCCACACAGCCACACCTGCAAAGCACAGATCAGATGATTATTAATGCCCACCTTTACAGGGTTTAAATGTTGCATAAGGGAATGTAGTGTGGGTGCTCACACGGATCCCAAGCTCAACGTTCTCTCCTCCATAAATTTCCATTCCACCATCAAGCCCACCAATTTCTCTAAGAAAATGTCTGTCTGCTGCAAAAATCCCCATAAGTGAGGGACTCCTGTGCAAAAGCAATATTAAGCAATGTTAGAAAAAGCTGGAAGATATTTTTTTTTTTTTTTTTTTGTAACTTAGATTTTTATTCATTTTTCATCATATATAATGCATTCAGATCACATTCTACATTTAAAAAACAAAGGGGTTGGACTTCCGGTCTGGACGCCATGGCGACTGCAGCTTAACACTGAAGTTCTCAGACCCAATCCAGGATAACACATTGAAAATCAAACTTAACGGATTTTTGGAGGAGTGAAAATCAAAAGACAAAATCATCATGTCTAAAGGAAAACAGAAGAAACTGAAATTCTCCAGGCCAGGACACGTATCGGCCGGAGAATCCGAACTGGAAGATCTCCGTTCAGAAGACGAGGAACTGGTGATAGCTAACAAAAGGGTTAGCCTGAAATCACTATTTGAGGAGCTACGACGATTTCGCCGAGATGTTACGGCCGAATTTCGGGAATTCAGAGAAGAATTGAAAAGGACAAACAGCAGAGTGGACCAGGCCGAGAACCGAATCTTGGAAACAGAGGATCGAATAAAAGTGCTCGAAGATTCTGTGCTAGACCTACGCAAAAGACAAGCAGCTATAGAGGCTAAGCTAACCGACCAAGAAGGAAAACAAAGAAGAGACAACATAAGAATTCATGGTCTGATAGAAGGAACCGAAAATGGTTTTAACTCAATGGCAGAATGCGTGGAATCCTTACTAAGAGAGAAATTGGATATTCCACAAACCACCGACTTGAAGATAGAAAAGGCACATCGTTCATTAGCCGCTAGGCCGGCGGCGGAAGCGCCCCCACGTTCGGTGTTGGTAAGATTTTCCAATTTCAAAATAAAACAAGAGGTTGTAAGACTGGCCTGGCAGAAAAAAGGATTTATGCACCAGGAGAGAAAAGTCTACGTGGAACACGATTACGCCCCGGAGGTCCTTAAAAAGCGCAGGGAATACAATGACGCGAAAAAGGTGTTAAGAGAGAAGAAATTGCGCTTTCAGACACCATTTCCTGCGAAGTTAAGGGTCTTCTACGGCGATGAAACGTGTCTCTATAATTCGGCGGAAGAAGCAACAGCTGACATGGCGAAAAGAGGCCTCCCGGTAACGGTATTTAAACCCACCGCAGACCAGAGTGAGAAGATCAAAACGCAAACATGGACAACACAAAGACCTTCAAAATCCACGGACCAGCAGCGGGAAACCCAGCACCAGAGCGTCGCGGATAAACTATCCGTTTTCAGGTTGGAATAGCGACCTTTTTTTTTTTTTTTTTTTTCTCTTGAATCAATCCGCACATCCAACCCCCCTCATACAAGGTAACAAACATTAAAGGAGATGCATATTCAGCATGTGGTAAAACATTTCATGGAACAATCATATTATTTGAAACAAATAAGTCTTTGTAATAAAAAAAAAAAAAACTTGTTAAAATAGAAATGTGACAATAATCCACATGTTCTCCTCATACTAACAAATACTGTTTTTGCGTGAATGTTTGATGTGATGGGGGTGGGAGGGTGCACACAATTTCACAGGGTTTAGGCATAAAAGGAAAAAAAAAAAAAAATCATTACAAGTTTGGATTGGGTTCTGAAACTCACGTTAAAAGCATGGGACTACTTTCAGTGGTAAGAGAGGGCCCTCAACACGTAACAGAGTTTGAGGAATTTCCCTCAGAGCCTTCACTCCATCAAGGCTCTTACAGGGTCTTTAAAAAGACCTCAGCGCAGGAAGTTCTTATGACAGCTTTTTGTTTTAAAGTTTTTTACACTATGTTCTTAATGTTTTTCTTGTTTTTAATGTTCTTTCAGTTTCTGAGTAGCACAAAAGAGGGCCACCACACAGTTATACTAAACAAAACAACACAATGGAGAAACAGGGTGTAACCAAAATAATTTCATATAATGTAAAAGGAATCCTGAATCCAGTTAAAAGATCCAAGATTCTAGGCAAAATGAAAAAAGACAAAGCAGGAATAATACTTTTACAAGAAACCCACCTAACAGACGTGGAACACAATAAACTCAGTAGACAAGGGTTTAAAATGATCTCTTCATCTTCATATAAATCAGGGAGGAGGAGGGGAGTAGCGACATTGATATCAACCAAAATTACATTTGAAAAAAAATCAGAACACAAAGATAAAGAAGGGAGATACAGTTTGGTAACTGGGCGGCTAGAGGGAGAAGATATCACCCTGCTGAATGTGTATGCTCCCCCAGGGGCTAACTGGAAATTTTATAAAAATGTATTCGACCTAATGATAACTAAAGCTCAAGGTTTAGTGATATGTGGTGGGGACTTCAATCTTAGACTGAATCCATACTGGGATGCTTCTGGTAATTCCCCACATCAAAATAACACCCAAAACAGGAAGACTCGGATGCTACTAAAAGAATTGGGAATCTGTGACGTGTGGAGGGAACTCAACCCCAGTGTAAAAGACTATACATTTTACTCAACTCCACATTCATCTTACTCAAGGATTGACTATTTTTTTATGTTTAATAGAGACATTGGAAGAGTAAAAACATGTAAAATAGGACTGATGGATCTCTCCGACCACAGTCCGATCTACATGGACTTAAATATCCAAAAATACACAAATAATACATTTTCTTGGAGGTTAAATTCAAATGTCCTGAAAGGACCATTGAAAGATGAATTGGAATCAGATATTCTCAGATATTTGGAAGATAACGATAATGGAGAAGTATCCCCTTTAATACTGTGGGATGCATGTAAAGCTGTAATAAGAGGAAAGATTATTGCAAAACTGGCAACCCAAAAGAAACTAAGACAAGAAAAACTATCCACATTAGAGTCAGAACTTAGGAACCTAGAAAAAGAACACAAAGGCAACACTCATTCTACTGACTCGCTCAAGATTAAGGAAATTAAAAACCAAATAAATGAGATCTACACAATAGAAATCCAGAAGAAACTTACATTTCTGAAACAAAAATACTATGAAGCAGGCAGTAAATCGGCAAAATTGCTAGCCTATAAATTGAGGAAACATCAAACAGAAAGAGCAATCTACAAAATCAGAGACCCAGTATCAAAGGAAATAAAATTCAGAATTCAGGATATTCTTAAAAACTTCGAGAATTACTATAAGAACTTATACTCCCACAAAAAACATAAAAACGCATCCGAGGCATTCCTAATCACATTAAACCTTCCCCAACTTACGGAGTCACAAAATAAAACACTACTGTCAGAAATACATCCTAAAGAATTGGAAAAAGCAATTATGAAACTTAAAGCTAACAAATCCCCAGGAGCTGATGGCTATACAGCAGAGTGGTACAAAACCTTTAAACAGCAACTATCTCCTCTCCTCCTGAAAACATTTAATTATGTCCTCCACACAGGGGAAATCCCCCCCTCCTGGAGAGAAGGGGTCATTGCAGTTATACCTAAACCTGAAAAGGATAAACTAGAGTGCTCCAACTACAGACCAATCAGTGTACTAAATCAGGACTATAAGCTTTTTACCATTATCCTTGCCAAAAGGTTAGAAAATATACTGACAGACCTAATTCATTTAGACCAAACAGGTTTTATAAGACAAAGACAGACACAAGACAACATTCGACGCACTTTACACATAATTCATCATATAAAAAAATATAACTTAAATGCAGTCATATTGGGATTAGATGCTGAAAAAGCATTCGATTCGGTTGACTGGTCTTTTCTGTATAGAATCTTATCCAGTTTCAATTTTCATAACAACTTCATTAGAACTATACAGGCATTATATAAAAAACCAACAGCTAAAATAAGGATTAACGGTAATTTATCATCATCTTTTGAACTGGAAAGAGGATGTCGTCAGGGCTGCCCCCTGTCTCCACTGCTCTTTGCAATCTTCATAGAACCTCTGAGCCAATGGATAAGACAAAACCAAAAAATTCAAGGTATTACACTTGGTCAGAAGGAACATAAAATAGCACTCTTTGCTGATGACATTTTAATATACCTAGGGCAGCCGGACACTTCTTTACCAGAACTAACCTCAGTTTTTTCAGAGTATGGAGATTTATCGGGGTACAAATTAAATATACATAAAACCCAAGTTTTAACATTCAACTATGACCCAAATCATTATTCACTAAGCAAACTCAAAACTAACTGGGAGTCGGAATCTATGAAATATCTGGGGGTCAATATCCCGAAACAACTCAACAAAATTATATCACTAAACTATGATCCACTGGTGACAAAAATAAAATCTGACCTAGCAAGATGGAATATGATACCATTCTTGGGTACTGCACAAAGAATTGAAGCAGTCAAAATGAATATACTTCCACGTCTTCTATACCTTTTCCAAACAATACCGGTAGAACCTCCCAAAAAAACATGGCAGGAGCTGGACAGAAGGATCTCAAGATTCATATGGCAGGGCAAGAGACCTAGAATCAGATATAGAACCCTACAGCTAAACAAAGACAAAGGTGGGCTCGCGCTGCCAAATATCAGGGACTACTTTAAAGCCGCACAAATTAAAACTTTAGTAGAGATATGTAACCCAGTCTACACTGCACAATGGAAGGAGATCGAATGCCAAATAACAAGTGACATCCCCCTACAGGCGATAATAGGGAACAATGTCTTACCTAAGCTTTTGAATAACACTAACCCGTGGATAGAGACCCCGCTAAAAATTTGGTTTAAGATAGTCAGAGAGAATCAAACTAAAGAGCCCTATCAACTTCTGCAATGGATCGCCTATGATCAGGACTTTACTCCTAATAAAACAGACACCAGATTTAAAAAGTGGAAGGAGAAAGGGCTGATAAAATATTACGATTTTTTTAAAGGGCAAATCTTAAGAAGTTTTGAAGATTTGAAAAAACAAGGCCTAATAAATCAAGACCTTTACAGGTTCTTCCAGCTTAGACACCACATAAACAATATACTTAAAAAGGAGGTTTTGGAAAGGGCCCAGTCAGGTGTTCTGAAGGTCTTCTTAATGGCATATAAAGGGATCCCAGGGATCAGATACATTTCTAAAATATACCAAGGTCTTCAAGACTTAAAAGGAGACAACACATCTTATATAAAAGAGAGATGGGAAAAAGAGGGGAATTTCACTTTACAACTGGAAATATGGGAAAAGCTAAATAAACAGCAATGGAAAAGTACCTCATCCCTGCAGTGGAGAGAATTTGGATGGAAAAACTTGGCAAGATTTTTCAGAACACCTGCACAAAACAAATTTACCCATAAGGGATTGAACTGTTGGCGCTTGTGTGGTGAAAAGACTGCAAATCATTTTCATGTGTTTTGGTCATGCCCAGTTATCCACCAATATTGGACCAAGGTACAGACAATATTGGGGAAAATATTCAAAATTACAGTTCCCTTTTCTTTTGTAACTTTGTATTTGGGTTTACTACCGGACTCACTGGAAAGACGAGGAGAAAAATATTTATTCAATGTTTTAATATTGGCAAGCAAAAAAGCTCTAACTAAAAAATGGATGTTGAAGGACTGTCCTACACCTGAAGATTGGACTAACGTGATCCAAGACATTTACTCGATGGAAAAGTTGACATTCGCACTGAGACAGGACATGGATGTGTTCATGAACTTTTGGCAACCCTGGACCGCATATGTGTCTTCCATTAGATCTAATCTTTGACAAATACCATTTCAATAATGGTTCCGCTCTTTGTTCCAACCCTACTCAGATGCTCTTTTATCTTTATTTACTTACTTTTTCTTTTTGTTTGTTTTTTACTGGTTTGTTTTTGTTTTTTTTTGTTATTTGTTTCTTGTTTTTTTTTCTCTTTAATTTCACTTTTTCTTTCACTTTAAAAAAAAAAAAAAAGGGGGTGTTGTAAGAATTAATCTTCCAATGTTGTCAGATATCAGAAAATAAGGGAACATGTGATGAAAATGTAAACACTGCATTGCTGTAACGACCTGTATACCCTTTACAAAAACTTAAATAAAAAAAAAAACAAAAAAAAAAAAAACAAAGGGGTTAGGGTAGGGAAAAAAATATATATATATGTATAAAAAAAAAAAAATTAAAAAAAAAATTTAAAAAAAAATAAAAGGGGGGGGGGGCAAATGTTGGAGCATCAAGTTTTTAGTTTCCATCTCTTAATTCTTCTGGTTTTTTCAGTGTCTTTGGTTATTCTTTCAATTTCTGCCGCGTTGTTGCACTTTGTAGTGTGTCCATTTCCGCCATTTTTTCTCCCATATTCCTTCTTGCATTCTTCGTCGATATGTTAGTTTTTCCATCATACGTATGTCCTCAACAATGTCAGTCCATTGTTCTTGGTCAGGAAGAACTTCTGATCGCCATTTTTTTGTGATAGTTTTTTTACATGCAATCAACAAGATTTTAACTAGATATCTGTCCTCAGCCTGTATAACATTGTCTTTTTTAAGATCACATAAGTACATCAGGTTACAGTTCATTGGTATATTATATCCTAATATCCTCTGTATTGTCACATGCATAGATTTCCAAAATGATGATATTTTGTAGCATTTCCAAAACATATGTGAGTGGTCTGCATTTTGAGCCCCACATCCCCTCCAGCATAAAGATTGGGTATTTGTATATTTTCCTTGAATCTGTGGTGTAATGAAAAAGCGAATCAGGTTTTTCCATCCAAATTCCCTCCATGCCCTTGAATTTGTTGATGTGTGTTGTGTTTTCCATATTTCCTGCCAGCTTTCTTCTGTTATGTTTAAATTGAGCTCTTTCTCCCATTTCTCCTTTATATAGTTACTTGTATGATTGTTTGTCATAAGTTTCTGATATAGTTTTGAAATAATTCTTATTTTATTTCCTGCATATGAGCTTAAAATAAGTTGTATAATCTCGTTCACATCTGTTTGGAGGTTATGCCTAATCTTCTTCATATAGTAATCTCTCATCTGCAGATATCTGAAAAATTCCGATCTTTCTAATTTAAATTTTCTCCTGATATTTACAAAGCTCCCGAGATCTTTTTTTCTGATATTGCCCCATGCTGTGATTCCCTTGTTCACCAGATTTTTGTATCCCCTATCTTGTTTTGCCGGTTCAAACTGACTGTCAAATGCTACCCATTTCAATAGTTTTATGTCTTCCCTTATATTATATTTTTGTACTATTTTATACCACAGTTCTAAAGTAAATTTAGTGATTGGGTCTATTTGTTTGATTTGCTTATATGCATCTTTATCCCCTATTATGCTTTGTACTGGGAGTCCCTCAATTTCCTTTTCCATTTCTTTCCATTTTGCCTCATATCCCTCGTCGCACCAACATATGATATATCTTATTTGTGCTGAGTAGTAATATTCCTTTAGACTCGGTAGGCCCATGCCTCCTTTCTCTTTTGGTAATTGGAGGGTTTTATATTTCACTCTTGGTTTTTTACCTCCCCAAACAAATCTCGATATCATCCTGTCCCACTTTGAGAATTGGGCATCTGGAATCTCTGTTGGTATAGCCTGGAAGAGGTAAAGTAATCTAGGTTGTATGCTGATTTTGACTGTCTCAATTTTTGAATTCAGATCCATATTTAAGATTGACCATCTATCAATATCTTTTTTTATTTCTTGTTCCAACCTATCATAGTTTGCTTTATATATTTTGCTTAGGTCTTTAGGTATGTTCACTCCAAGGTATTTTATTTCTTTTTGGTTCCAGTTTAGTTTGATCTTATCAGTTATCTGGTTTAGAGGGTTATAGTGGAATGTCAGTATTTGTGTTTTTGTTATGTTTATCTTGTATCCTGATAATTTTCCAAAATTTTCTATCAAGTTCATCATTTCCATTATTGATTTATCTGGTTGTTCAAGGTAAACTATAATATCGTCTGCAAATAGCCCAATCTTGTGTTCCGCCCCCTTTATTGTTACACCTTTTAATTTCTTATTTTGTCGTATCGCTTGAGCCAATGGTTCTATGAACAGAGCAAACAAGGTGGGCGATAAGCAGCATCCCTGCCTAGTTGATCTTTGTATATTTACTTTGTCTGTTAAGCTACCGTTTATCTTGATTCTTGCCACAGGTTCTTGATATAGCGTCCTTATGCATTGTACTGATTTTTCGTTAAATCCAAAGCGCTCCAGTACACTATATAGGAATTTCCAGTTAACCCTGTCAAATGCTTTTTTCTGCGTCTAAACTCATTATTACTGCGCTTTTCTTTTCTTTATGTATTTGGTTAATTATATGTATTGTTCTCCTGATATTGTCATGTGTTTGGCGTCCCTCTATGAATCCAGTTTGATCATCTTCTATCAATTCCGTCAAGAATGTCTTTATTCGTTTACATATAATTGTTGTGTATATTTTATAATCTACATTACTATTACTATCTATTCTATAATCTATCTTTTTTTTTTTTTTTTTTTTTTTTTTTTTTTTTTTTCTCCTCTCGGCGCCACACCAGTCGGCTGCCTTTTGCAACAGCGGCTCGATTCCGAGTTTTTTTTCCCTTCCTCTCTCTTTTGATCACTTTTTTTTTTCACCCCACTTATATCACGGACACACAGATCATCCCAAATGTCTCCTGAGCCGGTGGACGGAGCCACTGTTTATAGCAGGATACGATATAACAGGGAAGAGCTGCTAGCATTTAACCGCCACCCGGTCCCACTGGAAAAACTCGACATACCGAGAGAACTGAGGCGAAAACGCCGCGGCTGCCGGGCTGGAGTAAGGCGGAGGACAAAAAATATAAGGTACAGACCCTCCCTTCCATCTGTTGTCATGGGAAATGTACGGTCGATACTGGGAAAGTTAGATGAGCTAGCGGCTATCTCCCGTTATGATAGCACTTACCGGGAGTGCTCTCTCCTTTTGTTTACTGAGACGTGGCTAACTGAACTAGCAGCAGATGCTAACATTGAGCTGGAGGGTTTTCACACGATACGAGCTGACCGAACACCAGAGAGTGGCAAAACTAGGGGCGGTGGAGTGATCATGTATGTTAACAACAACTGGTGCAGACCGGGACATATCACTGTTAAACAACGACACTGCAGCAAAGACATTGAGTTGCTAGCTGTTAGCATGAGGCCTACATATCTCCCGAGAGAACACTCACACGTGATCTGCATTGTTGTTTATGCAAATCCGACGGCGAACGCTGGGACAGCGCGTGACGTCATCCATTCAGTAACCAGCAGGCTGCAGACAGAACACCCAGATGCTCTTCTCCTCATCTCAGGCGATTTCAACCACGTTTCACTGTCTCCCATTCTGCCCACTTTCACCCAGTATGTCACATGCCACACTAGAGACAATAAAACACTGGATTTGTTCTACGCAAACACTAAGGAGGCGTACACCTCATCACAACTCCCCCCACTTGGGAGATCGGATCACAACTTGGTTCATCTCCGACCGGTGTACAAACCCCTAGTGCACAGACAACCTCCGGCCATGCACACTGTGGAGTTATGGTCTGAGGAGACAATGGACACTCTAAAGGACTGTTTTGAAGCCACTGCCTGGAAGCAGCTCTGCGATCCACATGGTGAGGACATCGATGGCCTCATTCACACCTTCACGGGCTACCTCAGCTTCTGTGTGGACAAATCCGTTCCCACCAAGACCATACGGCGTCACTCAAACAACAAACCCTGGATCAACCCTGAGATAAAAACACTTCTGAGAGAGAAGAAGAGGATCTTCAGGTCGGGGAACAGGGAGATGCTGAAGTCCGTACAGAGGGAGCTGAGGAGAAAGATCAGAGAAGGCAAGGACAGCTTCAGGAAGAAGATGGAGGACAAGCTGCAACAGAGCGACATCAGCGGGGTCTGGAGAAACCTCAAAACCATCTCGGGGCTCCAGAATACCTCCCCCCAGGCCACGGGGGGCAGGGAGTGGGCGAACAACCTGAATCTGTTTTTCAATAGATTTGACCAACCGCCCTCCCCCCTGTCTGCACAACAACCACTGCTGCCTCTAAGAAATCAAGTCCTGCTACCCACTCCCCACTCCACCGACACCCCCCCCACTCCCAACACACAGCCCCCCATCCTGACCCTGACCAAGACCCAGGTGAGGACGGAGCTGAGGAAGATCAAGGCGAGGAAGGCGTCGGGACCGGACGGCATCAGCGCAAAGCTCCTCAAGTCCTGTGCAGACCAGCTGTGTGGGATTGTGACGTATATCTTCAACATGAGCCTGAAACTGGGGAGGGTACCACAGCTGTGGAAAACATCTTGTGTGGTACCTGTACCAAAAACTTCCCACCCCAAAGACCTGAACAGCTTCAGACCGGTGGCCTTGACGTCCCACTTGATGAAGACCCTGGAGAGACTGCTCCTTGCTCATCTCCGCCCCCTGGTGGAACCAGCGATGGATCCACTCCAGTTCGCCTACCAGCATGGCATTGGGGTGGAGGATGCGGTGATCTTCCTCCTTCACCGTTCTCTGTCCCACCTGGAGAAGCCCGGGAATATGGTGAGGATCATGTTCTTTGACTTCTCCAGTGCTTTCAACACCATCCAACCGATGATCCTGAAGGACAAGCTGCTGCGCGCAGGGGTGGACCAGCACCTGTCATCATGGATCCTGGACTACCTCACGAACCGGCCTCAGTTTGTGAGAACCCGGGACTGTGTTTCCGACACGATCATCAGTAGCACGGGGGCCCCCCAGGGAACGGTGCTGGCTCCCTTCTTGTTCACTCTTTATACTGCGGACTTCTCACACAACACAACACATTGCCATCTACAGAAGTTCTCTGATGACTCTGCGATCGTTGGTCTCATCTCCAGCGGAGATGAAGCTGAGTACAGAGGGCTTATCCAGGACTTTGTGGACTGGTGCCATCGGAACTGCCTCCAGATCAACGCGAGGAAAACTAAGGAGCTGGTGGTGGACTGCCGCAGGCATGGGCAGCCCCTCACAGCACCAGTAAATATACAGGGAACAGACATCGAGATGGTGACATCCTACAAGTACCTGGGTATTCATCTGAACAATAAACTAGACTGGTCACACAATACTGACGCACTCTACAAGAAGGGACAGCGCAGGCTGTTCCTGCTGAGGAGACTCAGGTCTTTTGGTGTACAAGGGGCGCTGCTGAAGTCATTCTATGACACGGTGGTGGCATCAGCCATCACTTTTGGAGTGGTCTGCTGGGGCAGTGGCATTACTGCAGCCGATAGGAAGAGACTGAACAAACTGATTAAGAAAGCTAGCTCTGTCCTGGGGCAACGCCTTGATCCGATGGAGGAGATAGGAGAGAGAAGGACGGTGGCTAAACTGTCATCTCTGCTGGAGTCCGAGTTCCACCCTATGCAGGACATACTGGATGCACTGAGGAGCTCATTTAGCAGCAGACTACATCATCCCAGGTGCACAACCGAGAGGTTTCGTAGGTCCTTCCTACCAACGGCTGTCAGACTGTACAACCTAAGCAGGGCTGCTCGCAGAGATAGCAAAAAGACGTAACAAACTAATAGTTTTTTTTTTTTTTTTTTTTTTTTTTTTTGAATGCAAAAGATGCAATAGACTTACACAATGGTCCTCTCCGGCATACAACTAGGAACATACCGGTCGCTATGGAGGGTGAGAATATGTATGGGCACATAATCATACCATGTAGGATAACTAAATAGACGGTTATGCTGTTTCATCCCACCTAGCAACAATGCTCTGCACTGTGTGTGTTTATATATTTACATATTTATTCCATCTAGCTACAATGCTCTGCACTGGGTGTGTTTATATTTATATATCTATATATTTATTCCATCTAGCTACAATGCTCCGCACTGTGTTTTTATATATCTACATATTATTCCATCTAGCTACATTGCTCCGCACTGTGTGTGTTTATATACTTGCATATTTATTCCACCTAGCTGCAATGCTCCATACTGTGGGTGTTTATATATTTACATATTTATTCCATCTAGCTACAATGCTCTGCACTGTGTGTTCATATATTCATATATTTATTCCATCCAGCTACAATGCTCTGCACTGTGTGTCTGTGTGTGTGTGTGTGTATATATATATTTTATAGTAATATGTACATATGTATATTAGCTGCTCTTGCTTGCTTGTTTTTTCTTGCCTTCTGATTGTTGCTCTGAGTGTTGCTATCCCTGTGCTGTTGCAATCCTGGAATTTCCCCGTTGTGGGACTAATAAAGGCTTATCTTATCTTATCTTATCTTACATTTAATAAAGAGATTGGTCTATAGTTTCCGCATTGTTCTTTATCTTTCCCTGGTTTTAAAATAACTGAAATGATTGCTTCGTTCCATGATGGAGGTATTTTGTTGTTGTTCAGCGTCCAATTAAATGACTTTAGGAGTTGTGGCGTGAGTTCTTCTATAAACAGTTTATAAAACTCAGATGGGTATCCATCACTACCTGGTGATTTACCGTTTTTAAATGACTTAATCACATCTCTGATCTCTTGTGTTGTTATTTCTGCTGTTAGTTTTTCATTTTGTTGATTTCCTATTGATGGCAAGTCCAATGTGTCTAGAAATTTTTTGATATCTTTAGTATTTGTTTCTTCAGGTTGCGAGTATAGTTCTTGGTAGAAATTATGGAAAATTTCTTCGATGTTTTCTGGGTTAACTGTGGTTTTATTTGTGGTGGGGTCTTTAATCTTGTATACATTATTCATTGTTTGTTGTTTTCTTAACCGTTTTGCCAGCAGTTTTGTGGCTTTTGGCCCCGTTTCATAATATTTTTGCTTTAGATATCTATTTTTCCTTTCAATTTCATCCATTTGTGTTTCTTTTATCTTTGTTTTTTCTTCTTTAATTTCTTGATATATTTTTGGGTCATTTGTGCTTTGATGTTTACGTTCTAATTCCCTCAGTCTCTCACATCTTTGTTCATACGCTTCCAGTTTAGTCTTATTTGCTTTTCCTGTTTCAACAATTAATTTACCTCTTAACACGGCTTTTAGTGCGTCCCATAGTATTGTTGGGTCCACTTCTTCATTGTCATTCTCTTGGATATATTCGTTTATGTTTATTTTTATTCTTTCTTTCATTTTCTCATCATTTAACAGTCCTACGTTAAGTTTCCATGTTGTTTGTCGTTTTCTATTGTTCAAATATATTTCCATGTATATAGGATTATGATCTGATATTTCTGCCCCTCCAATCCAACAATTTCTCACCCTGTGTCTGTCACCTTCATTCATAAGGAAGTAATCTATTCTAGAGTGTACTTTATGGACTGCTGAATAATGTGTATAGTCTTTTTCGAGTGGGTGCAGGTCCCTCCATATGTCTACCATACCCATTTCTGCCAGTGAGGTTCTTATGAACTTTGTTACATGTTTTTTTGTCTTCTTAACACTTGTGTCAACTTCATGATCCATGACAGCATTTAAGTCTCCTCCACAAATTAGGACTCCTTCACTGTGTGTTGCTATGAGATCAAACAGATGTTGAAAAAAACCCTTGTCACTTTCTGGTGGGGCATAGATGTTCACTAATGTAATCTGCATACCATCTATTCTTCCCTTTATTATTACATACCTGCCTTCTTTATCCTGAATTTCCTGTTCACTTTCAAATTGTATTTTGTTTGAGATTAGTATCATAACCCCCCTTTTTGCTCCTCCCTTAAATGAACTGTAGTAGGAGTTCTTATAGCCAAATCTCTTTAGTTTCACATGTTCTGTCTTGCTCAAATGTGTCTCTTGCATAAATATAATTTCAGCTTTTTCCTTCTTGAATTTTCTTATTATTCTTTCCCTTTTAACAGGTGAGTTCAGACCATTCACGTTTAATGTCATTATCTTAAGATTTTTACCCATATTCATGTTTTTCCATTTTTTTAACTTGTGCTCCTAGCCCCTTTAACAACAAAAATAACACATATTTATATAAAAACACATTAAAAAATCTCGACCTCCGTACTTTGGGCCTTTCTTCTGCCCACTGGTCCCTGTTGGTGGGTGGGGGGTTTGTCTTCACAGAGTGAAGGGCCCTCCCTAGACTTCTAATTACTATCAAAGTAATAGTCATAAGTCTAGAAATGTCCAACAAATATCACTTAAACCTCTCCTAGCCGTCTGTTTCTCTTTTACCTTGTCTTCTTGGCCTTCATTTCTTCTGTGCCTTTCTTAATCTTTGTTATGATCTAGGCTTTCAGTTGAAAGCCTTGTAGCTTGTCCTGGGCCCGCTGCTCTACGTCTCTCCCCCTTCTTCCGCCGTTCACTCGTCTCCACTCCGTCTGTCGTGGTGCGTTCAGGGCCGCCGCTGCTCCAACCGTCTCCTTCGGCACGCTCACCTCAAGGCCCCGCTCCATCATATCCCGCGCTGCCTCTTCGGCCGTGTTGTAGGTTCTTGTGCCTTCCTCCCAATGAATCCTCATTTTCGTTAGCGGCGTTTGGAATCTAATTTTTTTCTCTTTCAGCGTTTTTTTAATATTGGCATATTTCTTCCGCTGCTGCACGATTTCTGTCGGGTAGTCATGGTCAAAAAATACCTGTTTGTCGCCGATTCGTATCTTTTTTTTCCATGCTTGCGTCAGGATTCTTTCCTTTATGTCATATTTCACAAAGTTTACCACAACTGACCTGGGTGGAGAGTTTGTTTTCGGGTTCTGTGCCGGTGCTCTGTGCGCCTGTTGAATCTGCAGATCCGTTTCTCCGGGTATTTCCAGTTCTTTTTTTAAGAACTGATCCATGAATTTTGTCATCGAGTTGCCTTCAATGCCCTCCGGAATTCCAAAGATGCGCATATTGCTTCGTCGGGATCTGCTCTCCAAGTCGTTTATTTTCTCCTGCATCCTCTGCGTTTGCGTCGTCAGGTTCTGTAGTTGTTCGTTTGCCTCGCTTTTCCAATCTTCTAGTTCCGAAATTCGGGTCTGCGCTTCTGTCATACACGCCCGCTGGGAGCGCAGCTCCTCCATGTTTTCCGTTAATTTACGCTCCATTTCTCTTCGGAGGTCCATGATTTCCTCCTTAATTTCTTTTTTCAGTTCCTCCTTAAGAGCCGCTAAATCCTGTTGTAGCTGTCGCTTGAATTCTCTTAACTCTTCACCCAAACTGGCGATGCCAGCGTTCATGTTGTCGAGTCTGGTGTCTTCCATTTTCTCTGCTGTAGACACCTCGTTTTTTTGGGCTTTGCGTACAGCGGTTTTTCCTGCGTTGTTGGAGAGGAATTCTTCAATTTTACCCTGTTTTTGTCCTTGTGCCCGGTTCCTTCGTGTTTTCATCCCTTAGTTTATTGATTCGTTTATGTCGAGTTGGCCATTTACCGATGATTTTTAATCCGGCTAGGGAGAGCTCTTTGTTTAAGTGTTATGTCTCTCCGCCATCTTCCCGGAAGTCCCTGGAAGATATATTTAATAAAATCAATCAAAACATTATGCTCCAGCTTGCACACACACACACACACACACACACACACCCCTCATGGATCGTCACCTTATCGTGGTGGGGGGTTTGCGTGCCCCAGTGATCCCAGGAGCTATGTTGTCCAAGGCAATTTGCCTCTGGTAGGGTCACCCAAGATAAACTGGTCCTGGGTGAAGGGCCAGACAAAGAACGATCCAACAGACTCTGATGATGAATGTTTGAACAAGGATTCAGTGTACACCACCTGGTATGGGGCCCCACCCTGGATCCAGGCCTGGGGGAGGGGCTCGATGGCTAGTGCATGGTGGCCGGGTTTCTGCCTATGGGTCCCGGCTGGGCTCAGCCCGAAGGAGTTACATGGGTCTGCAGGAGGACCTGCAGGAGGGACCATGGGGGTCCGGTGCTATGTGGATCAGATGGCGGTCAAAGGCGGAGACCTTGGCAGTCCAATCCCAAGCTTCCTAAACTGGCTTTTGGGATGTGGAATGTCACCTCTCTGGTGGGGAAGGAGCCTGAGCCAGTGCATGAGGTTGAGAGATAATGGCTAGATATAGTTGGCCTCACCTCAACACACAGAGCCGGTTCTGGAACCAGTCTCCTGGAGAGGGGCTGGAGCTTTGCCTACTCTGGAGTTGCCCTGGTCAAGAGGCGACGAGCAGGGATGGGTATTCTTGTATCTCCCCACCTTGCTGCCTCTATATTGGAGTTTTCCCCGGTGGATGAAAGGATTATTTCCCTGCGCCTTCGGGTTGGGAAACGGGTCCTGACCATCATTTGTGCCTATGCACCAAATGATGGTTCAGAGTACCCACCCTTTTTGGAGTCTCTGACTGGGGTGCTGGAGGGTGCTCCTCTTGGAGACTCCATTGTCCTACTTGGGGACTTCAATGTGCACGTGGGCAATGACAGTGAAACCTGGAGGGGGGTGATTGGGAGGAATGGCCTGCCCGATCTGAACCTGAGTGGTGTTCAGTTATTGGACTTCTGTGATCACCACAGTTTGTCCATAACAAACACCATGTTCAAGCATAAGCGTGTCCATATGTGCACCTGGCACCAGGACACCCAAGGTTGCAGGTCGATGATCGATTTTGTTATTGTGTCATCAGACCTGCGACCGTATGTCTTGGACACTCGGGTAAAGAGAGGTGCAGAGCTGTCAACTGATCACCACCTGGTGGTGAGTTGGATCCGATGGCAGGGGAGGATACCATTCAGACCTGGTAGACCCAAACGTATAGTGAGGGTGTGCTGGGAATGTCTGGCTGAGGTCTCTGTCTGGGAGGTCTTCAACTCCCACCTCCTGAAGAACTTCAACCACATTCCGAGGGAGTCTGGAGACATGGAGTCTGAATGGGCCATGTTCTCCACCTCTATTGTTGAAGTGGCTGCCCAGAGCTGTGGCCGCAAAGTCGTCGGGGCATCTCGTGGTGGCAACTCCCGAACCAAGTGGTGGACACCAGTGGTGAGGGGGGCCATTAAGCTGAAGAAGGAGTCCTATCGTGTCTGGTTGGCTTGTGGGACTCCCCAAGCTGCTGAGGTGTACTGGCAAGTCAAGCGGAGTGCAACTTGGGTGGTTGCTGAAGCAAAAACTCGGGTGTGGGAGGAGTTCGGTGAGGCCATGGAACAAGACTTTCGATCGGCCTCGAAGAGATTCTGGCAAACTGTCCGGCGGCTCAGGAGGGGGAGGCAGCTCCCTGTCCACACTGTGTATGGTGCGGAGCACTGCTGACTTTGACTGGGGATATTGTCAGGCGGTGGAAAGAATACTTCGAGGATCTCCTCAATCCCACTGACATGCCTTCCACAGGGGAAGCAGTGCTTGTGGAAGAAGGGGACGACTCGCCCATCACAGGTGCTGAAGTTGCCAAGGTGGTTAAAAAACTTCTTGGTGGCCGGGCCCCGGGGGTGGACGAGATTTGCCCTGAGTATCTCAAGGCCCTGGATGTTGTAGGGCTGTCATGGTTGACACACCTCTGCAACATTGTGTGAAGGTTGGGGACAGTGCCTTTGGCCCGGCAAACCGGGGTGGTGGTTCCTCTCTTCAAGAAAGGGGACATGTGAGTGTGCTCCAACTTTAGAAGGCTCACACTCCTCAGCCTCCCTGGGAAGGTCTATGCCAAAGTACTGGAGAGGAGAGTCCAGCCGTTGGTTGAACCTCGGATTCAGGAGGAGCAATGTGGTTTTCGTCCTGGCCGTGGCACATTGGACCAGCTCTTTACCCTCTCGATAATCTTCGAAGGTTCGTGGGTGTTTGCCCAACCAATTTACATGTGTTTTGTGGACTTGGAGAAGGCATTCGACCGTGTCCCTCATGGTTTTTTGTGGGGGGTGCTTAGGGAGTATGGGGTATCAGGCTTTTTGTTAAGAGCTATCTAGTGTCTATATGACCGTTATGAGAGTTTGGTTCGTATTGCCAGCACTTGGTCAGACTCATTCCCAGTGAGAGTTGGACTCCGCCAGGGCCGCCCTTTGTCACCGATCCTGTTCATAATTTTTATGGACAGGATTTCTAGGCGCAGCCAGGGAACGGAGGGTGTCATGCTTGGTGACCACAGGATCTCATCTCTGTTGTTTGCAGATGATGTTGTCCTGTTGGCTTCATCCAGCAATGACCTACAGGTCTTACAGGGACAGTTTGCCACTGAGTGTGAAGTGGCTGGGATGAGAATCAGCACCTCCAAGTCCGAGTCCATGGTCCTCAGCCGGAAAAAGTTGGATTGTCCTCTCCAGGTTGGGGACAAGCTCCTGCCCAAAGTGAAGGAGTTTAAGTATCTCGGGGTCTTATTCATGAGTGAGGGAATGACAGATCGGAGCAGCATCTGCAGTGATGCAGACATTGTACCGGTCCATTGTGGTGAAGCTGGAGTTGAGCTCTAAGGCAAAGCTGTCGATTTACCGGTCAATCTACATTCCTACCCTCACCTATGGTCATGAGCTTTGGGTAATGACTGAAAGAACGAGATTGCGGATACAAGCGGCTGAAATGAGCTTTCTCCGTAGGATTGCTGGACTCACTCTTAGAGATAGGGTGAGGAGCTTAGTCATCCAGGAGAGGCTCAGAGTAGAACCACTGCTCCTCCACATTGAAAGGAGCCAGTTGAGGTGGTATGGGCATCTGATCAGGATGCCTCCTGGACGCCTCCCACTTGAGGTATTTTGGGCACGTCCCACTGGAAGGAGACCTCGGGGCAGACCCAGGACTCGCTGAAGAGACTACATCTCCCAGTTGGCCTGGAAACATCTTGGTATCCTCTCTGAAGAGCTGGAGTAGGTGGCTGGGGAGAGGGAAGGCTGGGCTTCTCTGCTTGAACTGCTGCCTCTGTGACCCGGACCTCCGGAAAAGCAGTAGAAGATGGATGGATATATAAACACACACACACACACACACACACACACACACCACACACAGAGTGGTGTGAAAAAGTGTTTGCCCCCTTCCTGATTTCTCATTTTTTGTATGTTTGTCACACTTAAATGTTTCAGATCCATCCATTTATCCATCTTCTTCCGCTTAATCCTTTTTGAGTCGCGGGGGGTGGGGGGGTGGGGTGGAACCTATCCCAGCATCTTTTGGGCGAGAGGCGGGGTACACTCTGGACAGATCGCCAGTCCATCGCAGGGCCAACACAGAGACTATATAGAGACAATATTAGACAAAGAAAACACAAGTAAACACAAAATGCAGTTTTGAAATAAAGATGTTTATTGTTAAAGGAAAAAATCAAACCTACATGACCCTTTGTGAAAAAGTGATTGCCCCCTAAACTTGTGCAATCAAGTGTTTGCGATAACTGGCAATGAGTCTTTTACAGTGCTGTGGAGGAATTTTGTGCCAACTCATCTTTGCAGAATTGTTGGAATTCAGCCACATTGGAGGATTTTCGAGCATGAACCGCCTTTTTAAGGTCATGCCACAGCATCTCAATCGGATTCAGGTCAGGACTTTGACTAGGCCACTCCAAAGTCTTTATTTTGTTTTTCTTAAGCCATCCAGAGGTGGACTTGCTGTTGTGCTTTGGATCATTGTCCTGCTGCAGAACCCAAGTGCGCTTCAGCTTGAGATCATGAACAGATGGCCGGACATTCTCCTTCAAGATGTTCTGGTAGACAGCAGAATTCATGGTTCCATTTACCACAGCAAGTCTTCCAGGTCCTGAAGCAGCAAAACAGCCCCAGACCATCACACTACCACCACCACCATATTTTACTGTTGGTAAGATGTTCCTTTTCTGAAATGCTGTGTTACTTTTATGCTGGGCGTAATGGGACACATACCTTCCAAAAAGATCAACTTTTGTCTTGTCAGTTCACAGACTATTTTCCCAAAAGTCTTGGGGATCATCAAGATGTTTTCTGGCAAAACTGAGACAAGCCTTTATGTTCTTTTTGCTCAGCAGTGGTTTTTGTCTTGGAACTCTGCCATGCAGGCCATTTTTGCCCAGTCTCTTTCTTATGGTGGAGTCATGAACACTGACCTTAACTGAAGCAAGTGAGGCCTGCAGTTCTTTGGATGTTGTTGTGGGGTCTTTTGTGACCTCTTGGATGAGTCGTTGCTGTGCTGTTGGGGTAATTTTGGTCGACCAGCCACTCCTGGGAAGGTTGACCACTAATCCATGTTTTTGCCATTTGTGGGTAATGGCTGTCACTGTGGTTCGCTGGAGTCACAAAGTTTTAGAAATGGCTTTAAAACCTTTTCCAGACTGATAGATCTTAATTACTTTGTTTTGTATTTGTTCCTGAATTTCTTTGGATCACAGCTGCCTAGCTTTTGAGGATCTTTTGGTCTACTTCACTTTGTCAGGCAGGTCCTATTTAAGTGATTTCTTGATTGAGAACAGGTGTGGTAGTAATCAGGCCTGTGTGTGGCTACAGAAATTTAACTCAGTTTTTCAAAGATGTGATAAACCACAGTTAATTTATGTTTTAACGGCGGCGGGGGGGGGGGGGATCACTTTTTCACACAGGGCCATGTAGGTTTGGATTTTTTTTACCCGTAATAATAAACACCTTCATTTAAAAACTGCATTTTGTGTTTTACTTGTGTTATCTTTGTCTAATTTTTAAATTTGTTTGATGATCTGAAACATTTAAGTGTGACAAACATACAAAAAAAATGAGAAATCAGGAAGGGGTCAAACACTTTTTCACACCACTGGGTGTGTATGTGCATATATATATATATATATATAAATAAAGTATATATATATACAGTTAGGCCCAAAAATATTTGGACAGTGACACAAGTTTTGTTATTTTAGCTGTTTACGAAAACATATTCAGGATACAATTATATAATCAATATGGGCTTAAAGTGCAGACTCTCAGCTGTAATTTGAGAGTATTCACATCCAAATTGGAGCAAGGATTTAGGAATTACAGCTCTTTAATACGTAGCCGCCTCTTTTTCAAGGGACCAAAAGTAATTGGACAATTGACTCAGAAGGCTGCAAAAAAAAATAAATAACAAGGCTGCATGGGCTCTTCCCTCGTTAACCTGTCATCAATTAAGCAGTTAAAAGGTCTGGAGTTGATTCCAGTTGTGGCGTTTGCATTTGGAAGCTGTTGCTGTGAACACACAACATGTGGTCAAAGGAGCTCTCAATGGAGGTGAAACAGACCATCCTGAGGCTGAAAAAAAAAAAGAAGAAATCCATCAGAGAGATAACAGAAATGTTAGGAGTGGCCAAATCAACAGTTTAGTACATTCTGAGAAAAAAATAGTGCACTGGTGAGCTTGGGAACTCAAAAAGGCCTGGACGTCCACGGAAGACAACAGTGGTGGATGATCACAGAATCCTTTCCATGGTGAAGAACAACCCCTTCACATCATCCACTCAAGTGAAGAACACTCTCCAGGAAGTAGGTGTATCAGTATCTAAGTCTACCATAAGGAGAAGACTTCATGAGAGTAAATGCAAAGGATTCACCACAAGGTGCAAACCATTAATCAGCCTCAAAAATAGAAAGGCCAGAATTGACTTTGCCAAAAAACACCTGAAGAAGCCAGCCCAGTTCTGGAACAGCATTCTTTGGACAGATGAGACTAAGATCAACCTGTACCAGAATGATGGGAAGAAGAAAATTTGGAGAAGAATTGGAACAGCTCATGATCCAAAGCACTACATCTTCTGTAAAACATGGTGGAGGCAGTGTGACGGCATGGGCATGCATGGCTTCCAATGGCACTGGGTCACTTGTGTTTATTGATGATGTGACAAAAGACAGAAGCAGCCGGATGAATTCTGAAGTGTATAGGGATATACTTTCTGCTCAGATTCAGCCAAATGCAGCGAAGTTGATTGGACGGCGCTTCACCAATGATTCAAAACATACTGCAAAAGCAACCCAGGAGTTTTTTAAAGCAAAGAAGTAGAATATTCTGCAATGGCCGAGTCAATCACCAGATCTCAACCCAGTCGAGCATGCATTTCACTTGCTCAAGACAAAACTTAAGGCAGAAAGACCCACAAACAAGCAGCAACTAAAGACAGCTGCAGTAAAGGCCTGGCAAAGCATCACAAAGGAGGAAACCCAGCGTTCGGTGATGTCCATGGGTTCCAGACTTCAGGCAGTCATTGCCTGCAAAGGATTCTCAACAAAATATTGAAAAGTAACATTTTACTTAAGGTTATGTTTATTTGTCCAATTACTTTTGAGCCCCTGAAATGAGGAGCGTTTGTATAAAAATAGCTATAATTCCTATATGTTTAATCATATTTTTTGTTCAACCCCTTGAATTAAACCTTAAAGTCTGCACTTCAATTCCGTTGTAGTTGTTTCATTTCAAATCCAATGTGGTGGCATACAGAGCCCAAATCATGAAGATTGTGTCACTGTCCAAATATTTCTGGGCCTAACTGTATGTATGTATAAATGTGTATATATATACAGTATATATATATATGTATGTATATGTGTGTGTGTGTGTATGTATGTATGTATGTAAGGCCTTCTTATAGAATATAAAGTCTAAAGATTCTCACCCATACAAATTAAAACATTCAGCGCTGTCCTAATGCTGTAATTGCATCATTTTAGAAGAAACCAAATTTATTGTCATTCAATTCATACAACCAATCATGTACAGTAGAACAAAATTACGTTTCTCCTATCTACAATGTTAATCACATCTAGAAGAGGGGCTGCTGCCATGCAAGGTGCCACCACAAACAACCTTTCCTTCCCTATTCTATTATGCTGAGCACCAAGCTAGAAGGTGGAAAGTACCATTTTAATATGGTCTTCGGAATGACCCTGCTGGGGCTTGAACCCATGATCTCCCGGTTGTGGGGCGGATGCTCTATCAATTAGGCCACCATCCTGGTTTTCACAGTATTGATCTGATTAAGAAAAATATTGCTTGTTCCACATACTTCCCAGGCTGTGATTCATCCATCATCTTCAACCAGTGAGAGCTAAAGGGCTCATATGTGCACCACAACGCCCAGTCAAAGCCATGAGAAAATGGAATATATCTCTCCACATGCAGGTCATCAAAATGGATTTTGTCGAACACGGGGGACACCACAACAGTCCTGTCAGCTTTGATCCTGGCCAGCAAAGGTTCTACCCTGCACAGAAACCAACAGGAGGTGCAATTTTTGCGTGAATAAAAGTATTTTCTGAGATCATGACCAGATGTGAGGGGAGTGTAGCTCCAAGCTGCAGAAGTCAAAGCATCTCTCTTTATTCCTGGATAACATACAAGACAATGTTGCATATCTGTGAATGGGGTATATGCGAGCCCTTTGTTTCTGTATGTGATGGCAACAATCAAACTGCACATTGACTTGCAGGAATTTTTGATCATACAATACCTATGTATCTTACTTTTCACCATGTGTCACAGAGATTTACTGTATGCTACTAGAGGCTCAGTATAAGTCACTGTGACCATAGGTTCTTGATGGCACCACCCATTGACACCTTGGTGCTACTGTGTGAAAAACTACAGGATGTTAAAACTGGATTTTCAAATTGAAAATCGGAAAAATCAGGGTTTGAAGCATGACCACAGTAAGACTCCATTCGATGAGAGTTCAGAACCTGATCACTGTTAAAGAAGTTGCAAAATAGAGCATTAGCCTTGGCTTAATCTAGTTGAGCCTTATATACTTATATCTTGAAAAAAAGTGCTTACCATCCCTCTGTGGCTTCAATATGGGCATCCAAAATGGCCACAACATCTGCTGTGGCATGCTCCCAACCAGAGATCCGGGACTGGGACAGGCCCATTTGCTGCTCATGCCACACTTTCTTGATAAGTCCAGATCTTTCTTTATTAATCTGATCTATGTAGTCCTGTAAGGGCTTTCTCAGGTCATCTGAAAACAAATTTCACAATCAGATCGATGATTGAGGGAATTATAGATGACTAATCCTGTCAAATGTCAAGTAGGAGTAATGAAACTGAGGTTGATCAGAATGGTTATGGATTTGTGAGGTGCACTTACTGTAGGTGCTATGGTCATCCACCAGAATGATTTCCCTTAGCAGGTGTTTTGGAGTATGTGTGATGATACTCTGTATTGCCCTCTTTATGACAGACAGAGCCTCATTTAAGTAGATCAACACAACACCAATGCTTGGCAGATCTTTTGGATATTTCTTTGCCAGACATCTAAATGACCACATTGGATGAGTTAACGTTTCAATTTGAGAGAAAAAAACCCAAACCCCATCAGATTTACAAGCAAAATACCTTTCATCTCTCATGTCTGCGAGCTTCCTGTCGAGTGGCAGCTTGTTACTCAGGAAGGCATTGTATCCATAAATCTCAAAAAGACCTTGAGCCTCCTTCTGGTCCTCTTTTGACAGCCCATTACCCCACTTGGTAAACAGGAAGGAATCTGGGTATAGCTTTGGCACCGCAATCTCCAAATCTTTTTGGTGTGCACTTTGAGACAGTTTATTGGTGGAGATATTTTGGCCAGATAACTCTATAATCTTTGCTTGAGAAGAAGACAAAAAAAAAAAAGGGTTATTTAATTCTATGATAGAGGAGGTTTGATACAAATGTTTTTTTGCAACAGATCCAGTATGTGTCCACTGAATCTGTGGTTTCCCCACTTCTTGTTAAAACTGTATGTGAAATGTTTCATAATGCATTTTAGAAGCAGCAAGGCCCAATTTGGGATGTGGAGCATCAATGGGCCTTACCTTCATTTGCATAAAGTCCAGCCAACTTTATGGAAATGAGTTCCATCAAGCATGAAGCTTTGACAACAGCAAAACTGTGTGAGAGTGTCTAGAAGAGCTTTCACTCTTTGCGTTCTCAAGGATCATAAGGGGCATCATTGGACAGGTACCTTAAAATAAACTTTTTTATTAAAATAAGTTAACAACTGATTTCTTCAGCAGTGGCCAAGTGCTATACAAGACTGCAGTGAATTGATTCCCTCTGGAAATTTAAGTTTTTATTAAGTTTTCTTTGGAAGGCCTGTACATGATGCATAAAAAAAGGATAATACCAGACAGCTTGTCATACATATGGTGAATATACAAAGTACTAATATATAGAATAGGACATGGTCATCTCTTGGCAAATCACTAAAATTTATCCTAAACCATTAGTCAAAGGTTGTTTTCATATACAGTGGGGCAAAAAAGTATTTAGTCAGCCACCAATTGTGCAAGTTCTCCCACTTAAAAGATGAGAGAGGTCTCCAATTTTCATTATAGGTATACCTCAACTATGAGAGACAAAATGAGAAAAAAAAAATCCAGAAAATCACATTGAAGGATTTTTAATGAATTAATTGGTAAATTCCTCGGTAAAATAAGTATTTGGTCAATAACAAAAGTTCATCTCAGTACTTTGTTATATACCCTTTATTGGCAATGACAGAGGTCAAACGTTTTCTGTAAGTCTTCACAAGGTTTTCACACACTGTTGCTGGTATTTTGGCCCATTCCTCCATGCAGATCTCCTCTAGAGCAGTGATGTTTTGGGGCTGTCGCTGGGCAACACGGACTTTCAACTCCCTCCAAAGATTTTCTGTGGGGTTGAGATCTGGAGACTGGCTAGGCCACTCCAGGACCTTGAAATGTTTCTTACGAAGCCACTCCTTCGTTGCCCGGGCGGTGTGTTTGGGATCACTGTCATGCTGAAAGACCCAGCCACGTTTCATCTTCAATGCCCTTGCTGATGGAAGGAGGTTTTCACTCAAAATCTCACGATACATGGCCCCATTCATTCTTTCCTTTACACGGATCAGTCGTCCTGGTCCCTTTGCAGAAAAACAGCCCCAAAGCATGATGTTTCCACTCCCATGCTTCACAGTAGGTATGGTGTTCTTTCTCCTCCAAACACGACAAGTTGAGTTTTTACAATAAAGTTCTATTTTGGTTTCATCTGACCATATGACATTCTCCCAATCCTCTTCTGGATCATCCAAATGCTCTCTAGCAAACTTCAGACGGGCCTGGACATGTACTGGCTTAAGCAGGGGGACACGTCTGGCACTGCAGGATTTGAGTCCCTGGTGGTGTAGTGTGTTACTGATGGTAGCCTTTGTTACTTTGGTCCCAGCTCTCTGCATGTCATTCACTAGGTCCCCCCGTGTGGTTCTGGGATTTTTGCTCACTGTTCTCGTGATCATTTTGACCCCACGGGGTGAGATCTTGCGTGGAGCCCCAGATCAAGGGAGATTATCAATGGTCTTGTATGTCTTCCATTTTCTAATAATTGCTCCCACAGTTGATTTCTTCACACCAAGCTGCTTACCTGTTGCAGATTCAGTCTTCCCAGCCTGGTGCAGGTCTACAATTTTGTTTCTGGTGTCCTTTGACAGCTCTTTGGTCTTGGCCATAGTGGAGTTTGGAGTCTGACTGTTTGAGGTTGTGGACAGGTGTCTTTTATAGTGATAATGAGTTCAAACAGGTGCCATTAATAAAGGTAACGAGTGGAGGACAGAGGAGCCTCTTAAAGAAGAAGTTACAGGTCTGTGAGAGCCAGAAATCTTGCTTGTTTGTAGGTGACCAAATACTTATTTTACCGAGGAATTTACCAATTAATTCATTAAAAATCCTTCAATGTGATTTTCTGGATTTTTTTTTTCTCATTTTGTCTCTTATAGTTGAGGTATACCTATGATGAAAATTGGAGACCTCTCTCATCTTTTAAGTGTGAGAACTTGCACAATTGGTGGCTGACTAAATACTTTTTTGCCCCACCGTATATCCAAAGACGATCCCACGCTGAGGTCTCATCCCCCATCTCTCCATTCAGTCTATTGAGCATCCGTTCATATGATGCTGTCTTCACCATTGCATCTGTCCATTCTCTCACTGTTGGAACTTCCATTGTTCTCCAGTGTCTCAATATAATCCTTGATGCCGTGATTAAACCGACCATGATAACTGAAAAGTCCAATTTTGAAATATTTAACATTTGTGATCTGTCCCCCAGCAAACAAAGAGCAGGAGTCATAGGAATTCTTGAACCATACCATGCAGACATAATGATAGTATTCTAACCCATAATGGCCTTATCCGAGAACAATCCCAAAGACAGTGCAAAAATGTTCCCACTGTTGTCAGAATAATAAATTATTTTTTGCCAATTTCATTCTGTACAATCTCAGTGGGGTATGGTAATACCTATACAATATTTTATACTGAGTAAACGTCCCTTTACCCTGGACAGATCGCCAGTCCATCGCAGGGCCAACACAGAGAGACAGACAACCATTCACTCTCACAGTCATACCTAAGGACAGTTTAGAATCCCCAGTTTTGATGCCAATTAACCTAACTTGCATGTTTTTGGCATGTGGGAGGAAACCGGAGAAATCCCGGAGTAAACCCATGCAGACACGGGGAGAACATGCAAACTCCACACAGATCACTGTTGGTTGGGGGCTGGGATCAAACCCAGGATCCCCCGGCCAAGGGTGAGTTGCTGTGCTGCCGCAGTGCTAACCACTCCACCACCACGCCGCCCAATAGGCTCCAGCCCCACTGCGACCCGAAAAGGATTAAGCGGAAGAAGATGAATGAATGAATGAATGAACTTCCCTTTAGCTTCTTTCACAAATTTTCCACATTCTTCCACACTTCTACACCATCTGTCATCATTAATTTCCTCTCCTAAATCTTTCTGCCAAAGCCTTTTCATATTTATACAATTATTACTTATAAAGTTATTAGTGATTTTATAGAACTGTGAAGCTGTGCGGCGTTTCAGTGGCAGGTCAGAAAAGGAGATAAAGCTGTTATTGACCTTTCTGAAAACAGACATCACACAATTTCTTATCTGAATCAGAATCAGAATCAGAATCAGATTTATTGCCATTGTTCATGTAGTACACAAACTAGGAATTTGTCTCGGTGCAATGCTGCAACATTAAACATGATAAAATAAAAGAAATTTTATCTGTAAGTACTTCCAAAATTGACCCTTACCCTCTAAACCATATTGGTGAATTAAATTTTCATAAGATAAGAATATTCCGTCACTATATAGATCTCCTATAATACGTATGCCACTGGAACGCCACTGCTCCCAGTATATAGTCGTCTTCCCAATACGGATTGCAGGATTATTCCACAATGATGAATACTTCTGAACATTCATTGACAACTTATACATTCTATGACATTTATCCCAGACATCTCTTGCATGACTAAGGATGGGATTTTTTATATTTCCTGGAATTTGAGAGAACATATCAAAGACACTGAATGGAGAACACAGTTCTAACTCTATCTTTACCCAGCCCGTTCTGTCCACAGACTTCCAGTGTTTTGCCAGTTTAGCTAATTCAAATGACAAACAATACAGTCTAGGGTTGGGCAGGCCGAGCCCACCTTTCTCCTTAGGAGCATACAATTTACATAACCTAATTCTTGGTCTTTTCCCCTCCCACAAAAATGTTTAACCATATTTTCATACTTCTGAAAAATTATATCTGGTATTTTAATTGATTATTATTCTCACTCTTGTTTACACTGCAGGCCCTGCCGCCACCTTTTCTAGGCCCTCCCCTATACCTTTGCCCAGCAACATAATGTCAGACCCAGCATGCTGCACAGGCTTATGGACCTTTTCGCAAATACCGCCATCTTTGACACACGCAAAGCAGTATGGGATTGTTTGGGGGCATCTGAAGTTGGCTTGTGCTTGTTTATAGTGGATATTTCATTTTTAGGTATTATTTGTGAATATTTAGGCATTTCCAACAGACAAGAAGACTCTGATTGTTGCAGAGAAATAAGAGAAGGAAAAAAATAATGTGTGACAGCCTTAAAAGTCACAATTAATTCTAAAGAACCATGTTTTGGAAGAGACAGGTGCTGCGCAACACTGTTGGTTTGACCAGTTGATCACCATCTGAGGATTAATAAAAATAATAGTGTGTGCCGGCATTAAAACTGTGATTAAATGCAGAAGACAGACAGTGGGAATGAAATCCATGATGTGCAACACTGGGGTGAACTCAGGCTGATGGAAATAATTTAAATTTACACAGCCATGATATACGATGTAAATGAGCTCATTGGTTCGTTTACAGGCATTGATGAAATAAGTGAATAAAGTGTTTTAAGTGTTAGTTGCCTGGTCATTTTAAAAGTATATATTTCAAACATAAGAATTTATACTTACATTTTAGAAGACAGGAAGAGAGGAAATAATGTCCCCCCACCCCCCACAGTTCTCCTGTGTGATATTATTCAGAGCGAGAGTGAAAATACTTTCATGAATTGCTCTGTCGTGTAGTATTCATACAGGTAAATTTATTTATTTAACCCGATATGGTGACTGTATACAGTCACTGCAGCTGTGCTGTGAGCGCTGTGCTGCTGAGCCTGATGCGTTAGCTTAGCAGTGGAGTTAATCAGAAAATCCATGATGGATACCGGTTATTAATTAGTAACACCAGACAGTCAAATGTCTTCTTAAGATAGGCAAATTTACCACAATTTATCTTTGTAGAATTAATTTACGACAGTACTGACACTGGATATGGTGACTCTCTGCACGCTGGTGCACACACACAGACACACACACACGAAGATGAAAACGACATTCTTTAAAAGCTCTGGGCCCAATCACCACTGTATAAAAAATATTTAAAATTTCAGAAGCTAAATGTGTAATTCAACTTTCTGCATCGATCAATTAGATTTTAGATTTTCTGCTTAAATCTGCTGTTTTGGCTGCAGTGATATAAATGTTCCGTATGCATTTATAACTACTTAAAGCTGCCTCTTTAATCTTTAGAGTAAATCGTTAAAACACTCACCTAAACCTAACCCAAGGCAAACTGATCACTGCTTAATATAACCTGATGTGATCACATAATTCTGCGCTGCATGGAGTCTAACAGGTCTGTCATGAGATTTGAGCATGCATCATCATATTCAGACTGATAAATACCGAACTTTGCATTGAATTAGTGTAAGATCATTTTTCTGTTTGATAAATTAGCACCATTGTTTTCAAGTTATAATCTTATAAATTTATATTTATGGTAATACATAGCTGAGTATATTGTCTACTCAGGATAAGTGCCAATGGATACTGTACAATACAATAATCTTTAATCTGCCATCAGAACTTGCATATTAAAATTAAAAAAAAATTCTAGAAATACATAGCCAGCGCATTGATGTGGCCCAGCTTTGCCCCCAAACAATCCCAGGATACTTTGCCAAATGCATCACGAGCAGCCGCCATCATGCATTTGTGAAAAGGTCCATGGGAGTGAGTTTGGCTAATGTGTTGTTTACTCATTAGCAAACATTTACCTATTCAAAATACCACTGTATGTGCTCTAGTGACCCTGTGAATCACATAGAAACATCTTATGCTGATTTGTTATGTGGCTAATTTTAATTTTACTATGTGCACAATGTCCCATGGCTATCGTTTGCTGCTCCAGATAGCATCACATAGTGTGTTTATGTCACTCATCAAACATTTTCCCATTCCAAATAACAGTGAATGATTCTAACGAACCTGTGAAAATCAAGTTGTTAGAATGGCTCAGTCAGCCACTTGACTTAAGTCCAACTGAAAATTTGTTGAAAGAACTAAAGATTATGATTCTCAAGAGGGCCCCTGGGGCCAGTACTACAAAGCAGGATTTAGGCTTAGCGAGGGAACTTCGAGATTAACCCTGGGTTTTCTGTACTACAGTACAAAGCTGGTTCACTTCTTAATGCAGATCCCCATGGCAACTTAAGCCCCTTTTCCACTAGTACCTTCTTAGCCCGAGTCGCCTCGACTCAGCGTGCTTTGTAGGGTTTCCCTTTAGTACCTGGTACCTCCTTCCTGGTACTTTTTCGGACCAACCTGAATGAGATTCCAAATGTGTTGAGTCGAGCTAAAAATGTGATGTCAACAGACTGCAGGCCACTAAATGGTCAGGGCGTAACGTCATGAGAGCAACGTCTTCAACAGAATCTCCAGCCACCATTTGCAAAAATTCATCTGCAAGCGAGCAAGCAAGCGTCAGTATAAACAACAACGATAGAAATTGCTTCACAGAAATCAACGCCGCGGCCCAACAGACTTTTCTGAGCCTTTTGGCTGATGAGAGAATCCAGAAGGAACTAGATGGAGCCACCCGAAATTAATTTACGGCCACCGACCGGCAAATAACGGGAGGACTCAACCACAGCAGTTGAAAACCATGATATTAGAGGATACAGAGGATGGTGACTGTTTTGATATGATATGATATTATGCATCTTTTATGTTATTTATCCCAGCGGTGGAAAGCTCACTTTGAACAAACAACACTGCTGTCTCCTGTATGCAGACAATGAGCTAGCTAGTTAGCCATCAACGCTAACTCCATGCTCTCCTTGTATTTCAGGTTCAGGTTGCTTTATTTGTACCCGTAGGTAGATTTGTTTTGTAGTCAGGTGACATCCTTTTAGACACATATTTACAAACCACAATTACATTCAACATGAACACAAACACAGGCACACACGAAGCTGACTATAAACACGGTAAAAGTACTCAAGGCTCCACCAATCAGGATATAAGACAAAGAGATAAGAGAAAAAACAAAGAGATAAGAGAGAAGGGTCGTATTAAAAGAGTTAAAAACAAAGTCAAAGAGATTAAAAACTCAATAAAAGTCTAAAACCAAATAAAAGATTTGAAACCCAAACAAAAAACCTACAAAAATAAATAAATATAGTATAAAATAAAAATTGATAAATAGATAACTAAATTATGTGCAATATATTGCTACATCTTGTTCAACTCTTTGACAGCAGCAGGAACAAAGCTGTTTTTATAGAGCTGGGTTTTATATTTTGGGACAACAAACCTCCGTCTGGAGGGAAGAAGCTGAAAGTGGCAGTGCAAAGGTTGGGAGTCATCATTTAAAACAGAGGTAGCAATCCTCTGTACCTGTCTGGTGTACAGGGATGTCAGGCTCAGCTGTGACTCACCAAGCAAACGACTGGACCATCTAACTACCTGGTCTAAGGATTTCCTCTGTTTCAGTTTTATCTGACCAAACCATGACACTAAAGAAAAGGATAAAACAGATTCAATAAAAGCCCGATAAAACATTGACATTATGGTTCGGTCAGTTTGGAAGTGTGCGAGTTTCCTAAAACAATGCAAATGTTGTTGACCCTTTTTGCACACCCTTTCACAGTTCTCTTCAAAGTTTAAATTGCTATCAATAATCGTCCCTATAGGGAGCTTGAAATGATGAAGCGATGTGATTTTATAAATCAAAGTTTAATATCAGCTTCACTTCCCTAACAAGTCTCATCTCGGTGCAGAAGCAGAATAAGAGGCCGAGCGCAGTCAGACCTTCATACTTATACCCACACTCAACAAAAGACATTGCATATCAAAGCCGACATCCCGCATTAACATAATCCCCCCTCCATTGTCCTCCGTCTCCTCCACCTGACCCTGGGTGGTCAGAGAGTTCGATCTGGTCTCCACCGCTGCGACTCCGTCTGTTCTTTGATCCTCGCTGGCGGTTGAGACCTCTTGTCCTGTTCTGAGGCGTGAGGTCATTCCACATATGTAATCACTAAACATTCTAATATGTCTATACATATGTAGGTATGGAATATATGATTAATATAAGCCACAGCCCCCCCCCCAAACGACTAAGAAAAGGACAATCAAATTAAGTTTACAGTTTAAGATAATCTCTATGACATATTATACTGTTAAACCTCTTGACAGGGAAAACAAGGAAAAATCTTTTCAGCAGTCATGCTCCTGTAGAAAATTCAGTGGTAACAACAACAGTATAGTAATATCACAAATCAGCCTTAAAACTGTCACGGCACAATCTGATAACATAGTTAACAACTCTTGGTCAATTTGCATCAGTCCCTGTGCCGTCTGGGTTTTAATCTTCTCCCGAATCTGCTGTAGGTCCGCTTTGGCGTCCTGGTGGGACCCTCCTGTAAGGAATCTGCAGCTTGGGGAGGAGAATGGTTATTTGTTCCCTGCAGGGGGGCTGAGTTTTTTTTCTTGGAGGGTCTACCCCGCCAAGGTGCTCTCGCCACCCGTGCAGGTTCGTCACTCAACAAGAAGGCAGGTTTAAGTCTGTCAATGCTGACTGTTTCTTTTCTGTCCCCTAAATCAAGCACAAAATGCTTATCACCAGGTTCCAGCACTCTGAATGGTCCGTCGTATGGTGGACGGAGGGTTGATTTTAAAGCTTTGTGTCTAACAAAAACGAACTCGGCGTTTTTTAAAGCTTGGGGGACAAAAACCCGTGGAAAAGAGTGATGTGCCGGTCCGGGGAGCGTGTCCGGTCCGGTGCTGCCTAAGGGCCTCAGGGCTGGAAGATGCCCAGGCTCTGGATGCTCTGGTAAAAACTCACCTGGGAGTCTGAGAGGTTGTGCAAAAACTAATTCTGCTGGGGAGGCGTCTAGATCCTCTTTAGGCGCAGAACGCAACCCCAATAAAACCCAGGGAAGTTTATTCACCCAATCTGTATCCGTTAGTGAGGCCCTGAGGGCGGCCTTTAAAGATCTGTGAAAACGCTCGCATAACCCATTAGCCTGAGGGTGATATGCGGTGGTGAGGTGAATTGTCGCTCCTAAGCTGCTGGCCATGGCTGACCACAGCTCTGAGACAAATTGAGGCCCCCTATCGGACGTGATGTCCGATGGGACGCCGAAACGTGCCACCCAGTTTGTTAAAAAAACGCGAGCGACTTCCGCAGCTGTGGTTGACGCCAAAGGGACCGCCTCCGGCCAGCGCGTAGTACGGTCTATCATTGTTAACAGGTGTGTGAAACCTTGAGACGAAGGTAGTGGTCCCACAAGATCGACATGAACGTGGTCAAACCTTCTGGCTGGGATTCGAAAAGGCTCTAGAGGAGCTTTTGTGTGTTTGTGTATTTTGGCGCGCTGACAAGACATGCAAGTTTTTGCCCATTCCTTTACATTTTTGCGCAGGCCCGGCCAAACAAACTTTTCCGCAACCATTTGAACCGAGTCGAAAATGCGGCGGCGCCATGCAGCTGGGACTACCGGGCGAGGTCGGCCGGTTGACACGTCGCAGATTAGGGGGGGTACACCGTCACGTAAACCCCTTTCCTCCAGTCTTAACCCTGTTGGTCCAGACAGGAGCGCGCGCACGTCCGCGTCACTGCTTTGTTCCTCTGCCATGGCTGCGTAATCTATCCCTACGTGAATTGGGGCCGCGTACGCGTCCGCATTGGCGAAGAGTTCTGCGGCTGAGGTAGTATAATCTGTCTCCTCGTGCTCTGGCGATGTCACAGCGCGAGAGAGGCAGTCTGCTACCACGTTAAGTTTGCCTGCCACATGTCGAATGTCTGTGGTGAACTCTGAAATTGCAGCTAGCTGTCTTTGTTGCCTGCCTGACCATGGTTCTGAAATTTTAGCCATCGCAAAAGTGAGCGGTTTGTGGTCTACAAAAGCCGTGAAACGCCGCCCTTCTAACCAGAACTGGAAGTGGCGGATGGATAAATGAAGCGCTAGCAGCTCCCTGTCAAAAGTGCTGTATTTGCGCTCGGTTTGGTTTAAAGATTTGCTAAAAAATGCTAAAGGTTGCCAGGTTCCGCCAACATGTTGTTTCACGACTGCCCCTATGGCCAGGTCTGAAGCGTCTGTGGTTAACGCTATGCGGGCCGAGGGGTGAACCAACAATGTGGCATTCGCTAGAGCACTTTTTACTTCCGCGAAGGCGCGTTCGCGCTCCGGGGTCCATTCGACCACGTTGGAAGGCTTTTGTTTTCTGAGCGTGGCATACAGAGGCTGCATGAGTTGAGCTGTGCGGGGGAGGAAACGGTTGTAAAAATTCACCATTCCCAAAAATTCTTGCAGCGATCTGACCGTTTGTGGTCGTGGAAAATTTTTTACCGCGCGGACTTTGTCTGGCAATGGGACTGCCCCCTTCGGTGAAACTCTGTGTCCCAAAAAATCAATTTGTGACACGCCGAATTTGCATTTGGCTGGGTTGATTATTAACCCGTGCTCTTCTAGTCTCTGAAAAACTGTAGTGAGGTGTTGTTCATGTTCTTCCTCTGACGGGCTGGCTACCAGCATATCGTCGAGGTAGACGAACACGAAGGGGAGGTCGCGTAATACCGCGTCCATCATACGCTGAAAGGTTTGAGCAGCGCCTTTGAGGCCGAATGGCATCCGCAAAAATTCAAAAAGACCGAAAGGGGTTATTACAGCTGTTTTAGGAATGTCTTCCGCTCGAACGGGGACTTGGTGATAGCCGCGGACCAGGTCTATTTTAGAAAAAATGCGCGCACCCGCCAGATGTAGTGAAAAATCTTGGATGTGAGGAACTGGGTAGCGGTCATGCGCTGTCGCATTGTTTAATCTGCGGTAATCGCCACAAGGTCTCCAAGAACCGTCGGTTTTCGGGACCATGTGGAGTGGCGATGCCCAAGGGCTTTTCGAGCGCCTAATAATGCCTAATTTTTCCAGGGTGGTAAACTCGTCACGTGCTATGGCGAGCTTGGTCGCGTCTAAGCGCCGAGCTTTGGCAAACACGGGTGGGCCTGCTGTGGGGATGAAGTGTTCAACCCCATGTTTCGCTACTGTTGCTGAAAATTGGGGAACTGTGAGTGCTGGAAATTGGGTGAGGAGTTGGTCAAACTTACCTCCTGCTGTTGTGACGCTGGCCTGCACGGGTGGTGGAGAAACTCGAGCTGAGCAGGGGATAGAAGAAAATGACAGCGCCTTAACCAAGCGTCTATTTGCTAGATCGACTAACAACCGATTTGCACACAAAAAATCAGCGCCCAACAAGTTAAAACTCACCGCTGCTACAATAAATGTCCATCTATAGTTGCGGCCGTGGATGCAAAGAGGCAGGTTCCTTTCACCGAAAGTGTCGATGATCGAGCCGTTGGCTGCCATCGCTCCATTTCCCCGGGGACCCATGGCCCGGTCTGCGTGGGAAGGGGTGATAAAGCTCAGCTGAGCTCCGGTGTCAGTAAGGAACTGTCTCCCGGTGTGTCCGTCAGTCACATAAAGCAGCTTATTCGTCTCGCCGAGAGCCGCAGCTGTTAACGGTTCTCGGCTTTGGCGTTTCCCGAATTTTTTGAATTTGCAGGGGGGCACGCATTTGTACGCCCTCTCGGCGAAACGGTGGTGGTAATAGCAGAGGTCGTTCCGCCTGCTGCGCCTTGGTCGTGTTGCCGCCATGGTGGGCGGGCTCTGCTCGGTTGTCTGTGGTTCTCCGCTGCTCTGGGCTTCCGCGCTGAGATCTGCAGATGCTGCTGTGGCCATCTGTTCGCCGCAGGCGTTGATGAGCCGCTGCGTTTCTCGGGCCAGCGCGCGGAAGTCCTGCTGGGTGCTGCACCGCATGTTGACCAGTGTCCCTCTCATGTGTGGCGGCAGAGTGCTGAGGAAGATATGTTGGAAGAGGAAGTTGTCGTTGTCCTCTTCCTTAAGCTGCAGCATGTCCTCCATGAGGGCCTTGGGTCTGCATCCTCTGTGGCCGTAGATCGCCAGGATCTTCTCTGCTCTCTCCTCGGCTGAGGGGACGAAGTTCTCAACGATGGTCGCCTTAAGTTCTCTGTATTTGTCATGGGCGGGCGGTTGTTGGATTATGCTCCGCGCGCATCTTGACGTGGCAGCGTCGAGTTTGGCGACGATGTGATAAAATTTCGTCTCGTCCGCCATTATGCCCGCCAGTGCAAACTGAGCCTCAGCTTGCTGGAACCACGAGCTCGAGTCGTTTTGCCAGAATTCTGGCAGCTTGACGGTGACGGCGCTTGTGTGGGCCATCCCTGATGTGTCCGCCGGGTGAGAGCGCCTTTCTTCTGCTCTCACGGCGGAGCTGGGGATGGTGCTCGATTGAGTCCTCTCTGTGGATTCTGCCGTGGGGAAACGTCTTCCATCCATTCCCCTGTCTGCATGGGCGCCGGCGCTTGCCTGGGTCGCCTCCGATGAGTTCATCGCGGGAGAACGTCTCTGTTCCATCCTCACGTCTGGTCACCAGTGTAGGGAGCTTGAAATGATGAAGCGATGTGATTTTATAAATCAAAGTTTAATATCAGCTTCACTTCCCTAACAAGTCTCATCTCGGTGCAGAAGCAGAATAAGAGGTCGAGCGCAGTCACACCTTCATACTTATACCCACACTCAACAAAAGACATTGCATATCAAAGCCGACATCCCGCATTAACATAATCCCCCCTCCATTGTCCTCTGTCTCCTCCACCTGACCCTGGGTGGTCAGGGAGTTCGATCCGGTCTCCACCGCTGCGACTCCGTCTGTTCTTTGATCCTCGCTGGCGGTTGAGACCTCTTGTCCTGTTCTGAGGCGTGAGGTCATTCCACATATGTAATCACTAAACATTCTGTCTATACATATGTAGGTATGGAATATATGATTAATATAAGCCACAGTCCCAAGATATTTGTAAGATTGCACACATTCAATGATCTGGCCTTTTAGTACAGTGACTTCGTGCCTGGGAGTTTTCCTCTTAAAGTCTATAATCATATCTTTAATTTTTGTCATATTCAGCTGCAGGTAGGAATCCTCACACCAGTGAACAAAATCATCAACTACTGGGCCGTGGCCACTCTCACCATCCTGAAGGAGACTGACAACAACTGAATTATCAGCGTACTTTATAATGTGTCTGTTGTCATGTCTGCTCTGACACATGGTTGTGCACAGGATGAAGAGTAGTGGTGACAACACACACCCCTGAGGAGAGCCAGTAGAAGAACACTTTTGGTCAGACAATGTACCATTGACCCTTACTCTCTGTGTCCTGTTGGTTAAAAAATCCAGAACCCAGCCCACCAGATTATTACTCAAATCAAATTGTTGCAGGAGCCTTTCAACTAAAATATGAGGTTGGACTGTACTAAAAGCAGAAGAAAAGTCCACAAATAAAAACCTGGAGTGTGTCCCATTAAAATCCAGATGTTTAAAAAGCATGTTAAGCAGAGTGACAGTAGCATCCTCCACTCCTCTGTGAGGCCTATAGGCAAACTGCAAAGGATCCAGTGCATGCTCAGTCTGCTTTAGGACCTCAAATCTGACCAGTTTTTCAAAAATTTTCATTAAAATTGAAGTCAAGGCAATTGGTCTAAAATCATTTACTATTTTAGGACAGCTGGATTTTGGAACAGGGACAACCACGGCATCTTTCCAGACCTTAGACACATGTTGTGTCTGTAAGGACATATTAAAAATGTAGTGAAACACAGGACTCAGTTCATGTGCACAGGACTTTACCAAGTGCCCACATATATTATCAGGGCCCTGACTTTTGTTCACTTTTACAGCACAGAATGCCCTTTTAACATCCTGCAACTCAATATTAAAGTGCTGACTGTCTTTGAGTTTCTGTTTCAAATCTTGGGTTTCTGTGCTAAAATCAAAAGAATCAAAACGACCATAAAAACAATTAAGAGCATTAGCCAGCTCTGTGTCTGAATTAAAACCACCTAAAAACACACGATTATGGCGCTCTGTGTTCTGAAGGCCTGCAATAGTTTTCATACTAGCCCAGGCTGAACCAAGCTTCTTTGCTGCCATCTTGCTTTCCAGTTCTGATTTCTAATTACCTCCGCCAGGCCGAAAAGGCCAGGAGGAGGTTATGTTTTTGCCGGGGTTTGTCTGTGTTTGTTTGTCTGTCTGTTGGTTAGCAAGATAACTCAAAAAGTCTTGGACGGATTTCCATGAAACTTTCAGGCGTTGTTGGAAATGGTACAAGGAAGAACTGATTAAATTTTGGGGATGATCCGGATCACCGTCTGGATACAGGAATTTTTTTAAAGCATTCTTTAACACTGTGACATACGGCTATTTTCAACATGTGCGCAGGCGCAATGGAGGGCACTGGTCATCGTGTCTGACCAACATAAACTCCGCCTTCTTCAACGTTTTAGGCACAAAAGCACGCGGAAAACACCGTGCCTGTGTTTGCGCGACGCTGCAAAAGCTGAGACGGGCAGCTGTCCGCCGCCGGATTATTTGGCAGAAATTCCCCGGGCAGCCATAGGCGCTGCGCAAAAACCAGCTGCTCGGCAGCGTGCTGTGTGCCTGTGTTTGCGCAACGCTGCAAAAGCTGAGACGGCCAGCTGTCCGCCGCTGGATTATTTGCCAGAAATTCCCCGGTCAGCCATAGTAGCTCCGCAAAAAGAAGCTCTTTGCCGGGGAATTTTCCAAATCATCTTTGGCCGCGGAGCGCAACCCCAATAAAGATAAAGATTAGATGTACCACGAAGGTCGAGTGCAAGCAAGATGTTTGTGTCTGTGAACATTCCGTCTTTTGGCGAGTTGATACGTAACGATGTTTACAGTTTGATGAGAAGGTTGCTGCCATGTAACAATCATCTTATATCAGCAATTGTCAACTCGTCACTCACACTTCAGTATTTAGAAGTGGTGGCGTTCCATTTTATACTGAGTCCAATATTGTATGTTATTATTGTTACAAGACCGCCGACTGTCTGCTGATCTGTATATACTTTTATTTATTTTCTACTCCTTTTAGTTCTGCATTTAATATGAACCCTGAGTTTGAAATAAACGTTTGATTTTTGAATAAAACCCACGCCAACCCGTCTACCTAATTGGCATCCGTCAGTGAAGCCCTCAGTGCTGCTTTCAGTGATCTAAAACGCTCACATAACCCATTGGCCTGTGGGTTGTACGCAGTTGTGTCAGGACTTCTTTTGTTTTTTCTTTTGAATTCTTGGATGGAACATGGGTGGGCAATATAAGCTGCGGATTCAGCCATCACATATTTCGGATAACTTATGTTGAACTGTATAATCAGAGGAGCTATTGTCTAATTTGACCTTGTTGGATTTTATTACCCCCTTTGTTATATTATTCACTTTCTTTTAACCTGTACTCTTAATCTATTCGAAATAAAGATTAATTCATTCGTTCATTCAATTGCAACGCCCCCAGCCTGGGAGTTTGCAGATGCAGGACATGGACACAACACCAACACTTCAGTTTATTACCTCCGCCAAGGAGGTAATGCTTTTACTACTGAACCACTAATCCTATCATTGTGAATCCAATTGCTACTCAGATGTTTTCATGGTCAAGGAATCTGACAACGTACACACAAACACTGTATGGGGGGAACTGTGGCGCTTGGTGGAGGTCTGCGCTCTCCGAGTGCTTTTCTAGTTCTATTTTGCTCTTAAACTTTCGGTCTTCAGCTCTTTTGTGGCAACCTGCAGCTCAGAAATGACCCCCTGTTTAAAGGCAACTGCTTTCCTCTGTAAGCAGGATTTAACTGATTTAGTAACCCATGGCTTGTTGTTGGGATATATTTTGACACATTTAAGTGGAACGATCATATCCCTGCAAAAAGCCATACAAGAGCATGTGACGTCCACCAAAGAGTCCAAATCATCCCCGCAGGACAGTGTAAACACCTCCCAGTCTGTACAGTTAAAACGTTCCTGGAGGCAGAGCACTGAATCATCTGTCCAAATGTTTATGTCCCTGGTCTTTGTCTTCTCTCTTTTGAAAGCAGTTTTATATGTGGACAGCAAATGTACACAGTTGTGATCTGAGGATCCTAAAGGAGGAAGGGGAAGAGATTTGTAGGCCCCCTCTATAGAACCATAGCACAGGTCCAATGTCTTTTCTTGCCTGGTTGGACAGGAGACGTACTGATAAAAGTTTTTAAGTGTCTTCTTTAAAGACTCATGGTTAAAATCCCCAGGGATAAAATTTGGAGCCTCTGGGGAAGTCGACTGCAACCGCTGTACCACATCAAAGATGGTGCTGGAGGCGGAGGCAGCATCTGCCCTCGGGTGAATGTACACAGTGGTTATGAAAAGTTGGGGGAACTCGCGGGGCAGATAAAAGGGGTGTAGCAATACGGACAGAAGCTCCACATCTGGTGTACAGATGCGCTCTCTGACCGTGACAGATGTACAGTACTGTTTATTAATATACAAACATATGCCGCCTCCCTGACATTTCCCCATTACCTCTTCCTGCCGATCCAAGCGAAGTGGGGCTCCAAAGCCATCAATCCACAGGTCCAGGTTCCGGTCATGATCTGTAAGCCACATCTCCATGTAAGCCATGACACAGCAGTTCTTGAAATCCTTCTGGTATCGGACATTTCCTTGAATTTCATCCACTTTATTTCTCAGGGATTGTATGTTCCCCATAATAATGGAAGGAAGAGGAATGCGGTTAAGCTGACGTCTCCTCAGGTTTAATCTTACGCCTCCACGCTTTCTGCGTGTCCTCCTATTGTCTTTCTTTCCATTGCTGTGTCCATGACAGTCTCTTAAAATAAAGTCCGGCAGTTGCAGCACAAACTCAAACACAGACACTGGATTATCCATGTTTAGCTGCAGTAACATGTCCCTGGAGTACTGCATTCTTACCAACGTGACCGCGCTGACGTCCCAGAAAAAGAGCCAGTAAGAAAGGAGCCACATGTGCAGTAACAAGAAGAAAATCCGTACTGAATGGAACCAAAGACCTCTTCGTTTTATAGTCCACAAACAATTCAAGGACAAAAACGGCACAGAGAATTACATTAAAACACATTAGAGTGCATAAAAACAGAGACTAAGACGCCAAACTTTTTCACCCACTGCCAGTCACTGCGTGCGTATGTGCCCATCATCTTTGCGCTTGTGTCAACAACATTTGATGAAATAAGCTAGTGTTAATAAGTTGTTTTTTTACATGTTGCACTTTCATGCTGTGCATGTACTTAAGTTGTGTGTATTTTTGTTCTAGAGTCCGACCAGCATCTGCTTTGACACTGGCAACGTTTAGCACGACGTGTTATGACTAGTAAGAAACAAGTTGCGCACAGCGTTGTTTTTAGCAGTGATGGAGAAAGTACTCAAATCCTTTGCTTTTTAAGTTAAAGTACAGATAAAGCGCCAAAACCAAATAGCACAATTTCCACTTCATCTTCATCCGCTAAACATTACAGAACTCACTTTTGAATGTACTACAAGTATAACTAGTGCATACCCGTAGAAAGCAAGTATTCCTGTCTGAAACAGGTAGCCCAATCAGGCTTTACAGGCCCAAATGTAGGCTGTGTTTGAAAGTGGAATACACAGGTGCAGCCTATATGTAGGCAAACACACGTTAGACTTTGACAAATATGAAAGGGACTGAACTGAGATCTATTTGCTTGTGTGAATATTAATTACAGAATAACTGAAAATGAATGGGACATCTAATACTAGCCACTGTTTAAGAATTGCTTGTTTATTTTTTTTTGTCAGATCACTTATTTGTGATCTTTTATGAGCTATATGCATAATAGTGTAGCTTGCACTTTGGGGAATGGGAGTTGTTCAGTTAGATAGATAAATAGTTTATTTCGAACACAAAAATATAACAAATGCAAGCAAATGGCAAATGCAATAAAGTAACAGTATACACTGTTCGAAAGGGAGAAGAAAGAAGTGAACACTTATTAATTCCATCTCCTCTTTTCCATAGATACACCCATGTGAATTTTATACAAATTACCACCTTTAAGACCCCAAGTAAACAATTTACTGTATTTTTTACAAATCAACATGAACACCCATCCATTCTAACATACAATGATGTCCATACATCAAAACCAGCCTCAAACAACACAGATATACACAGTGCTGTCCCACCCACCATTCCATAGTGTCCCATAATGTCCTAGAGTGAACATAATGAATCGTGCATATAACTACTACCCTTCTAACATATATCCTTTCAGCAAATGGTGCTTATACCTCTTTTTGAATTGATTTCTGTTTGTACATAGTTTCAGTTCCGGCTCCAGACTGTTCCACAAATCCACCCCACAGACAGATATGCACATACTTTTCTTGGTTGTACGTCTCTTGGGTTTTGTAAAGTTTAAGTCTCCCCTCAAATTATGATCATTGTCGGTTTTTTTAAATATTTTTTGTATATTAGTTGGTAGTTGATTATTAATTGCCCTGTACATTACTTGTGCTGTCTTAAATTTAACTAAATCGATGAACTTTATGACATGTGACTTTAAGAACAACGCATTGGTATGGTCTCTATATCCTACATTGTTTATTATCCTTATAGCTCTTTTTTGTAATGTGCATATTGACTGTAGGTTGGTCTTGTAGGCGTTTCCCCAGACTTCTACACAGTAGTTAAGATAAGGTAAAAACAGTGAATTCTACAATAAGACCAATGATTTATAGTCCAAGAAGTGTCTTGTCTTCCCCAGTATGCCTATACATTTTGCTAATTTGGCCCGGATGTGACTGATGTGAGGTTTCCAGCAGATTTTATTGTCTAGCGTCACCCCCAGAAACTTATTTTCCTGTACTGTTTCTATTCTGGTATCATCTATCGTTACCATTATTTCATGATTTATTTTATAATTTCCAAACAACATAATCTTTGTTTTTTTTAGATTTAGAGATAATTTATTTTTGTTGAACCACTGCGTTAATTTTTCCATTTCAGTTGTGACCACCTCTAAAACCTGCTTCAAATTCTCACCAGTGCAAAGGATATTTGTGTCATCCGCAAACAAAATAAATTTCAGAATTTTTGATACTTGGCATATGTCATTTATATACAAAATAAAGAGTTTGGGTCCCAAAACTGACCCCTGGGGCACACCACAAGTGATGTCCATGAAGGGTGATTTGTGCTCTCCAATTTGTACAAATTGTTGTCTGTTACTTAAATAACTTTCCACCCAACTCAGTCCAACCCCTCTTATCCCATACCTTTCCAGTTTCCTTAGTAGTATTCTGTGGTCAATGGTGTCAAAAGCTTTCTTTAGATCTATAAATACTCCTACAGCAACCTTTTTTTTTTTTTTTTTATCTATACAACTAGTAATTTCTTCTATAAGTTTGATCAGTGCCAAAGATGTAGATTTATCTGCTCTAAAACCATACTGGCTATCTGTAAGGAGGTTGTGTTTTTCAGTGAAATCATCCAGTCTCTTAGTGAAGATTTTTTCAAGTATTTTGGAGAATTGTGAGAGTAAAGAGACTGGCCTGTAATTTGTGAAGCGATGACTGTCTCCTGTTTTGTATAGAGGTATTACTTTTGCTATTTTCATTTTGTCTGGAAATGTACCAGTTTGAAATGACAGGTTACAGATGTGGGTGAGTGGCTTAACAATTCCTTCAATTACTTTTTTCACTATTGTCATGTCAATTTCATTCCAGTCCGTTGATTTTTTGTTCTTAAATTTACTCAGTCTCGATAATTTCCTTTTCAGTAACTGCACCCAAAAAGATTGTGTTTGGATTTCTATCTTCTATTTCATTCACAGAACCACTGTAGTTTGTTTCTGGTGTCACTATTGATTTTGCTAATTCAGGACCAACGTTTACAAAAAATTTATTGAAACCACTGACCACATCTTCCATATTATTTATCAAATTGCCATTTTCGATAAAATATTCTGGATAATTTGCATTCTTAGGATGATTACTAATAATCCCATTGAGTACTTGCCATATTCCTTTTGTTATTTTTGTTATCCTCTAGTATTCTGTTGTAATATTCTTTCTTACAGGTCCTCATTATAGTAGTAAGCTTATTTTTGTATCTTTTATATTTGATCTCAGCTTCCACCTTTCTGCATTTAATGAATTGTTTATATAATGTATTCTTCTTTTTACATGCATTTATTAACCCCTTGGTGACCCAAGGAATATTGTTTTTTGTTGTCTGTCACTGTATTGTTTTATAGGACAGTATTTATTGTACAATGATTGAAATATTTGTAAAAATTTATCATATGCTCTATTTATGTCATTTTCATCATAAACTATCTTCCAATCTTGTATTAATAATTCCTTTGTCAGTAAATGCATTGATTCTTCGGTTCTTATTCTTTTATATTTAATATTTTTGGTATACTTTTTCTTCCTATATTCACATTGATAGACAACAAAAATCGGCAGGTGGTCACTGATATCATTCAATAAAAGCCCACTCCTGATATTATTTTTTCAGTCACCATTATAACTTAGTTTATATGTGTAGTTTATAGTCTATTGTCAATAAACTCATGCAGTATTGTAAGAGGACACATTACAAATATTTGAGACCCATTGTAGTGCATCCTTTTATATTTTAGCAATATAAGTACAAAACACCACCCACGCTTCTTGAAGCCAGGGCAAGAAGAGACACAGCGGTGACTAAACTTTTATTGATAAAAATTACATATTTTGACTGAGCGACTCCGTACTTTGGGATGCACACCCTCATAACCTCAGCAAAGCACGTATGAAACCTTTGGTCAGTCTGATGAATGGTTCAGACAGGAATACTTGTGTTCTACGTGCAACGCACTAGTAGACAGTTAAAGTATTAGATTCCATTCAACTGAATGCATCAACTCATTCTGATTGCTGAGGCCACAGTAAAAATGATTTTAAACGTAATCCAGCCCTTGTAAAATGTACTTTACTGAAGTGCAGCTACATGAAAATTGTGGCTAAATACAACAACGAAACACTTTTTTGTCACATTCCACCACTGGCTTTTAGCAACAAGTGTATTTCCCAAATATGTTTTAAACTTGCTTTAATTAATCACCACCCATTTCTGTCTTTTGTCTAGGCAAGAGGAAAACAATCTACTACAAACCGGACCTTGCGTCAATATTTACAGACATGAAGGCTGAAGATCTGCTGAACTGGGACCAGCGTGAGCGGCACATCCAGTTGCTTCTCAGTGAGGCAAGGGAGCATGAAACTACCTTGTGAAGGGAGGAGATGCCCCAGAATGCTGCCTTCAATCAAACGTTCCTTGGTGTGCTGGGCCACTTTGTGAAGGCAATGAGTGGCTGGCATGTGTGACCCATTCTAAGTTTTTTTTTTTTTTTTTACAGTTTAGAGTTTGAACTTTGCAAATTCTGAACAATCTGGATTTTGCTGTTGATTGTAATAAACACTTTAGTGACTTATGTGTTTGCATCATGATTTTCTATTTTGTCTGTTAAGACACCGGTGAGAAAAGAGTCAACAGTACAAACCATTTTTCATTGATGTTAAAAATAATGGCTCATTTTTAAGAAAAAGTAACCAAAAACAATTATTTTATTTACTGAAGACTATTGTTGGATGTACCAGTGGAGAAGACACTGCACACTTTAGTGATAGTACCAGTATATGAAAGAATTCTGGGCCATATCAGCACCTGTATTTCCTAATGACGGGTTAGGGCAGGGGTGTCCAATCATGTGCCATGGAGGGCCAAGACACTGCAGGCTTTACCTCCAACCAGTGTCTTCAACAGCAGATTCCACTGAATTTCTTCCCACTGATTGCTGATCTGTGAGAACACCTGCTGAAGAGACTGGGTAGAAGAGAGAACCTGCAGGGTCTTGGCCCTCCATGGCACATGATTAGACACCCCTGGTAGGGTTTAATGGGATTTAACATTTCAACACAAACTGCTTTATGGTTCATAATTCTGTTGACAGACTTGCACCAAACAGAAAGTGATTTCTCAAACTGCTGGATTGTTCTTAGCTTTTCCAATCTTTTAGTATTTAATTTATGTCACTTGTTGGTAACCTTCACAAATAAGACAAAAGTGGAGCGAGATCTGCAAAAAGTACAAAGGTTTATTGTCAAAATTCCTAGTGCAATACTAAATGAATACATGTATAGTACATTGTTGATGCAGAGAATATATATTTGTACAGTATCTACATGTACTATATCCATGTATTTCTCCATGTAACCTTGTGACTGCATGATTTTAATTGCTTTTAATCCTAGATCAAGTATGTTTTGACTTAAAAATGCATCATAATTGTTAAATATATATTATACCTAACTCAGTATTGTTTACCTGTTGAAATATACTGTATATTTTACGGCTAATATAACCCCATAACTACAATATGGCACCTGGCGATCAAGTTTTGGCAGCTGATCACTTTTTGCCATGACACCACCACAGACTCTGTGCTGATGGAACAGGTACATCCCATGATGTCTCAACAGTCTCTCCATGATTTTCACACAGATCAGAGCAATTTGTTGCACAGGAAGCTAAGTGTTTCTTCAGACATTCTGAAGCTCTGTAACCACTGCGCGTTTGTGAAGCTGGGGTGACATCCCATCACTGGGAGGCTCGGCTGAATGCCCAGACCCACGGTTTGAAGCGATAATTTTGCCACAAGAGAGCCATCTGAAACACACACACAGCATACATATTTTAGTACCTAATAGCGATAACTTACCGACATTACACTGTAGTACGGAGGACTTACTAATTACTGTAGAAATCATTAGCTTACCTTCATATGTGATCTAATTTGTATCCTCATGTCTTCGACTTTATACTACTCCATGGCTTCCTAAACGCACCAGTACTTTTCCAGAGCAAAACCTGCAACCTTTTCTGGCTCTCCTTTTTTGCCTTTACTATGACAGAAAGCCAGCGACCGAGCAGTATGTATACCATCGCCTCGTAATCCTCCATCTTGTGTTTTGCTTGTGTCGCATGTTTTATGTCACAGGAGTGTTGGGCTGCCTTGCTGTAAAAAAAATCCCACCCATCTCAGGCGGTACTCAGCTGTAATGGAAAACAAAGCGAGCTGAGTTGAGTAAAGTTGAGGCAAGGTTCAGGTTCAGGTTACTTTATTCGTACCCGTAGGTAGATTTGCTTTGCAGTCTGGTGACATCCATATTTACAAGCCACAATTACATTCAACATAGACACAAACACAGGCACACATGAAGCTGACTATAAACATGATAAAAATACTCAAGGCTCCATCAATCAGGGTATAAAGACAAAGAGATGAGAGAAAAACCAGAGGTAAGAGAGAAGGGTCATATTAAAAAGTTAAAAACTAGTCAAAGAGGTTAAAAACTCAAAGGTCTAAAACCCAATAAAATATTTAGAACCCAAATAACATCCTACAAAAATAAGTAAATATAAAATGGAGTTAATAAATAGGTACCTAAATTATGTGCAATATATTGTTACAACTTGTTCAACTCTGACAGCAGCAGGAACAAAGCTGTTTTTGTAGCGCTGGGTTTTACTTTTTGGGACAGCAAACCTCCGTCTTGAGGGAAGAAGCTGAAAGTTGCAGTGCAAAGGGTGGGAGTCATTTAAAATGGAGGTAGCCATCCTCTGTACTTGTCTGGTGTACAGGGATGTCAGGCTCAGCTGTGACTCACCAAGCAAACGACTGGACCATCTAACTACCTGATCCAAGGATTTCCTCTGTTTCAGTTTTATCTGACCAAACCATGACACTAAAGAAAAGGATAAAACAGATTCAATAATAATTCAAGGTGAGCTGGGCTAAGTAGGTACCAGTGGAAAAGGGGCAATATGCTGTGAAGCTAACGTGGTTCAGAGCAGGTTCTGATAAGATCTCAGTGGGTGTATCAGTGCCACTCTCCAGCCAATTAAACCCCTTGAAAAATGACATCCACTGTGATGTCTTCATGTGTACCATGCAGCAAATAACTGGACAGACGATTGTATCCTTTTAATGTGACTTTAGTGCCGACTTGCAGGAAGCATTACACACCAAGCGTGTGTTACATACAGCTTCATTACTGGCTGTCCTCTCAAGTTACCAGAAGGTGGCACTGTTTTGCTGAGGTATTACCTACAGATGTGTAGATCTGCTTGTAGAAACTACATCCACCTCCTCTGAGGTTTGAGACACCCCCTCCCCTCCATTAACAAAGACCGACATTATTTAAAGTAAGCTCTGCTGTATGTAGAATATGAATGTGGTACCTTGTTGTGAAGTGCGGGGGTAGCAATGTGCACTTCCCGTCACATCACTACACCACCCATATATAGTGATCCCTCGCTACTTCGCGCTTCACCTTTCGCGCCCTCAGTGCAACGCGGATTTTTCAAAAATATTCATCAAAAATTCAAAATTGAGAAAAAATGGGCGGGCGCTAGCAGAAGGCAGGGAGACTACATTAGAACATCAGGTATCAACACGGAGAGCCACACAACTCATAATCCACCTCTCTGACCACCGCTCCACTCCTCTCCGCCCACCTCTTCACCGCTTGGGAATCTCGCAAGCTGATTGGCCGAGACGTTTTACCTCGCAAGCTGATTGGCCGAGACGTTTTACCCAGCTTCTCTCCCTGGCCATACCCAGCGAAGGAAGACCGCATTCATTGTTCTTTATCGCTCGTGTTGCTTAGTCTCGCCACGTGGAACTTTTCGCTGTTCTCTTGTGCCTTTTTGTGCGAAATAGTCTTCCCGTCGAGCCACTACGCCGCCTCCTGCAGCTTCCCTCGACGATGTTGCGCCTCTAGCACCTGACGATGAGGCGTCACCTGAGGAGCAGTAAAGCTCTCATTAACCTGTGCAGTAAATCATCTTCATCTTGAGTTACGTATCTCGTTATAAGAATAAAAGAGTTCTAAAAACATATTTATGTACACTTTATTTACATCTACGTATGTATGTACACTTACACACACACACACACGTATCATATGAGAGAGAGAGTGAGAGAATGAACGTACGTATTATTTATGGGTGACGTCATTAGGGGTGACGCTACTTCGTGGTTTTTCACTTTTCGCGGTCGGTTCTGGAACCCATTAACCGCGATAAGTGAGGGATCACTTATAAGGCAAGGGCACCATCCTGTGGTCTCTTAGCCGGATGCCTCCTGCTCATGCACACCGTGTGACTGCTCATGTAAATAGTTCAACAAAGCTGTATTTGCTAACCACCATCGTGCCTCATCCTTCACCCAGGTATTTCCATACATAACATTTGGCAATCAAGGATTAACTCATGGAGGTGTGCATCACCCTGCTTCATCCCTTTCTTGAGCTCCCGGGCAAACCATCGGTTTCATGGCTGGATTGGTGGGAGGCTTGTCAGATGTATGTTACTGCACTGGGCCACAGGAGAGCTGGATGGGGCGAGAGCGCAGGCACCTCTTGTTCACAACCTGGGTATGGAGGGCCGGAGGATTCTGCAGACGCTCAGCAAGGCAGACTCATGTGAGGACATTGTGAAGCTGCTTGCTAAATGTTTCTCCACCTCAGACAATGTGACTGTCCGAAGAATTCGTTTTCGGCAACGATATCAACAGGCAGGTGAGCCTATCTGCCAATATGTCATTAACTTGAAGCAGCTAGCCAGCGAGTGTCATTTTGGACTGCTTGAAGATGAAACGGTTCACGATCAACTAGCAGAGCATGTGTGTAATGCTGAGCTGCGTGCTAGGCTATTAATGGCACCCGATGACTTAATGTTAGCCGCTGTTAAGCTAGCTGTGGAGCTAAATTGGCGCCAGCCACAAAAGCAGCCAGAGCCGCTTGCCTCAGCTAATGTTGCAGACTCTGATAGCAAGGATAGCTCAGACGAAGATTTTTGGGAAGTCAATGCTGCCAGCCAAAGGTCTGCCCTGGGAAAACCCCTTTGCAAGGGTTGTGGATCCACAACGCACCAACATAAAGCTAAGAAATGCCAAAACATTGTGGTAAATGTGGACGCTGGAATCATAACGCCAGGGTGTGCCGTTTGTTTTACCCGGGGAACCCACGGGAGAAATCACCCTGCTTGCCCCCGACGGACACTGGGAACTAACGGTATGAAGCGCTAATGGATGCCTTGCTTTCAAGTTGACCAGCTTTCGCCCAGGGTCGATACCTAGACCGACGAGCGACACCATGCTAGCCCCAGATGCCTCCAGTACTTGGCCACAGTTGACTGGGGGGTCTGCAGCTACAACGGTAAACACTACAACATTTATAGAAGAGGACGGGGCCAGACCGTTGAGCATGGAATTACCGCATGCTCAGCAGCAACACATTGGGCCGAGTAAAGTCCCACTTTGGGTTATGGACGTGGTGCGGGTTCAGGGTGAAGGACGTCCACGGCAAAGATGGGCCAAACGACAGCCAGAAAAACATTGAGGGTGTCTGCGCATTGTGGCTAAGCTGGGTGCAGCGTGCTTCAGGTTGTCTGACGGTTCATCGAGGCACGCCAGTCAGCTTCGGCGTGCCTGGGAAGATGCTCCAGGTGGCAAGGCTGGACGGGAGTCGGTGATGGCAGTGTTGGATCCAAGCTCCGTCGTCCAGAGGGTCAGCGGTCTCCAGGGTCGTGCCTGCTGAGGGGCTGCCCTGGACCCCCATGCAGGTTCTAACTTTTTTTCACCCCAATGACTGTGCGGTAGCACTATGTTGATAGTTCTGATGTTCTTATGTGTATGCGTATAGTAAAATGGGATTGTTTTGTGCATTTATTTAGTTTAGGAACATGGCAGTGATTTTATTTTATTAATGGACTTTTTCTTTAGTTTACCAGCGGCAGAATAATCCACTGTGCCAGGCGGGTTGTGTGACAGTCCACCCACCAACTCTATTTTAGGTTATGCTGTGTGAATGTGTTAGGCCATTCTAGTACATTGTTTTTCGTTATTTTAGTGCGTGATTCAGGTCCCAAATTGGGGAGGTTTTCAATTGTGAGTGTGGTTTTGGACTTTTCTATGGGGGGGGAGGGGGGGAGTAGGATATGAATGTGGTACCTTATTGTGAAACCGGAGTGGTGGCCTAGTTGGTAGAGCATCCGCCCCACAAGTGGAAGGTCATGGGTTCAAATCCTGGCCGAGTCATACCAAAGGCCATATAAAAATGGTACTTTCCACCTTCTAGTTTGGTGCTCAGCATAATAGAATGAGGAAAGGAAAGTTAGCGCACTGGGCTACCAGAGGACTGACCCCACCACTGTAGCTTTCACTACTCACAGTAGCTGTGTGGCCTAGGGTCAGTGAAATGGAGATAGGCGCTGCCCCTATACACCACCTGGTGTGGAAGGGATTAACTTAACTTAACCTTATTGTGAAGTGCGGGGGTAGTGACGTGCAATTCCTGTCACATCACTACACCGCCCATATATAAAGCAAGGACACCATCTTGTGGTCTCTTAGCCGGATGCCTCCTGCTGGTGCACACTGTGTGACTGCTCATGTAAATAGTTCAAAAAAGCTGTGTTCGCCAACCACCATTGTGCCTCATCCTTCACCCAGATATTTCCATACATAACACCATAGGGTTTAGATCTTGGGATGGGTGGGTCCCCTGTTTTTTTTAGGCGTTTTTTTCTGTTGCTACTGGAGCCAATATACAACAACTTTTATTGTGCCTTTGTCTGAATGTCTGTTATCTCGACACAGAATGTAGGCTACAATATCCCAACTTAAAAAATTCAAGATTTATTTATTTATATGTTCCACATTTTAAAGAAATCATCTTTCACATCTGCCAGTCAGTAGTTCAGGGCAGGAGAAAAAGAAATTACACTAAGGTAGAATGAAATAGTTTAACTTAAAAAAAAATCAGATCAGTCTGATAAGCAGTTTACATTCTCCTATAAAGTCTGATTACCATTGGGAAAAGTAAAAGAAAGCAGAGGGCAGCGCGGTGGTGGAGTGGTTAGCACTGTGGCAGCACAGCAACTCACCCTTGGCCGGGGGATCCTGGGTTCGATCCCAGCCCCCGACCAACAGTGATCTGTGTGGAGTTTGCATGTTCTCCCCGTGTCTGTGTGGGTTTACTCCGGGATTTCTCCGGTTTCCTCCCACATGCCAAAAACATGCAAGTTAGGTTAATTGACATCAAAAAACTGGGGATTCTAAATTGTCCTTAGGTATGACTGTGAGAGTGAATGGTTGTCTGTCTCTCTGTGTTGGCCCTGTGATGGACTGGCGATCTGTCCAGGGTGTACCCTGCCTCTCGCCCAAAGATGCTGGGATAGGCTCCAGCCCCCCCGCGACCCGAAAAGGATTAAGCGGAAGAAGATGAATGAATGAAAAGAAAGCAGCCGATTTGTCCTTGATCTGATGATTTTCTATCTTTTCCCCATCTGTACCCCTTTCATATGAAAAGGAACTATTTAGGAGACTACTACTTTGATTTATAGGCCAATAGCCTAATATACTTTGGGGCTATGGTATAAAAAGTAGCCTACTACTTATGAATCAAATAGAAAAAATACATGATTAAATGTGATCAATAACCACCACAGTAAAGGACAACATTTAAAACAAACAATTTAAGCATTCACAGTACCAGCCCTTTTTCATGCTCCTTTCCTACTTTGAATGTTGCAGTTGTTTTGTTTTTCCCTGTACTATTTTAATGCTGGCTCTTCATATTTATTTAATCTGACCCTTTTTTCTTCATTAGTGATGTACTCTGCTGCTGTCTGTTCATTCTCCGATTGGTCACCTGCTGAGATAACCACCTCTATTATGTGAGGACGCACATAGCCAGAGAGATTAACCTAGGGTTGATTTATCGATTTGATAACCACGTTCGTAGTACAGATAATCCTGATCCAGAATGACTGGCTTACCAAGTAAGCTTACCAAGAGCTACCGGAGTGGTGGCTCAGTTAGTAGAACATCCGCCCCACACCCGGGAGGCAGGGGTTCAAATCCTGGCCGGGTCATGCCGAAGACCATATAAAAGTGGAACTTCCTGCCATCCAGCTTGGTGCTCAGCAATAATGGAATGGAGGAGGGAAATCTGTGGCGGCGCCTTGCATGGCAGCGGCTCTCTAATTCTGCACTTGGGGTGTGTGCAATTAACACTGTAGATAGGTAAAACACAATCTCATTCTACTGTACATGATTGGTTGTACAGTTGAATGACAATAAAGGGTGATTTAATTTAATTTAGTGAAGCCAGGTAACTGAAAGACACCCTGGGTATGTTGAACCTGCTTCATAGTAGGCCTCTGGAATCTTCAGGATTTAGATGTAGTCCAGTGGGCACCAAACTCCCACCTGAACACTACAGGGATTAGTTTCCTCATACAGGAAGTGTCTTGAAGCTGTCATTGCAAACTACATAGTAAATGAATTTTACAATATTCAATACTCCCCCCCCCCCCACCGTTTCATTCCACTTCAATACATATGACTTTATTTATAAACCTAAATGTCTTGATTTCTCTATATTTGTGTAATTACTGAGTTAATACAAACTTCTGTTCAAATTTTCTTATAAGTAGTCTCACTGGAAATATACAGTGGCATGAAAAAGTGTTTGCTGTGGCGGTTTGGGAAAACCCACACAAACAGACTAAGGACAGACAGCTCGCTACTCCTGGTTTTTTCCGCTACACTACTGTGATAATGTTACCTTTCATGCATTGTGTTCATGCGTCCTGTCCTTACTGTGACCTAGAGACTCAGATCAATATGTAGATGTGCCTGTTAACCTCTTTGTTCTGCAGCTGGAGCAGAGTCTAGCAAATCTGCCTATTGTGATGTATGTCTCACAAATGCAAATATCTCATGCCTGTTCTGCAGTCCCTTTGATCAGACCAACCGCTGTGAATTTGCTTTGATGTATGGTTTGAGTTGGGTATAAATACTGCACAGGTTCTGTAACACTTCCTCTCACTCACACTTCAACCTCTGCTGCAGACACGCACTCTGTGTCTTCTTCTCTGAGAGTCAGAGGATCCCCATCCAGCCTGCACACACTTGGGCTGGAGAGGGGATCCCGTGACGGCGGTATGATAATAAAACTCTACTTAAACCCTCCAACAACGCCGCTTTATTTCATGCCGCCACACTGGTGACCCGACGCTGAAACGAACACGCTGCCAGTGAATGCAACACCCGGCGGTGATTCTCCGACGACAAGCGAACGCGGCAGCCTGACTGATCTGCCCTCCCTTCTGCTTCAGGGAGACCGCAACGCGGAGCTTCCAGGCGAAACTCCCCGGAGAACACCCACGACCGGGAAAGCTGAGCAATGTTTCATGGTGAGATCTGCACGCCTAGATCGGCACATCCACGCTGGACCGGCCGCGCTCACAGCTCCTCCACACGTGAGCGCATGCACCTCGTCCCCTCTCCACGACGGCGACCCCCATGGCCGACGGAGCACACGTGGACCTGAACGCACCATGACCGAGCGAGTGACAGAGCGTCTACTTCCCTTCACCGCTCCAACACGCTGAACAGGGATGATCAAGCTCCCTGACCCTGGTTCTCCTCTCCAGCTGGCCCACCCATCACGGAACGTTACGAGGACGGCGCACACCACGCACGGGACAAATACGGCTTTTCTGACCGCCTTCTTTCTGCTGCACACTGGCCCTTCAGGCTTGCTCGTTCACCTGAGGCACGCAGCTTGCTCACTGGATTTTATGGTCTTAGCCACGGCACACAAGGGGAATTCAGCGGTTTGCGGTTCCCGAGAGCTTTAAGGTTGTGCCCGCACCTAAAGCCAACACGCCAGTCCCTCTGCTCTCATCACAGCCGCCACGCAGCCTCGTCTTTTCTTCATGGCCGCTATTAATCCTTGCAGGACTTAATCGCGGGAGGAGCCAGTGACTAATTTTTACCTCCGCCAGGCCGAAAAGGCCAGGAGGAGGTAATGTTTTTGCCGGAGTTTGTGTGTTTGTTTGTCTGTTTGTCTGTTGGTTAGCAAGATAACTCAAAAAGTCTTGGACGGATTTCCATGAAACTTTCAGGCGTTGTTGGAAATGGTACAAGGAAGAACTGATTAAATTTTGGGGGTGATCCGGTTCACCGTCTGGATACAGGAATTTTTTAAAGCATTTTTCAACACTGTGACATACAGCCATTTTCAACATGTGCGCAGGCGCAATAGAGGGCGCTGGTCGTCGTGTCTGATGAACACAAACTCCGCCTTCTTCAAAGTTTTAGGCACAAAAGCACACAGAAAACAGGGCTCGCCAGAGTGCCTGTGTTTGCACTACACTGCAAAAGCTGACACGGGCAGCTGTCTGGCGTCGGATTATTTGGCAGAAATTCCCGGCCAGCCATAGGGGCTGCGCAAAAACCAGCTCTCTGCCGGGGGAGGCTTCCAAATCCTCTTTTTTCCGCGGACCGCAAACCCAATAAAACCCACGGCAACCATTATCGCACCTTCTTTTGTCCTGCGGCTCCGGAACAGAGAGGAATCCCGGCGCCAGTAATGCTGCGCCTGATATGTCTCACTCTAATGCTAAAAGTGACTGCATCAGGGATTTACCACCTTGAATGAATGAATGAATCAATGAATGGCCTGGGCCCGCCGCAAAACCTCACACGGGCAACTGTCCGCCGATGGATTGTTTGGCAGAAATTCCCCGGCCAGCCATAGGAGCTGCGCATTTGGCACAAATTCACCGGCCAGCCATAGGCGCTGCGCAAAAACGAGCTCTCTGCCGGCGAAGCTTCTAAATTCTCGTTTGCCGCGGAGCGCAACCCCCCAAAAAATAATATTGTAGCGAACTCAATATGAGCACCCTACTTGGCTTGCCAAGTGGCTTGACCCTATTGGCGACACAGGTACAGTGCGGGACTCCGGAGCGTGAGTTTGAACCTCCCGGTGGGACGTCGCCATGTCGAGCAGCACGTTACAATATAATATAAAACCCACGGCAACCTGTCTACCCAATTTGCATCTGTCAGTGGAGGAGATGGACACAACAGCAACACTTCAGTTTATTACCTCCGCCAAGGAGGCAATGCTTTTACTACTGAACCACTAATCCTATCACTATCAGATTGATTGTCATTGATTAATTGTGTGTTTATTGCACTGTCCCTGTCAAATAAACAAATAATCATTGTGAATCCAATTGCTAGTCATATGTTTACATGCTCAAGGAATCTGAAAACGTACACACAAACACTGTATGGGGGGAATTGTGGCGCTTGGCGGAGGTCTGCGCTGTCCGAGTGCTTTTCTAGTTCTTCTTGTGGACCTCTGCACGTTCAACGGGACCAGCCCTTCGACATCGCGGACCCACAAGCAATTTTTGCGCGGCCCGGACGTTTTCATCGTCTCCGGCCGGCTTTTACTACCCCCACCCGCCTCCACCCCCTCCTGCACAGAGCTTTTCCCTGCTCGCTGCCCAAGCTGCACTATCGAGGTCTCGACCACCTGCCGAGCCCTCTGGGGGGGAGCTGTGGCGGTTTGGGAAAACCCACACAAACAGACTAAGGACAGACAGCTCGCTACTCCTGGTTTTTCCGCTACACTACTGTGATAATGTTACCTTTCATGCATTGTGTTCATGCGTCCTGTCCTTACTGTGACCTAGAGACTCAGATCAATATGTAGATGTGCCTGTTAACCTCTTTGTTCTGCAGCTGGAGCAGAGTCTAGCAAATCTGCCTATTGTGATGTATGTCTCACAAATGCAAATATCTCATGCCTGTTCTGCAGTCCCTTTGATCAGACCAACCGCTGTGAATCTGCTTTGATGTATGGTTTGAGTTGGGTATAAATACTGCACAGGTTCTGTAACACTTCCTCTCACTCACACTTCAACCTCTGCTGCAGACACGCACTCTGTGTCTTCTTCTCTGAGAGTCAGAGGATCCCCATCCAGCCTGCACACACTTGGGCTGGAGAGGGGATCCCGTGACGGCGGTATGATAATAAAACTACTTAAAACCTCCAACAACGCCGCTTTATTTCATGCCGCCGCATTTGCCCCCTTTCATATTTCTCAGGTTTTTGTATGTTTGTCAGAGTTAAATGTTTCAGATCATCAAATTTAAATATTAAAGATAAAACAAGCAAACACAAAATGCAGTTTTAAAATGAAGGGGTTTGTTATTAAGGGTAAAAAAAAATCCAAACCTACATTGCCCTGTGTGAAGAAGTGATTCCCCCCCAATCCCCATTAAAACATAAATTAACTGTGGTTTATCACATCTTTGGACAGCTGAGTTAAATTTCTCTAGCCACACCCAGGTCTGATTACTCCCACACCTGTTCTCAATCAAGAAATCACTTAAATAGGACCTAACTGACAAACTGAAGTAGACCAAAAGATCCTCAAAAGCCAGACATAATGCTGTGATCCAAAGAAATTCAGGAACAAATTTGAAACAAAGTAATTGAGATCTATCAGTCTGGAAAAGGTTATAAAGCCATTTCTAAAGCTTTGGGATGCCAGCGAACCACAGTGAGAACCATTATCCACAAATGGCAAAAACATGGATCAGTGGTGAACTTTGCCAGGAGTGGCTGGCCGACCAAAATTACCCCAAGAGCGCAGCGACGACTCATCCAAGAGGTCACAAAAGACCCCACAACAACATCGAAAGAACTGCAGGCCTCACTTGCTTCAGTTAAGGTCAGTGTTCATAACTCCACCATAAGAAAGAGACTGGGCAAAATTGGCCTGCATGGCAGAGTTCCAAGACGAAAACCACTGCTGAGCAAAAAGAACATAAAGGGTCATCTCAGTTTTGCCAGAAAACATCTTGATGATCCCCGAGACTTTCTTATGGATGAGTCATGAACACTGCCCGCTTTTGTGTTGGCAGACAAGCAGGTGGTATTGGCCCAAGCAGCCTGGCGCCGATGCCCACCGCTGATGGCTTCGCAAGTTGGTGATCCCTCGGCAGGGACCGCCGCTCGTGAAGCTAATGTGTTTTCTCCCCTTCTCTTTTTCCCTCCACAGACTGACGTGCCCTCTTGTACACACCAGTTCTAATGGATCGGCGACCCCTGCTACAGCCGCTATGGGTGCCAGCTCAACCCCAAAGGATGGGGAAGGGGGGGGCTGTGTGGGGGCATGGTGTTGGACTTCTCCACCCAGAGAACAATGGATCAAAAGAGGAGGTGTCACTGGGGTACCAGACGGGACAGTGAGGACTATACGCCCCCCAGGGAGAGAAGTAATTGCCGGGACACTGGGAGGATGGTTTGAGAGCAACCATAATGCACCAGCATTATGTCATGTTAAGTGTGACAAACATAAAAAATGAGAAATCAGGAAGGGGGCACTTTTTCACACCACTGTACATACTGGGAAAAAATGGTGACACATGCAATACTTATTTCCCCTGTGTGTGTTTATATAAATAGTTTTTATGATTTTCAGTCCTGCAGTAAGGTTTAGCATGGCCACTCTTCTTCAGGTTTGTCAGAAGCAAAGAGCTGTTCCAGAAATCTTTCTGCAGAGGATGGAGCCTGTGCAAACATCTACAAAAGACTAAGAAATGTGCACAAAGTTAATGCAACTGACTACAACAATGACTGGCAAAACCCAAGAAAGACAGTGAAGTAGTGGGGAAAGCCATAGCTAACCTGCCCTGGACTGACATGCCAGCCATCCACAGCTGTCCATCTTACCAGCAAGCTCAAAGCTGATGCTGTGATCAAAGGGGTATTGATTTGTTAATCATTCACAAGCAGAGCACATTATGTTGCATAACTACTTGATTATTTAAAAATGTGTGCTGTCTGGATACACAGACAGCTGATGCAGGACTGCAAGAGAGCCAGGGTTGACAGGTTTGACATTAATACAACCACCTTATTTCCCCAAGTTTCTCCTTCAACAATGGGATACAAAACCTTGTTCTAAGATGGACAACTGGTTTTGAAAGAGGTAGACTATTAAGCAAAGTAGATACACTATATTTAAAAGGTCTGATGACACAATTCTGACTTCATCTAATTTTGCAACACATAATTTCAATATGACAAAATAGGTTGGTCTGTGCAGCTCTAAGTCAAACATCCTTTTTTTCACGCGAATATCCGACGTTTTCATGAGCACCACGTCACCAATTGCGTCAGTGGCTGGAAACCCCCCCCCGGCCATGTTGTAATGTCAGTGACAGAACACAGCGCTTGGCTGCCCAGAAAACATTGACGATGGTTCCAGCACATGTAGTCTGGAATTGGTTTGTGTTGTCCAGTCTTCAGATGATTATAGTTCACAAGAATGGGATAATGAAGAATCTGGGGGCATCAGACCTTATAGGTTTGAGCCGTGCCAAGCGGGCATCGTGCCTAGTGAGTCAGACTCAGAGAGTGACAGTGGAGAGGCACATATGCCCACCGCAGCAGCAGCGACAAATACATAGCAGGGGAACACCGAGTGTTATGCTTTTGTTACAGATACTGCAACAAATTATTTGTTTATAAATATAATTTATTTAAACCCGATTTTTCAATAAAATCTGTGGCTTAGGCATCGGGTTTATTATGTATTATCTTTTGAGTTCTTGTTGTTTTTATGTTTTGTACATGTGGTTTATGTGTGTTTTGAGCCACTTTCAGGTGGATACTGCCCAAGATTCGCTGGTCTGATCATGCCCCCTCTCTCTTTGACAGTCAGCTGTTCATGTTTTGTGTGCATCATCTGCCGTGTTGTCAGCCAGCCAATATTGCCAACACTATCATGACGTGTTAGCCACTCCACACAGCTGTGGTTCTGTTGCGTCCTTGTAGCGATGTCGGCTCTGGGGCACAACCGTGGTTAACACATGTCCTCTCCATACGTTTGCTGGGCAATGTCAGCCCCGAACGCCTGCTGTTTGTGTTTCTGTGTATTTTTGTAAGTCTTCACCTTTTGGGATCAGTCTTTATGTTCAATACATGTGCTGTGGTGAATCCTGCGAGTAAATCCATTCATCATGACCCTCTGTGCGCTCTTACGCAGGGCACAGAGAGGGAGGATGAAATAACGAGGATTTACATGCAGGGTTCACCACAGCACATTTAATACAGAAAGACAGATAATTACCAAAAAGGTGAAGCCGTACAAAAAACAGAAACACACTTACTGATGGTGTTTGGTAGCCGGCATTGCCCAGAGAACGAATGAGAGGAGACGTGTTCGCCACAGGTGTGCCCCAGAGCCAACATCGCTTCAAGGACGCACGAGAACCACGGCGAACATGGAGTGACTAACACGTTGTGAGAGTGCTGAAAATACTGGACTAACAGCACAGATGACAATACTATGGACCAGCAGTGCGTGACTGGCAAATGGCCGCTACAGTGGGGCAAAAAAGTATTTAGTCAGCCACCAATTGTGCAAGTTCTCCCACTTAAAAGATGAGAGAGGTCTCCAATTTTCATTATAGGTATACCTCAACTATGAGAGACAAAATGAGAAAAAAAAAAATCCAGAAAATCACATTGAAGGATTTTTAATGAATTAATTGGTAAATTCCTCAGTAAAATAAGTATTTAGTCACCTACAAACAAGCAAGATTTCTGGCTCTCACAGACCTGTAACAACTTCTTTAAGAGGCTCCTCTGTCCTCCACTCATTACCTGTATTAATGACACCTGTTTGAACTCGTTATCAGTATAAAAGACACCTGTCCACAACCTCAAACAGTCAGACTCCAAACTCCACTATGGCCAAGACCAAAGAGCTGTCAAAGGACACCAGAAACAAAATTGTAGACCTGCACCAGGCTGGGAAGACTGAATCTGCAATAGGTTAGCAGCTTGGTGTGAAGAAATCAACTGTGGGAGCAATTATTAGAAAATGGAAGACATACAAGACCACTGATAATCTCCCTCGATCTGGAGCTCCACACAAGATCTCACCCCGTGGGGTCAAAATTATCACGAGAACGGTGAGCAAAAATCCCAGAACCACATGGGGGGACCTAGTAAATGACCTGCAGAGAGCTGGGACCAAAGTAACAAATGCTACATCAGAAACACACTATGCCACCAGAGACTCAAATCCTGCAGTGCCAGACGTGTCCCCCTGCTTAAGCCAGTACATGTCCAGGCCCGTCTGAAGTTTGCTAGAGAGCATTTGGATGATCCACAAGAGGATTGGGAGAATGTCATATGGTCAGATGAAACCAAAATAGAACTTTTTGGTAAAAACTCAACTTGTCATGTTTGGAGAAGAAAGAACACCATACCTACTGTGAAGCATGGGGGTGGAAACATCATACTTTGGGGCTGTTTTTCTGCAAAGGGACCAGGGTGACTGATCCGTGTAAAGGAAAGAATGAATGGGGCCATGCATCGTGAGATTTTGAGTGAAAACCTCCTTCCACCAGCAAGGGCATTGAAGATGAAACGTGGCTGGGTCTTTCAGCATGACAATAATCCCAAGCACACCGCCTGGGCTGCAAAGGAGTGGCTTTGTAAGAAGCATTTCAAGGTCCTGGAGTGGCCTAGCCAGTCTCCAGACCTCAACCCCATAGAAAATCTTTGGAGGGAGTTGAAAGTCTGTGTTGCCCAGCGACAGCCCCAAAACATCACTGCTCTAGAGGAGATCTGCATGGAGGAATGGGCCAAAATACCAGCAACAGTGTGTGAAAACCTTGTGAAAACTTACAGAAAACGTTTGACCTCCGTCATTGCCAACAAAGGGTATATAACAAAGTATTGAGATGAACTTTTGTTATTGACCAAATACTTATTTTACCGAGGAATTTACCAATGAATTCATTAAAAATCCTTCAATGTGATTTTCTGGATTTTTTTTTTTTTCTTATTTTGTCTTGCATAGTTGAGGTATACCTATGATGAAAATTGGAGACCTCTCTCATCTTTTAAGTGGGAGAACTTGCGCAACTGGTGGCTGACTAAATACTTTTTTACCCCACTGTAAGTACATGCACTGCTGGTGATGGTGTGATGAGAAGCACCGTGGCGAGGACCGGGAAACATGATCAGCGAGAGTTTGAATCAGCTGGTGATAGAGGGGACGTACCCGGACCGGTGACCATTAGCATGCGATCACAGAAAGTAGGTCAAAGCCGAGCGTAAATCCATTAATCCTTCCCCTTATGACAGTTGGAGCTGAAGCGTGTGATGTGGTCTTTCACGGCCTGCTGTTTATCTAAGCCTGCGACACAACATGAAGGCATAGCCATAAAATTAAAACTAGAAACCAGAGAAACTGTGAGCTACAAAGCTGCTGTCATTCCAGTCAACAACGCCGGCGTCCGTTCTGTCACTTATGTCATGGTCAGCGGCTGCGGTTTTTTGATAACTAGTTTATGCAGGCGTGGTTGTAAATATATTGATCATCGATAATGACTTTTGGGTTTACACAACATGCTAAAAAATGTCAAAATCATATCAGACCTTCAACTTTGATGTATTGCTGCTTGTATTAATTTGGCTAGAATAAAATTGTGGGCATTATTTTTGAATTCCCCTCATACACGTGTTTACATTTGCAGCATTTCCCTTACCATGTCTAGTTTGGTCTAATTTGTCCAGTTGGCATCCATCCATCAACTTTTAGGACTTGTGTTGTAATTTATTTTGTCATAAAAAGACTTTCAAACACCAATGTAAATAGTTTGATTGTACATGAATTAGAAATGTAAACATCCTCTTCTTAAAATGCAAAATCCAACCCATTTAATTTTAAACTGTAATAACCTTACACACAAGTTACATCCTTCTTTAATAAATGGTACTTACTCAGTTTATTTAGTTTCCATTCAATCTTGTCCAGTTTCTTCAACACAATTTCCTGCTCTGAAAATCCACTGGGTATATATTTTCCTCCTTTCCAGTGTGCAATTATGTAGATACTACAGATGTATATTAAGAGAATAAGGGCTCCAATTATACCTGTTCGCCGTATAAAGTTCATCGTTTCTTACAAAAGTTCACAATATCATTGTGTCCTCTGCCACAGTTGCAACTCTTCCTTGACCAGCCTTTACAGCTCAAGCAGGGCAATAAATCATATCTTATCTTCAAGACAATTCTCAGCATACAAGTTAAAAATGTTTGTGTTGATTTGATGTCAAGAACATAACTTAATGACAATAACAAAGGTAGTGTGAAAACTGTGTAAAGGAGACACTATAGTTCAGCCTAATAGTACCATACTGCGCTGACAGAAGGGTTGTCAATATCTTACAATATTGTAGCGGTTTCTGCTATCTGCCGAGCCTACAAAGCTTCAATTGATATTGGGATAGCAAATTTTATTGCTTTACATCTGTAACAAGGGTCAAAATATCTGACCAACTTTGACATTTGTAGGTGTAATGATTAATGTTTAGTCAGTGCTGTTTAGAAGCAAAACTTAATTTTTCAATTTTGTCTTCAGAATAAGGGCCCTGTGCTGACACTTATGAGTAAACATTTCCGCCAGACTTTCTGCCGTACGCCAGTGTTTTTGTTAGTTTCTGTCAGCACACTGTTTTTATGCTTTACATCACACCATTTAATTACCAGTAGACAGTGTGCCCGTTATGCGCTGCGAGGTGAAGGCTCATTTCAAAGAGGTGTTGTGGCACGCAATCTAATGCGCGTTACTATTATAGTGCAGGTCATGACAAACCACTTTTGATCAGGAAAAAGGAGGACTATCATAAGAAGCGCACTGTTGAATGGTATTTCAATAGCGTGTTTTGAAATTGCGCAGCTCTGGAGCTCATGAGAAAGCGGCATGCGCTGGAATCTTATTTTAATGGAGAGAGTTGTAATAGTCATGATATGATCGCCTGTCATTTTAATTACACAAAGTTCACACACTAGGTTTTTTTTTTATTCCATCCACACTCATTTTAGTTGTGGACTTGCTATTGAAGTCTATAGATTAGGCATTAATGTAGGATTTTTTTTAGGAGAATGAACAGGGAGGATGTGTGTGTTCCAGTGTGATGTGTGGCACACAGGGGAGGGGTGTCAGTCTTAAGATTTTTATTCAGATTTTCATTTTCATCACGGACTTATTAGGCAATGTGTTTATTTTTAGGGGAATAAATGAATGGACAAGGAGTGTGTGGCATTTTACTTTCCACTGTAACTCCCCACAGAGACAGAAGATGCGTCCACACATCTGCCTCGGCCACGCATCCTGGGTTTCCAGCCGGGCTGGGGCCACCTACACCGTGACCCTGAGCAAGCTCCCCGACTGCCACCTGGCAGAGGCCGCCAAGAGCGGGCTCACTTCATGGCGGGGGTCGGCGGCAGACAGAAAGCTGTGTCAGATTATTTCTTTGCCTCCCGCCAGGGAGGGACTGGGACAGAGAGCCGCAAACCTTGGCAGACCCCACACGAGATGGGGGGAGACCCTCGGTTGGCAAAAGCAACAGGAGAGTACTCCATCTCCCCACGGGCTGGGAGCATCCTCTGTGCCGTCGTTAATGAAAGTTTACACAGGCATCGTCCTCTTTTCCTGAAGTTTCACACCCATTCATGTATGTGTGCTGCATCTGTGCTGACTACGTTAAATAATTCAGCCGATTTTCACCTCAGCATCCTTACCCCTTTGTTCTCTCTAAAATAACTAGCTCGGCATCAACTGCGATTTATGTCTTCCTTATTACCCAGCAGCATTACTATCACATCCATTTTGGCTCACACACACATGGGCTTTGGTCAGTGCAAAACCCATCTTAAACCGTCATGATAAGAGTTCACTTTAGATCATTCACCTCTTTGCATTAAAGGCATGGGCATGAGCGCTTTGGATTGGATTATCCAAAACACACCTCTGAATAATCAGACTGGCCTCTTTGCATCATGCGCCTGGCGGAAAGTTCATTTCTACGCTGGTGTGATTAAGGAAATAAAGTTGGAAACGGCCCAAAACACGTTCTGCATCAATGACAACTGACTGACCGACCGCGTTGTTGTAAGACGGCCATAAATCTGTTTTGTTTTACCAAGGAGTGAATTTGCTACAGACATGGTGTGCATAGTCTTGCTGAATACTAAATCCATAATTTAAATGTTTTTGGGCAATATGATTGCTGATGTCAGAAAAGGGAGAACCGATTTAGAGGATAATTCTTTATTTATGTACAGAATATAGTTAAAGACAATCCAGCAAAAGCAGATTTCTCACTGGGTAGTTCAGTAATTTACAGTCTTGGCTGGCTTTGTCTCATCCAGTTCTGTTTCCAGGTAACGGAAGCTACGGTAACGGCGCAGAATCTCAATTGCCTTTTGCTCTACAGTGGAAGCAGTGATACCGAGATCCTCCAGACCAGGAAGTCCTGGGTACTTCATGTCTGTTACGTGAAACTAGAAACAGAAGGCACAACACATTCTAATATTCAACCAGTTAGATGGAAAAAAGAAGAGTGTGTGAATGTACCACCATGAAATATCGTAACTTTAAAGTTTAAAGTTATGTTAATTATCTTACCCTGTCCACTTTGTCTGGGGTTGTCCAAGGTTCAAAAGGACTAATTGCAAAGAACTTGGCAACCAGGCTGCAAAAGGTTTTCAACACATTACAATATAATCCAAGTCACAATACATATCAACCAATACTAATGTGCAGCTGTCACCCAAGCAATAGTAAACACTGACTTAAACCCTATGACTAACCTCTGATTTTATGATTCAGTCCAGATAATTGTATTTACAATTCATCAACAACAAATTCACATTTTTTGCTCTACATGGAGTACAAGACCTATTGTAGTATACCCAGATATAAATATCTGTCTGTGAAAGGTGAGACTAATCAGAATGTAATCTGAGTTGAACAAAAAATCAAGTTCAAGTTTGCTTCTTTCAGCTGTTGGGGGAATCTTCCTGCTGTGTTTATTTAATAGGTACGCTTTAAAGATTTACCTACAGCAGCATGACACTCAATAAATAGTGTTGAAAACATTTATACTTGCAGCAGAATGGCTACATCTTTTCTAATGGTGACAGGAAAGCTGTCACAGACTCTCAGTTCACCAGTTTGAGCTTCTTTCTCTTGTTAGTAAAAGCCTGACTTATTTTACAAGAAGAATATATCTCCTACTGAAGATCCACACAATGGTTTGTGGGAAGTTAACTGCTCAACCAATTACCAAGAAAGTCTTTGAAGGTGCTTACTGGTAGAGTGGACGTGGCAGAGGGTAGGGCAGAAAAACTCTGTGCGTCACACCGTAAAGGTACTCCACCAGGTCATAAAGGAGGTAACGGTTGGGGCTAGGTAGAAGAACAGAGTATTTCAAATTAATCTGTAATGTAAAGACTTTATTTTGCACATCTGAAGGCCCTGTCACACCTTGACAATTTAGGCAGCATTTTCCAACGTATCAAAATTTCTCGAAAGCACTGGCATATGGTCAAAATTTTCCATTTTGGGCGTATGCAAATCCGGCTTCTAGAGAGAGCAGTCGCTTTTCCTTTCCTCTCCTCTCCTCTACTATTCCCTGCTTGCGATGTCTGTCTTTCGCTCTTCTTCTGGCTGAATCTTAATCCAAATGGAAATTATGGATCTGGAAAAGCGGCTTATATGCGATTGTCACCACTTTAAAAGAAGAAAATCGGGTCAGGGGGAACCCAAGGAAGACTCATGGCATTGGAATTCATGTGTCTGTGTGATTCGACTGAAGATTGAAATGATCACAGGATTTTCTGTTTGGCCCCTGGAGTTCCTGGTGTATAAAAATTATATTTGGGTGAGCTAATCAAATGCGGACCCCGGCGTAGCTCCCTCAACAAATTCAACAATTTGTCCAGCTGGGGGGAGCACTGACTGTCAGCGGCAAATAGGACTAACGTGGAGTTTACCACCTGGCATGCAGTGAAGAGAGAACGGACTCTCTTGGACATGTTTACCTATGTTTCGGTAGGTGGATAACATCTGGGGATCGCTGAGTGCTCTCCAGAGAATGATCTAAAGCATGATTCAAGCCTGTATGAAATTATGAAGCACAGAATCGAAGAGAGGGAAATTCTATTCTCTGAGTGCACTGTGCAGATTTGACCTTATGTTTTGGTGCCCTTGTTTACATTCCTCCTCGATGAAGATAAGGCTGGACAGCGTTATCATGTGTCTGGACTATAGAACACATGACTGAATAATATCTATCCGTTGCCAGAGGATGCCCTCTGCTGTTCACTAGCAATGGCACACCTACATTACACTGCATTCAACATTACATGAATGACTGATACACGTAAACTGACACAAATATACATACACTGACTCTCTCAATTCTCCTGCTTTGTTAATGTGTGATCTATTGTCTGCTAATTGTGCATAGAGGGTTTTCTTCTGTGTAATCAAAATTTGGCTCATTTGAGCTTTATATGAGCTTATACAAGCGTTATTCTGATTAACTATGTTTTTTCTCTCTGCCTATTGTGTTTCCCCCCCCCTTCCCCTCTTTACCCCCACTGTAAGACAGGCGCCTTGCATGGCTGCCGCGTCATTGGATGCGCCTAACGTGCGCGCCCAATGTCAAGTCAAATTCCTCGTATGTTTACTTGTAAACATACTTGGCAATAAAGCCGATTCTGATATCCATAAGGATTTGGACATATACAGTCGTGAAAAAATTAGGACACCGTATGAAAGCCTGTTTTTTTTAACATATTTGGACATATGGATATTTAATATCAATTTTAACAATACTGGGAGATTCAAGAAATATAACTAAACAATTAAAACTGAAGAAAAGATCGAAAGAGCTGACTGAGGCCTTCACAAAGAAGACTGCAGCATGTTATGAGTCTGGTACGGGATTTAAAAAGATCTCAAAAGGATTTGAAAACAGCCATGCCACTGTCTGGAAAATACAATGCATTTAGCACAGGTGGACTCCAATTAAGCTGTAGAAACATCTCAAGGATGAGCAATGGAAACAGGATGTACCTCAGCTCAATTTTGAGCTTCATGGCAAAGACTGTGAATACTTATGTACATGTGATTTCTTAGTTTTTGATTTTTAATAAATTTGCAAAAATCTAAAAAAAAAAAAAACTTTTTTCACATTGTCATTATGGGGTATTGTGTGTAGAATTTTGAGGAAAAAAATAAATTTAATCCCTTTTGGAATAAGGCTGTAACATAAAATGTAGAAAAAGTGAAGCGTTGTGAATACTTTCCGGATGCACTGTAGTCAGTCTACAAGTAGGACATTCAAAACAACTACCAACATGTCCAGGTCTGGCCGTCCAAGCAAGTTCACCCCAAGAGCAGACCGCAAGTTGCTAAAAGAAGTCTCCAAAAACCTTAAAATGTCATCACGGGACCTACAGCAGGCTCTTGCTACTGTTGATGTGAAAGTGCATGCCTCTACAATCAGAAAGACTGCACAAGTTTAACTTGCACGGAAGGCGTGCAAGGAGGAAACCTTTGCTCTCTAACAAATTCCACCCACATCAAGCGGTACTCTGGTGTAACTGAAACACAAGTGGACTGAACTAAACTGAACTGAACTGTACTGTACCGGGCCAAACAGTACTAGTGGAAAAGGGCCATAAGAGAAACATGAAGGCCAGACTGAAGTTTGCCAAAGAGAACGAATACAAAGACCAGGACTTCTGGAATAACGTTCTTTGGACAGATGTGTCTAAAATTGAATTATTTGGACATCAGAACAGAGGACGTGTTTGGTGTAGACCAAATACAGCATTCCAGGAAAAGAACCTCATACCAACTGTGAAGCATGGAGGTGGAAGTGTCATGGTTTGGGGATGCTTTGCTGCAGCAGGACCTGGCCAGCCCACCATCATAGAATCCACCATGAATTCTACCATGTGTCAGAGGATGCTTGAGGACCACATGAGTCCATCAGTAAAAACATTAAAGCTGAAATGAAACTAGACCCTGCAACATGACAATGACCCAAAACATACCAGTAAATCCACCAAGGACTGGCTAAAAACTAAGAAATGGAGAGTCCTGAAATGGCCGAGTCAAAGCCCAGACCTTAATCCCACTGAGATGCTGTGGGTTGACTTGAATCAGGCTGTACATGCAAGAAACCCCTCCAACATCTCACAGCTGAAAGAATTCTGCGTTGAGGAGTGGGGCAAACTTTCCTCAGACCGATGTCAGAGACTGGTAGATGGCTGCAATAAGTGTCTCACTGAAGTTATTTCAGCCCAAGACAGTAACACTAGCCATTGGGCAGTAGGGTGTTCTAACTTTTTCCTCAGTTAAAATACGTTATCTTTTGTTTAATGAGTAAAACAAGGTTAATTTTTGTTAATTATCTGTTATTAAATCACATTCTTTTCCAGAGATAAATAAAAACAAGATTAGATATCAATATGTGAACATTTCTTAATAAAGAACTGAATATTTAATGGGGTGTACTAATTTTTTCACCACTGTACATAACGTATTACTTATATAGAACGTTTTGATAACTTAGATAACTAATGAATGCTTAGCGTGTTGTCAGCGTTCACAACTTATGCCTAATGATAGTTTAACTTATGCATAACTTAAACATAGCTTATCCTAATTTACAGTATGCAGAGCGTGGTCATGCCAAACTGCCATCGCCTCCTGATCCATGAATCCTAGGTGCGCAAGAGCATGAAGGCTCCGATTCTCTCCTCCAAAGACTATCACACAGCGGGGGGCATGACCAACCTGGAAGCTCTGTCAAATCTGTCTAGTTGGTCATGCCTATGGAAAGGATAAAACAGCTAATGAGACACGGCACAAACATCAGATGACAGTCGAAACATGTCAAGGTTTGAAACATCTCTTTACTTTGAACAGAAGAACAAGACCAGTTTGATATGGACATCTGCTCACCATAGAGTCTTGACGGTTTCCTCCTGTGAACCAGTGCTGCCAATACGCCATTATACAGTAGCTGTAGTTAGAAACCCATTCAGTAAGTTACACATAGGTTCAAAGCACGTTACTCATAGGTTAGAAATAAGTTTTGGGTACGCTAGACATTATCTTGACGTATTTCAACTTCTGAGTAACTTAACGTGTGTGTGAATGATCGCATAACTTACATATAACTTATGGGCTGCATATGCAGGACGTATGAGACGCTGTTGTGCATGTACAAAATTTTTAGACAACCTAACCGTACTATGACGTATACTAGAGTGCTTCAGCATGTTCTTAACATACAAAACCTACCCTTAACTTATTAGACGTAAGCCAGCGTATTTGCAACCTTTTTTTAAAACATCAGTGTATGCTGCCAAATCGTCAAGGTGTGACAGGGACTTGAGCAACACACAAAGCTAACACACAAGCCATCAACATGTCAGATTTTTCACACACATACAATTCAGTCAGAAAAGCCATTCGAAAGCTCAAATTCAAACTCAGGCAAAACATAAATACACAAAAAGAACTCAACCCCACCTTTTGTCATCTTCTTCTAGGGTTTTGTATGTTTACTGTTCCATAATATTAAGTGATAAATGTCAAAACACCTGTATGGTTTGGTGTTGGTACAGTACAAAGAAGTATCATGCTGTACATACAGTGCATACTGTAGTGCCAATGACTTTATTTAACTGCACCTTTTCATCTCCCTACATCAGTTTGGCAGTATGTTTCTTGTCACATTTTCCTTCACTTTATTCATAAATGTAAGGTTTAATTTCTATTTAAGTCCTGACACACAAGACACAATAACAACAAATAAAAAAAGAAGAGCCTTTCATCTTTCAGTGCAAAAGCAACTTTACACAACATCAGTCAAACACTATTGCCTACAACAAGGATGGGCAACTTTGGTGGTAGTGAGGGCCACAAAATTTTTCTCCTCACTTCCTGAGAGCCAGATTTACATATAAACCTACCTGGGGGGTGGAGGTGGGGTACTATTTCCTACAATGTTGAGTTTTACAATTAAAACTGAAAATGAAAATGAAAATAAAAGCTATGCAGTGTTTTATCATATTAGAATTAAAATTACTGATAAAATTGTATCTGCCCTACAATGGACTGGCGATCTGTCCAGGGTGTACCCTGCCTCTCGCCCAAAGATGCTGGGATAAGCTCCAGCACCGCCTCCCCCAAGCCAAAAAGATTAAGTAGTAGAAGATGGATGGATAAAATTATATCATCACCTAATTTTTAAAACTCTCTCCATCAAAATGATGAGCAAAGAGAAATTTCAGATGATGATTAACAAAAGAAGCCAAGAAAAAAAGGAAATATAACAAGGCTTAGCTTGCTCTTGAATTTGTTGTGGGTGTGGAGGGGCAGAGAAATAGCTGTGTGGGCTTGGTAATGTCTGGCTCCCCAAAATAGGGAATTAAAAAAAAAAAAAAAAGAAGAGCCACTGGTATAAATGAACAAAAAACAAAAAAAGTTCTGCAGATTACAATGACCAGTCTCTGAACTTTTATTGCTGACATGGGATTTTAAGTGTGCTTCAGTCGCACTCTTTAGAAAGAAACCTCAAAGCTTTGAATATTTTTCTGGACAATTAAGGAAAGCCTCCGAGCTCCATGAGGCTTCACCTGCCAAACAAGTATAAATGCTACTGCTCCTCAGCTGTACAATTTATTCTTGTTTAAAAGCAGCCTACTTTGTATATTTAATAATAATAATAATGATATTTAGATTTATATGGTGCTTTACATGTCAAGTGACATTTTACTGCCGTTTACAGCCTATTAATGCAGTCTTAGCATGCAAAACATACTTGACAACACTCCGGTGCATACTGATGCTCCCGCTAGTGGCTCACTCACTCTCGCTCTATCACTTGCAGAGAGTGGCACAAGTTTCGATTAGAGCTCCCTCTGTTGGCAGACTCTATAATTGCATTTAAGAACGTGCTTCCAAACATGATATAATAATTGATTTTTGGAAATGGACTGGTGAGCCGCAGTGGATGAGGGGGCAGGTCACCAGTTGCCCATCCCTGGCCTAGAGCAATTTCACTCTTGGCATGCTTATAGAGCTTCAAATACCAATGTCCACAGTAAAAAAAAAAAAAAAAAGACCTTTCAACATTAAAGAAAAATCAAACATGTATTGCTTTGAAGAGTCATTTAATGAACTCTGTCCTATATAAGGTCAAGCCTAAAGCCTTGATATGCCACATGTCAGGTGAAACGATTTCACTGGCAAAGGAGGTGTTATTTTTACCACTGCTGACGCATCAAACACTTTACGGATGTCTGCTCATCTTTCTATTGAATGTAATTACATAAACATTCCCTTAAAACTCCTTTGAATACAATGGATAACTGCTATTAAGTGTTTTGTTGTTCTCAATCTTCTCAAGGCTAAGTGTATTAAACAGTTTCCCTGTCTGCATATTTCAGGTGATTAATAACCGAACTTCGATGAAAGTGCACTAATAATATGTGTACAAATGGGATAGGCTGCATCTGAAGAACAATATTAATAGAAACTCTTGACTTTTATTAATCCCCCTTTTAAAAAAAAATAAAGATAGAGCATAATTACAATGATCAACTCAAGGCATGTTACAGTGGCCAATAAAAAACCTCAAAACACTACAAGCTGGACCCCAGTGACCCCCTATGACCAAGTTCCACATTTTAGAATTTACATAAAATTGCTGTATTAAATTTAACATTACATAGTCCATACTCCATTTTATTATACACTAGTGCTGCAAGGATTAGTCAACTAATCGATCGTCAGAAAATTAATCAACAACTAATTTGATAGTCGCCTGTGGACCCTTTTCCAGGAAAAAAAAAAAAAAAAAAATCAGATTCTAAAACATGAAAAATTGCCATTTTTCTTGTTTGAGTATTATGAGTTAAATATATTATGGTTTTGTAATGTCTGACAATTGTATTGCTCAAGCTTCAAACTCATGTTTGATGCATCATTATTTTATTTAGCTATAGGGATGTTTTATAAAACGTTAGAGACTGGGAACAATGTGATATTCTCAGGTGTGCAAACTTGAACAGGTGAGGTAAAACATGCACTGGAGCCCTGAACAGGAGCTGTGACAACAGGAAGCAAAGATAGTGGACATGACAGAAATAATCGTGATTAGTCGAGTAATTGAAAAAAAACCAGTTGTTAAATTAGTCAACTACCAAAATAGTCATTAGTTGCAGCCCTATTATACACTGCATCCCAAAATTATTATGCCAATATTTGTCTCTGATTTTCCTAAATAGTCGATGCAAATAACAGTCAGTATAATTTTCAAGTCATCAACCGTTATAGCATAATTCAAATTTTACAGAACAAACCTCCCAGTGTCAACTATTTTTTGCAAAAAAAAAATCAAAATGCACTGTTCCAAATTACTTTGCACAACAGAGTTTCAAAACATTTTACTGATTGTAAAGAAACGAAAATGGTCATTTGTTGAATTTGCAGCATTAGGAGGTCATATTTACTGAAATCAAAAGCTATTTTAATCAATAACATCTTATAACAGGCCAAGTTACATGTTAACATAGGACCCCTTCTTTGATATAACCTTCAAAATTCTTGCATCGATTGAACTTGTGAGTTGTTGGAGAGTTTCTGGTTGAATGTCTTTGCAAGATGTCAGAATAGCCTCCCACAGCTGCTGTTTTGATGTGAACTGCCTCCCACCCTCATAGAGCTTTTGCTTGAGGATGCTCCAAAGGTTCTCAATAAGGTTGAGGTCAGGGGAGGATGGGGGCCGCATCATGAGTTTCTCTCTTTTTATGCTCATAGCAGCCAATGAGAGGTATTCTTTGCAGCATAAGATGGTGCATTGCCATGCATGAAGATAATTTTGCTACGGAAGGCATGGTTCTTCTTTTTGTACCATGGAAGAAAGTGGTCAGTCAGAAACTCTATATACAGGGACCCTAAAGCTGGATTCATGCTGCATTTCCCCTCTGGTCCACGTGCGCACAACTGTTATTTGTAGTTTCGCCCCAGCCCCATGGGTAGCACAAATGCGCTAACACACCAGTTTTTTCACCAGTTATAAACGTGAGAGCGCCACACATTTTTTTTGTAGCAACAACAATGGCATCGTTTCAAGGAAAAGTAGGAATTACCATTTTTCAGTGCTCTTCGCCACTCAAGCTGCTGCAAAATGATTTATGCATGTTCATTCTTGTCTTCCGCTTCCTCTTCGTCTTAGTATGCTGTGCTGGTAGTGCCACCTTGTGAATGGGATGTTCAATCTTGTGCATGCACAGTCAGGCCGCGCAGTCAGAAAATTTGGGCTCCATGTGGTTGTCTGCAGAGGAGCTCTACGGACAATAACGGACTGGAGGATATGATGTAAATCTCGTTACACAAGCCTTCCGGCTGCGCGTATGTGGACAACAGAGATGCAGCATGAATCCAGCTTAAAGAGGACTACCAACTCTCTTCCCATGATTCCGGCCCAAAACATGATTCCGCCACCTCCTTGTTGACGTTGCAGCCTTGTTGGGACATGGTCGCCATCCATGAACCATCCACCACTCCATCCATCTGGACCATCCAGGGTTGCATGGCACTCATCAGCAGTGTTGGGCAAGTTACTAAAAAAATAGTAACTAGTTACAGTTACGAGTTACTTCTTTTCAAAAGTAACTGAGTTACTTTTGAGTTACTGTATGATTAAAGTTAACTAGTTACTTGGAAAAGTAACTTTCATGTTATTTTTAAATGCATACTTAAATCATCTTGCACACATAGCAAGATCAAGATCCCCTTGTTCTCATCAGAAAAAAGAAGTCTCATCTTACAGAGAAAAAAAGTGTCTCAGATTTACACAAACTATTGTAATCAGTAGAAAGTCATAAATTTACTAGAAATAACGCTGTAAATTCAAAGAGAAAACTTTGGACCCCCTGGTGGGCCGTTTTTGGCCCACGAGCCATATGTTTGACACCCCTGGACCAGCCCATTAAAAACGCATATTTAGAGGATTTACTTCCATGAAATAGTTGCATATTACAACAGCATGTAAATGAATGCGATAAAATAAAACAGAAAGCACAGATAAATGAAAGTTCACCGCTTACAAGAAGCTGTTCTTTACTGCAACAAATCAGTCACTTTTTCTCTGTGCGTAAGAAACCTTTAGTGGAGTTACAGTAACACGTTACTTTGTAACTTTTGTGTTTACTGATGAGCAGTGTTAACACTGCTCATCAGTAAACAAGACTGTTTGAAAAATTGGTCTTCATGTATTTCTGGGCCCACTGCAACCGTTTCTACTTGTGAGCATTGGTTAGGGGTGGCCGAATAGTAGGTTTATGCACTACTGCAAGCCTCTGGAGGATCCTGGAATTTCCCCATTGTGGGACTAATAAAGGCTTATCTTATCTTATCCTACACCTTGAGGTTCATGGAACTCCAGTGGCACCAGCAGCTTCAAACACCCGTTTGCTGCTTTGTAATGGAATTTTAGCAGCTGCTCTCTTAATCCGATGAATTTGTCTGGCAGAAACCTTCCTCATTATGCCTTTATCTGCACAAACTCATCTGTGCTCTGAATCAGCCACAAATTTCTTCACAGTACAATGACCATGCTTAAGTTTTCACAAAATATCTATTGTTTTCATACCTTGTCCAAGGCAATGCATTATTTGACACTTTTCAGCAGCACAGAGATCCTTTTTCTTCCTCATATTGCTTGAAACCTGTGGCATGCTTAAAAATGTGGAACATCCTTCTGAAGTAGTTTTCTTTTAATTAGGCTCACCTGACAAACTAATGATGACAGGTATCTGAGATTGACATCAGTGATGCAAAGAGCCCTGAGACTGTGAATGAGAGACTAGAAAGACTAGAATGCTGTGCAGTCTTTTTAATATTTTTATTTTTATATTATATATATGACTTATTTTATCTTAGATTATGTACATTGTACACATTATACATTATTTATTGCAGGAATTTATTGTTTTTATGCTTTTTATTTTTCTCTTTTACATATGTTGCACTGAAGGAGATGCTTAAATCTCATTGTACATGTGTTTGTATAATGACAATAAAGGCTATCTATCTATCTAGACACAATACCATCCATGAGTTTAATTGAAAAAAAATATGAATGTTTATGACACTAAAATCATATTTGCATAATAATTTGGAACATGGTGTATTACCCATCCTTCAGTGATTTTTGCTTTTTAGAATATGGAGTTGAAACACAAAGAGAAAAAAATCACAACCACATCTTTATATTAGAGAAAAATGCTAGTATGGCTGATGGTGGCTGTGGCTACACAAGTACCATATAAAATAACAGTACACATTCTTTGAGTTTACTTCCTTGCCATATAGTAAACCAACAACTTTTCTGAATGAGCGTAACACCTACCCAACAAGTGCATACGTCTTTCCATTAGCATCGGGGTCTCTGATAGCATTGATAATGGCATTGGCTACATCCACCACCTGAAGAAGAAAAAGAGTTTAAATCTTTGTATTACATTCAGTTAACTCTATGAACACAGGAAGTCCAGTCAGTGGATTTAAAGGTGCAGTAGGTGGAAAAACTAATTTGAAAAATCTCAAACAGGTTCATTTTGTCTTCTTAATGATAAAACTGATAGTTCTATTAAGATAAACCAAAAATGTGTATCATACCTTTGACATGTTTCGACTGTGATCTGCAGTCTTCTTCAGAAAGTGTCATTTAATGTCTGTGACATGTCACATCAGCTGTTTTATCCTTTCCGTAGGTGTGATCGACCTGACAGATTTGACAGATCTGCCAGGTTGGTCATGCCCCCCGCCGTGCAATGGTCTCTGGAGGAGGAAGTCTCCAGAGACCATCTTTCTGAATGAAAGCTGAGAACAGCGTCAGATGACACTTTCTGGAGAAGATGACAGTCAAAACATGTCAAAGGTATGAGACATCTCTTTGCTTTGTCTTAATAGATGAATACAGTGCATCCGGAAAGTATTCACAGTGCTTCACTTTTTCCACATTTTCTTATGTTGCAGCCTTATTCTGAAAGGGATTAAATTTATTTTTTTCCTCAAAATTCTAGACCCATAATGACAATGTGAATTTTTTTTTTATTTTTTATTTTAGATTTTTGCAAATTTAGTAAAAATAAAAAAAAATCACATGTACATACAGTAAGTATTCACAGTCTTTGCCATGAAGCTCAAAATTGAGCTCAGGTGCATCCTGTTTCCACTGATTATCCTTGAGATGTTTCTACAGCTTAATTGGAGTCCACCTGTGGTAAATTCAGTTGATTGGACATGATTTGGAAAGGCACACACCTGTCTATACAAGGTCCCACAATTGGCAGTGCATGTCAGAGCACAAACCAAACATGAAGTCAAAGGAATTGTCTGTAGACCTCCGAGACTGGGGAAGGGTACAGAAAAATTTCTGCTGCTTTGAAGGTCCCAATGAGCACAGTGGCCTCCATCATCCGTAAATGGAAGAAGTTTGGAATCACCAGGACTCTTCCTAGAGCTGGCCGGCCGTCTAAACTGAGCAATTGGGGGAGAAGAGCCTTATTCAGGGAGGTGACCAACAACCCGATGGTCACTATGTCAGCGCTCCAGCATTGCTCTGTAAAGAGAGGAGAACCTTCCAGAAGGACAACCATCTCTATGGCAATCCACCAATCGGGCCTTTTTTTTTTTTTTTTGTTACTTATTTGTACCCGTAGGTAGATTTGGTTTGCAGTCTGGTGACAAGCCACCGGCTGCTGGTCGCTGCGTGCGCGAGCGCCCTAAACCTACATGTTTTTGGTGTGCGGGAGGAAACCGGAGAAATCCCGGAGTAAACCCGCGCAACACGGGGAGAACATGCAAACTCCACACAGCTCACTGTTGGTCGGGGGCTGGGATCGAACCCACGATCTCATGATCCCCGCAGTCCCCCGGCCGAGGGTAAAACTGTGCTGCCACAGTGCTAAACCACTGCGCCACCGTGCAGCCTGTATGGTAGAGTGGCAAGATGGAAGCCACTCCTTAGTAAAAGGCACATGGCAGCCCACCTGGAGTTTGTCAAAAGGCACCTGAAGGACTCTCAGACCATGAGAAACAAAATACTCTGGTCTGATGAGACAAAGACTGAACTCTATGGCATGAATGCCAGGCATCATGTTTGGAGGAAAACAAGCACCGCTCATCACCACGCCAATGTTGGTAGCAGCATCATGCTATGGAGATGTTTTTCAGTGGCAGGAACTGGGAGAATAGTCAGGATAGAGGGAAAGATGAATGCAGCAATGTATAGAGACAACATGGATGAAAACCTGCTCCAGAACACTCTTGACTTCAGACTGGGGCAATGGTTCATCTTTCAGCAGGACAACGACCCTAAGCACACTGCCAAGATATCAAAGGAGTGGCTTCAGGACAACTCTGTGAATGTCCTTGAGTGGCCCAGCCAGAGCCCAGACTTGAATCCAATTGAACATCTCTGGAGAGATCTGAAAATGGCTGTGCACTGACGCTTCCCATCCAACCTGATGGAGCTTGAGAGGTGCTGCAAAGAGGAATGGGTGAAACTGGCCAAAGATAGGTGGGCCAAGCTTGTGGCATCATAATCAAAAAAACTTGAGGCTGATTGCTGCCAAAGGTGCATCGACAAAGTATTGAGCAAAGGCTGTGAATACTTATGAACATGTGATTTCTTAGTTTTTTATTTTTAATAAATTTGCAAAAATTTTAGAAAAAACTTTTTTTCATGTTGTCATTATGGGGTACTGTGTGTAGAATTTTGAGGAAAAAAATTAATCTAATCCCTTTTGGAATAAGGCTGTAACATAACAAAATGCGGAAAAAGTGATGTGCTGTGAATACTTTCCGAATGCACTGTATCAGTTAAATTTGAGGAAAAAAAAAAAAAAATCAGTTATCCTTGTTGCCTGTAATGAAAGTGATTCTGACAGGACAACTACAGCAGATAGTTTGACATCCATAATGGTTTATTTGCCCAATCACAGGTTTAATCTGTCAGGCTTTGCTATTAGCTGCTCTACTAAAGATGCATGTGCATGCGCTTAGAGTTGCAAGTTGAGGTTGCTGTTACCCTCCTGCTTTGTGTGTCGCTGGACACGCACACACCTTTAATATAAGCTTTTTTTCCCCACCAGATTTCAGGCTGTTTTCCACCACCACCACTACTACTACACCATTAATTTGCAGAAATTTAAGCCCCTTAATACTATTGCTCTTATTGTTTTAATGTGGCATCTGCATTTTAGGCTTGTGTCTAGGTACAGTATACAGTCACAATCTATGTTAAAAATGTTCTAATTACATACAACAATTCATATTATAATTTGAGGAAAATATCAAGGAAATATTGTGGTCAGACTTAGTTTAAAAAAAAAAGAAAAAAGAAAAGCTTACATAGACAGGCTGTTTCACCGTCTTCTTCCCCAGAGCAATAAGGGGAAGCATATTTCCAAACGAGCGCATATCTGAAAAGACATTAAAGTGATATGAAATATTCAACAACTAAATATTCAAGAAAAATAAACAAATTTTGGGCAATTCTTAATGAAGAATACAATAGGTACCACACATAAAAAGTCATAAAATTAGAACATTTTTTATTCATAGCACCTGCTTACAACATCAATCATCTCAACAGGACAAGGAAGAGGTCTATGACAGAACCAGCTCAGGGAGGGGCACCCTTCTCTAATGTTTCCCCTACCATTGGGGGGGCACCCCCACCCCCCTAAAGGCAACCCCCACCTCCCTTGGAAGATCAAGTTAATTTTATTTAATTCTATTTTCTATATAGCGTTATATCACAACAGAAGTCATTTACGGTTACCTTTCCTATAGAACAGTTCTCTACCTTGCTCTTTTATTAAACAAACTAAATAGTCTTGTTATTTCTGTCTTTACATGGTCGTGCATTTACAATTCACCTCTCTCTTCTCTCTGTACCTTACGCACAGCAGTGTTCTGCCAAGATCCACACTAGCAATGCTGATCATAAAAATTCCACATCGACAAATGTATTTATTCCATGAATTTTACTGTCAATACGGCGTTTAATTTTAAAGTTTATGGGCATGTTCAGTTGTAACTGCTGCAGCGAAGAAAGACAGAAGTGCATGATGGAAACAGAAAACCGAGAAAAACAGAGAAAATTACAGCAAAGAAGAGGCCCAAAAAGTCAGACAAACTTTATAAAGAAGGGGAGCATTTAATTGAAAATGAACAAATAAAAAGAGTTAAACGTAGACTTTGTAAAGCGGAATTGTCATATCACAGCAGCGCTACAACGGATGCATCCATCCACCTGCTCCTCCTCCCTCTCTCCACTCCCCCAGTTCTGGCTGCCAGTCTGTGAGCCTCAGCTGTGCTCCGTCCCGGTAGTGAATGGCTGAACTGAGGCCACCTCTAAACACCACACTGGTAAGGTTAGTGCGTTTTAGTGAGTAAAGTTAGCGTTTCTTAAATTCAATGACCGACCGTCTCAGCTTTAGAAAACTGACCACACTGTTAGTGTGTGCTGTTATTGTTAGTTTACCTGTCGGAATCTCTCTTGGACAATGGTTGATGATGGCTGAGTTGCTTCACTTACATAAATGAGTGAATTACAGGAGCAGCTTACTCTTTTTCCATTTTCTCCATTGTCGCCGTAATGTCAGCATTCATTCTGAATATCAGTTAAGTTAATCCCTTCCACAGCATGTGGGACATTATGTGGTGTATGGGGCGGCAACCATCTCTGTTTCACTGACCCTAGGTCACACAGCTACTGTCACTAGTGAAAGCTACGGGGTCGGGGGGTGTCAGTCCTCTGGTAGCTCTGTGCGTTAACTTTCCTGTCCCCGTTCTATTATGCTGAGCACCAAGCTAGAAGGTGGAAAGTACCATTTGTATATGGTCTTTGGTATGACCTGGCCGGGATTTGAACCCACAACCTCCCGGTTGTGGGACGGATGCTCTACCAACTAGGCCATCACTCAATATCAGTGCATCTCAAGAAATGAGAATACCATGATTTGTAATTTAATAACAAAAAACTCAACCATAATAATCAAAAATAACAGCCCTCCATGCTGCAGCAGAAGATGCCATTTCAGTTTTTGCACTTTGTTTTTTTGGTTAAAACACTGAACTTTAACTTATGTTATTTAACTGTGTTGCTACAAACACTTTTGACTAAGCTGTCAAGTTTCAAACATGTTTCATGGATCATTATTTTATTTAGCTTTGGAAACTTTTTATAATAGGCTACGTTATATAAAGGCAGAGACTGACAACAAGATGATCCCTCTGTCAGTTTTCAAGCAACTCATTAATATTAATGAGACCCCAAATTTGATTGAGAAAAGGTTTTTTGAGTGAGCCACTCACAAGTAAAGAGGAAGTCAGGGTGTTTTTGTTTTACTAACTTATAAAACTGAAGGTAAAATTTGTTGTTTTGTGATGTCACATTATCCAGGAAGTGCAATCTGCTTTTTTCATTAAGAGCTTCACTAAATATAGGCAGTGTGTATTTCTTTGTGACGTGAATGTTTAAATGTGACCCATGGCCTTATAATTTTAAAACACACAGAAGAACATTTTGCACAATACTGGACCAATAAAATGACATGGGGCCTGATCATCATCATCAGGAATTTAGAATCATTTCTGAATTTTATTGGGAGATAAAATTTTCTGAATTTTATCAGGAGATAAAATCCAGAAATGGGGAAGCCAATATCAATCTCTCTAGGATTTTGATGGATGTTTTTATGACTGTTGCAGTCCCAAAAACCTGAATTTGCGGGAACTTTTTAACAAGAGCGCTCTGAGGCAAGTGCAATATCCCCCACCTCCATTTTCTTTGAAGATCCCAATACTTACTGACGGAGAACAGTTTTCAGGGTAAAACCTGTGTACCAAGTTTGGTGACCCTAGCTCTACTCGTTGTATAGTAATAGTGTAAAGGGAATGCTAACCTTGACCTATGACCTTCTGACCCCAAACCCATATTCAGATTATAAGCCATTTTGATGTTGACAGTTGACCTTGCAATCCCAAATCCAGAGTGACATTTACTGTGTACCAAGTGACCCTAGCTTTACTCATTGTACAGTAATAAGGCAAAGTGAATGCTAACCTTTGACCTTTTGACCTCAAACCCATAGTCGGAGCTTGGGCTGTCATGGTGGAGGAATTTCCCCTGAGGTGACAGTGGATAGCTCAACACAGCGATATGCGGCATTACTGCAAATGTTTTTAGGACCCTTTGGGATTTCTCCAGTTTCCTCCCACATGCCAAAAACATGCAAGTTAGGTCAACTGGCATCAAACTGGGGATTCTAAGTTGTCCTTAGGTACGACCGTGAGAGTGAATGGTTGTCTGTCTCTCTGTGTTGGCCCTGCAATGGACCGGCGATCTGTCCAGGGTGTACCCTGCCTCTCGCCCGAAAGATGCTGGGATAGGCTCCAGCCCCCCCATGACCTGAAAAGGATTAAGCGGAAGAAGATGGATGGATGGATGGTCTCCTAATTTAAACAGGGTTCATAACTTATGTGGCAAATGGCGGAAGCTGTGAGAAACCCACTGCAGCCCCATTCATGTGCACTTTATGTGCAAATGTAGCACCTCACTTGAGGGATCGTCACTTCCTTGTGGTAACGTATCGTCACTTCCTGTTTTGCTGTCTGCCTGTGTGGTTTGCCTGTGTAGTTGCTCTCCAGCCACTAGCTATGGCTACTAGCTCTCTTTCCTCTCCTCCTCTGGTGTGCTCTCTCTGTCAGATGTTTAGCTACACCTCTGCCTCTTTTAGTGATAACGGTAAATGTAATAAATGTTGTCTTTTTGAGGCGCTCGAGGCGAGGTTGTCTGATTTGGAAACCCGGCTCCGCTGCATTGAAACACCGTCTGCGCCAGTTAATCTCGACGGACGCCCATTAGCTGCAGCGGAGCTAGCTAGCTTAGGCCCCCCTGTCAGCGGTTCCCCGGCTCTCCTCAGCAGCGAGGAGACTGGGTGGGTGACGGTGAGAAGGAAGCCTAGTCGCAAAGCCCCGGTTCACCACCAACCTGTTCACGTTTCTAATCGTTTTTCCCCGCTCAGCGACACACCTGCTGAGGAAAAAACTCTGATCATTGGCGACTCTGTAGTCAGAAACGTGAACCTAGAGACTCCAGCGGCCATAGTCAAATGCATTCCTGGGGCCAGAGCAGGCGACATCGAGTCAAATTTGAAAATGCTGGCTAAAAGTAACTGTAAATATTCCACAATTGTTATTCACGCCGGCATTAATGACATCCGTCTCCGGCAGTCGGAAGTCACGAAACTTAATGTAGAATCGGTGTGTGACTTTGCAAAAACGATGTCTGCCACTGTAGTATTCTCTGGGCCCCTCCCCAATCTGACCAGTGATGACATGTTTAGCCGCTCGTCATCCTTGAACCGCTGGCTGTCTGTGTGGTGTCCTAAAAATGACGTGGGCTACATTGACAATTGGAGCTCTTTTTGGGGAAAACCTGGTCTTATGAGACGAGACAGCATTCATCCCACTTTGGATGGTGCTTCTCATTTATCTAACAATCTGGCATCTTTTTTATCCAAATTTCCAAAACCCTGACTACTCAGAGTTGGGACCAGGAAGCAGAGTCGCAGTCTTACACGCCTCTCTGCAGCTCCTCTTCATCCGCCACCCCTCAGCTTAGCCCCCGTCTTCCCCATCAGAGAATTGTTGTCTGCTCCCTCCAAAGTAAATAAAAATATAATGTATAAGCATCCCAAAGTGATAAAGCAAAATATTGGTAAAACTCAAATTAAACATAAAGCCTCTAAATTGAATGATTTGGCCTCTGTTCCTCCCCATAATTTAAAAATTAAATGTGGTTTATTAAATATTAGGTCTCTAACTCCCAAGTCTCTGTTAGTCCATGATCTGTTAATCGATCATCAGATTGATTTAATTTCCCTTACAGAGACTTGGTTAGGGCAAGAGGATTATGTTGGTTTAAATGAATCAACTCCCTCTGGTTATTTAAACTGTCAAAATCCCAGAAGTTCTGGTCGTGGAAGAGGAGTAGCAACAATTTACCATTCCAAATTACTAGTTAATGTAAAGCAAAAAACATGTTATAATTCCTTTGAGGGCCTGGTCCTCAGTATTGGGCACTTTAGCAATTTTAGGTTAAACCCAATTTTATTTGCCATAGTTTATCGTCCCCCATCATCCTATTCAGAATTTTTATCCGAATTTGCTGATTTCTTAGCTGATTTAGTGCTGAAATCTGATAGAATAATTATAGTAGGGGACTTTAATATACATGTGGATGTAGATAGTGACTGCCTTAATGTGGCTTTTAATTCAATATTAGACTCGATTGGGTTTTCTCAGAAAGTAGGAAATTCTACTCATTACCTCCACCATACATTGGACCTTGTTCTGACATATGGCATAGAAATAGAAAATCTTGTAGTGTCTCCTCATAACCCTGTACTGTCAGACCATTGTCTGTTAACCTCTGATTTTACTATTTCTGACTATTTGGCTCCTAAAGAAAAATATTATCACAGTAGATGCCTCTCAGATGATGCTGTTTCCAAATTTATGCAGATTGTTTCCTCTATGCCATGTGTCAACACAACGGAAATAAGCTATAGACAGCTTGCTCCTTCTGTAATTGATAACATGGTGGATAGTGTTTCAGCTTCTCTGCATCAGGCTCTAGACTTGGTGGCCCCCTTAAAAAAGAAAAAGTCTAATCAGAGATTTCTAACTCCTTGGTTCAACACAGAAACTCGTAGCTTAAAACAGAAGACTCATCAATTAGAAAGAAAATGGCGCTCTACTAATTTAGATGAAATCTATTTAGCTTGGAGAAATCATCTTTTAATTTATAAAAAATCTCTTAGAAAAGCTAGAACGAGTTATTACTCTGCATTAATAGAAGAGAACAAGAATAATCCCAGGTTTCTTTTCAGTACTGTAGCCAGGTTGACGAAGAGTCAGGACTCTGTCAATCCTAGCATTCCCTTAGAGCTTACTAGTCAGGACTTTATGAACTTTTTCAATAATAAAATTTCATCCATCAGAGATAAAATCAATCAGATTCTTCCCACAGTTAACTTAAATACTGTAACTACTACAACTCCTTCTATTGATGTCTGTCTTGATGAGTTTACTCCAATCGACCTTTGTGAGTTAGACAAAATAGTTTCCTCATCCAAACCTTCAACTTGTCTTTTAGACCCTATTCCTACCAGGTTATTTAAAGAAGTCTTCCCACTTATTGATAGCTTTATTCTTCATATAATCAATTCTTCATTAACTTTAGGCCATGTACCGCAGGCTTTTAAAACGGCTGTAATTAAACCCTTACTCAAAAAGCCAACGCTAGATCCAGGAGCTTTAGCTAACTATAGACCAATCTCTAATCTCCCTTTCATTTCAAAAATCTTAGAAAGAGTTGTTGCTACGCAATTATTTGACCACCTGCAGGGAAATGGTTTACTTGAAGAGTTTCAATCTGGGTTTAGAATCCATCATAGTACTGAAACAGCCTTAGCGAAGGCACTAACGACCTCCTCATTGCATCTGATAATGGACTAGTTTCTGTACTTGTCCTTTTAGACCTTAGTGCAGCTTTTGATACTATTGATCATAATATTCTACTTGATAGATTAGAACACTATGTTGGACTTAATGGAACTTCGTTGCAGTGGTTTAGATCTTATTTATCTGATAGGTTCCAGTTTGTTCATGTAAATAATGAGTTTTCTTTCAGCTCAAAGCTTAGTCATGGAGTTCCACGGGGATCTGTGCTAGGCCCTACTCTTTTTAGTTTATATATGCTTCTGTTAGGCAACATTATTAGAAAGCACTGTATACATTTTCATTGTTATGCAGATGACACACAATTATACCTGTCAATGAAGCCAGATGATAGTAATCAATTAGCCAAGTTAGAAGCCTGTCTTAAGGAAATCAAAGCCTGGATGACTTGTAATTTCCTGCTATTAAATTCAGATAAGACTGAAGTCATTCTTGTTGGTCCAAAAAACCTTAGAAATTCCTTTCCAAATCAAACTTTCAGTTTGGATGCAGTTACTCTTTCTCTTAATAGCTCTGTGAGGAACCTTGGAGTTATTTTTGATCAGGATTTGTCCTTCAATTCACATATTAAATTTGTTTCTAAGACTGCCTTCTATCATTTGCGTAATATTGCCAAGATTAGGAGCATCTTGTCTCAGAGTGATGCTGAGAAGCTGATCCACGCTTTTGTTAGCTCAAGATTAGATTATTGTAATTCTTTATTATCAGGCTGTCCTAAAACATCTTTAAAAAGTCTTCAGCTGATCCAAAATGCTGCAGCAAGAGTTTTAACAGGTACTAGAAAGAGAGATCATATCTCTCCGGTTCTGGCCTCCCTTCATTGGCTTCCCATAGAGTTTAGAATTAAGTTTAAAATCCTTCTTCTTACTTACAAAGCTCTAAACAATAAGGCTCCTTTTTATTTAAAAGATCTGATACTACCGTATTATCCTAACAGAGCACTACGCTCCCAAAATGCAGGATTACTTGTAATACCTAGAATCTCCAAAAGTACAATGGGAGGCAGAGCCTTCAGTTATCAAGCTCCTCTCCTGTGGAATCAGCTGCCAATCTGGATTCGGGAGTCAGACTCGATCTCTGTTTTTAAGAATAGGGCTAAAACCTACCTTTTTGATATAGCCTACAATTAGGGAGGGATCATGTGTTTCTGAACCCTCCCTTAGTTATGCTGCTAATAGGTTTAGTCAGCCAGGGGACCTCCAGTAATGCACTGGGCCTCACTCCTTTCCTCACTCTCTATGAAATATTTTTTTTGCTGGTCATTAACATTTGTTTGTTCTCTCCCATAGATTGAGTCCCCATCGTGCTGTTTGCTCTCTACATGTCTGTTCTTTTCTTCTTCTCTATCCCCTCACCCCCCAGCCAGTCGCAGCAGATGACTGCCCCTCCCTGAGCCTGGTTCTGCTGGAGGTTTCTTCCTGTTAAAAGGGAGTTTTTCCTCTCCACCGTCGCCAAGTGCTTGCTCACAGGGGATCGCCTGATTGCTGGGGTCTTTCTGCAACTGTGGGGGTTCCCCCCTACAGTTGATAGTGCTATGAGATGACTGTTGTTGTGAAATGGCGCTATATAAATAAAGTTGAATTGAATTGAAATTGAATGTGTGACAATTGTGCGGAGCTCCAGTCTTCCTAGACATGAGCTGCTGATTCTTTAAAAAAAAAGAACAACAAAAACTTGATCATTTTCATAAAGCAGTGGCGGTAACGCCAACAGTGTTTCAACTACAGGGTGTGTGGACTGTAGACTGCAGTGACATTCAGCTTATTTAAACAGGACAGCCTCCGTACAGTACCCTGCGTGGCTCTTGTCTCCGTGGTTTTTGGATTTTTGCCGCTGCACGAAAAGTCAAGTTCAAACAAGCAATGCACTATGCAGTAGTTGTTTCGCTCTCGGGACCTCAATTGTCAGGATCATAAAAACTCTGCTCAGAAAGAAATAACATGCTTTGTGCCCCGTCAATGCTCACTGTCACAGCTGTATTTAGCAAGGGGTCCAAACGCTTCAGGCACTAACTGCCTGATGGAATCCGTCTGGCGAGAGAGTGCCCTACATGGTGCTGGCGGTGACAGCACATCGTACTGTGGAAGCTTCCACAGTACCAGGTACAAACATGCTGTTGGCAATAAAAATACACTTAACAATTTATTTAACAATAACAGGGGCACATAAGTGAACAACGCGATATAGCCCCACACACAAAAAAAGTGAACACCGCGGCTGCTCGGTATCCTACGCGGGAGGCTTGTCCATAGTGCGGTACTACATAATCGCAATTATTGCGACAGCCCTAGTCAGAGCTCAGGATCCCAAGCTGAACCTGTGTACCAGGTTTGGTGGTCCTAGCTTTACTTGTTTTATAGCAATTAGGGGTGTAATGGTTTTTGTATTCAAATTTTTTGGTACGGAACCTTCGGTTCGGTGCAGAGGCATACCGAGGTTCCACACGGACTGTGTTAAGTGATGGACATGAAGTGTAAAGTGCTTTGCGCTGGACTTGTAAACAAACAGTTCAGCCCTGTACAGAGAAGCCAGAGCTTGAAGACGGACCAAGGTAAGTGAATAAGACGAAAAAAAGCATCGGATATGCTTTTGGCAATGTTTTTTTTTTTTTCCACAATATCTTTATTGAACCTTTTTTTTTTTTTTTAACAAACATGATACAAACAATCAAACACTAACGCTAAAGTACTACAAAAAAAAAAAAAAATGCACTAAAAACACCAACAACCACCAACAAAATCAAGTCTTCAACAATGCTCCTCTGTTTAGTCTAGACAATCCAATACATAAGTATACATATTATGTTCACCAGTTTGGAATTTACAAGGTCCACACACATCATTCACCTTCTTCTTCAAGAGTTATGTTTAAATTTTTTACATAATCAATAAAAGGTCTCCATATATTCTCAAACACAATTTCCTTTGATTTCAGTATATATGTTATTCTTTCTAATGGAAGGTTTGTTAACATCTGTCTTAACCACTGAGTCACATCTGGTCTATGAGTCTTTTTCCATAATAGTGCAATACAATTTTTGGCATTAAGCAAACTGAGGTCTATGAATGTTCTTTCACTTTTATTAAAATTATGCTTTTCTGGGTACAGACCCAACAAAAACAGTTTAGGATTCAGTATGATTTGTTTTGAGATTATTTTTTCAATTGTTACCCTCACCTCTTCCCAAAACATTCTTATTAATCTACATTCCCATAAACAATGAAATAGGGTTCCTTTACTTTCCATGCATTTTGTGCATGTATCTGGTATATTTTTGTTATATCTATTTAACTCCTCCGGTGTAACATACATCCGCATTAACCATTTGAAATGTATCAATTTAAGGCGTGCATTTATTGATTTGGTTTGAGCTTCTGTACAAGCCAATTCCCATTGTTCCTCCGAAATTTCAATTTGCAGATCTTCTTTCCAGTAGTTTAATCTTTTCAGTGAATTTTCACTTGAAGATAGTGTCAATGAGTTATAAAACTCTGAAATAATACCCTTTCTTTTACTATCTTTCATCATCATTTTTTCCAAGGATGAATAAATAGGTCGAGTGAGAGCTTTATTTTGATTTGATCGAATAAAGTTTCTAAGTTGAAGATATTTAAAAAAATGTGTTCTATTGAGATTAAATTTGATCCTCAGCTCTTCAAAAGACATTATGTTGTCTGCACATGGCAAATATAAATCCTGAATCTTTTGTATCCCTTTTAAATTCCATACTTTAAATACAGCGTCCGCTCTCCCTGGTTTAAAATATTGATTACCCCATATTGGACTAAATTGTGACAATAACTGTGGTTCTTTTAAATAGTTTTTAGCTTCACACCATATTTTGATCATATGCTTTACAAATGGATTTTTAACTTGTTTTTGTAATTTTTTTGCCGAATCTGAGTATATGAATATGGGAAGAGGTAAAGGTAAATTGTATGATTCCATTTCAGTCCAGTGAGGGAGATCATTTGATGAAAAATAATATGTCATAGACCTCAGTTGTGCCGACCAATAATACAACATAAAATTTGGACATTTCAGACCTCCACGATCAAATGGTAAATATAATAAAGACAGACGTAATCTAGCCCTCCTGTTGTTCCATATAAATTCCACTAACTTTTTTTTTATTCTTGAGAATAGATCTAAAGGTGGTGATAAGGGAATGTATTGAAATAAATAAAGCATTTTAGGTAAAATATTACTTTTAAGTATATTGATTCTCCCGATCATCGACATTGGTAGTGACATCCATCTCTGAGTTAACTCATTGATATCTGACATTAAGGCTTCATAGTTGACGCTGGCGACTGATTCTAGCTTAGGCATAATTTGGATTCCTAAATATTTAAACTGATTTACAACATTGAATTGATTTGCCTCAGGGGCTGGGTAATTTCTCTGGGTCTCATTTAGCATTAATATTGAAGATTTAGTTTTATTTATTTTATATCCTGATATTTCCCCAAAATTCTTTATTAAATTCAACAAGGTTGGAATTGATTTTTTTAGATTCGACATAAACAAAATTATATCATCGGCGTACAGGGAGATTTTATGTTCTGTTGGTCCAACTTTAATTCCATATATTTGTGAATGTAAACGTATCGCTATCGCTAAAGGTTCAATTGCCATAGTAAACAGTAAAGGTGAAAGTGGACAGCCTTGTCGACATCCTCTATTGATTTTTATTGGTTTTGAAATATTGTTATTTGTTAGGATTTCTGCTGTAGCATTATTGTATATTATTTGAACCCATTTTATGAAATTATTTCCAAGTCCAAACCTTTGTAGGACTTCAAAAAGAAAGGGCCATTCAACTCTATCAAAGGCCTTTTCGGCGTCCAATGATAGGAGAGCTGTATCCGGTGCTTCTTTATTAAAATAAATAATATTAAATAGTCTTCTTACATTATGGAAGCCTTGTCTACCCTTTATAAAGCCATTCTGATCTCGATTAATAATATTTGGTAAAATTTCTTGTATTCGTCTTGCTAAAATTTTACAGATTATCTTAAGGTCGGCGTTTAATAGGCTTATTGGTCTCATATTTTCACATTTATTAGAGGGCTTACCTGGTTTTGGCAGCAGTATAATTAAGGCATTATTTATGTATGATGGTAAATTATTATTTTGAAATGCTTCTAAAACCATTTCCAAAAAAGGTTTTATTAATTTATTCTTAAATTTTTTATAAAGGTCAACTGGAAGACCATCTGGTCCTGCACTTTTTCCTGATTTCATATTATCAATGGCTAGCCCAACTTCTTCTTGACTAATTTTAGACTCCAATATCTCCCTGTTTTCATTTGGTATACACGGTATAGATAGTTCGTTCAAAAACCCATTTAGTTTTGTTAAATCAGGTTCATTTTTGGTATCATATAATTTTTCATAGTAATCTCTAAAGGCTCTATTAATTTCTAAAGGATCTATAACTACCTGTCCGTTACTTATAATACTGGTAATTGGTGTTTTAATTTCCAATTGTTTAATCTGCCATGCTAATAATTTTCCTGATTTTTCACCTTGTTCATAAAAAGATTGTTTCAATCTTAGAAGACTCGAGGCAGCTCTATTCGCTGATTTTTTTGTCGTATTCAGCTCTCAAAATCAGTAATTCATTCTCCAACCTTGGGTCACTTCCTGCATACACTTTTTCCTGAAGACTTTTTATTCTATGTTCCAATTTAGCTCTCTCCTCTCGAGTCTTCTTAGATTTTGATCCTGTATAACTAATAATATGTCCCCTAATAAAAGCTTTGAAAGCCTCCCACTTTACACATGCTGATGTTTGTGTAGTATTGATGTCAAAGAACTCGTCTATCTGTTTTTCTATATACTTGACAAATTCCTCATCCTGAAGCCATTTATGCTGAAATTGCCATCTACCTGATTCCTTTGTCAATTTTTTATCTACATATATTAGACAACAGGGTGCATGATCAGAGATCACGATGTTATCATAAAAGCAGTTTTGAATCTTGGACCTTAATTCTGTGGAAATCAAAAAATAATCAATACGTGAGAATGTCTTGTAGGTACTGGAGTAACAAGAATAGGCTTTAACTTGTGGTTTCATTTCTCTCCATATATCTAACAATCTCAATTCTTTCATAAAATGATTAATAGTCATCCTACATCCAATGTACGTACAATCCAGTCCTGTTGATCTATCCACACCTGGATTCAATGTACAATTAAAATCCCCTGCTATTATATGTTGCCCTGTAAGTGATGATAAGATGAGAAATAAATTAGCAAAGAACTTCTGATCATCTATATTGGGACCATATAAGTTCACAAGATTTATATTTTCTAATAGCAAAGAACCTTGAATGATTACATATCTTCCAAATTTGTCTCCAATTACATTTTTCACTTGAAAAGGAACTGATTTATGTATGAGAGTCATAACTCCCCTGGCTCGGGATGAAAATGAAGAGGTGAATACACTTCCCTGCCATCTACTCCTAATTCTTTTAACATCCTCCTCTATCAGATGAGTTTCTTGTAAAAACACAATTCTTGAACCCATGTCCTTTATTTTATTCATAACTTGTTTAAGTTTTTTTAAATTTTGTAGACCTCTGCAATTCCATGAAGTTAAATTAAGATTAACACTTTGGTCCATGATCAATAGAGAGTTTGGGATTACCTTGCAGTGTAAACATGCTCATACAGAGAAGCAAAAACATGAGTGGTTGAACATTCATCCTACAAACTACACACAAACAAATTTCCCCTTCCCACACTTGTGGCAAACCCCCCAAAATCAAAAGAAAAATTCTGTCTCCCGATATAGCCATCGACCGTTCCACACCCACGGGGAACAGCCTAAGCCACTCCTTCTTCATCCTCCCAATCACCCCAACTCTACTGCTTTTAATGACGTAACATTAACTCTCCTCTGTAGTTTTCCAACTTAACTCCAAAATTTTTAACAACTTTGTACATCATAGTTTTTTTTTTTGTTTGTTTTGTTTTTGTTTTGTTTTTTTAATATATAATACAATCTATATTTTGTAAACTTACTATTTACTTCAAGTCAGTCAGATGCCTGTGCAAATGCTTAATTATTCTACCTTATATTTTGTTCATGCTTAGCTCCCACCAGTCTCTTCTTCTTCTTTGATCTTCTTGATGAACTCCTGCGCCTCCTCTGGGGTCTTGAAGATGTGGGTTCTGCCCTCATACGTGGTCAGCAGTCTCGCAGGATAGATTACACCATGACGAATCCCAAGGTTGCGCAGCTCCTTACGTACGGGATCAAACTGCTTCCTCAATTGCTGGATTCCTGTGGCCAAATCTGGGTAGAACCGCACCTGCTGGTCCTGGTGTTTAATCTCTCCTTTTTTAGCTCGTGCAGCGTTGAAGATCTTCATCCTGTCTCTGTTGCTAAGAAACTTCATAATTAAGGTCCTCGGCGGTCCCTTATCTCTCCGTGGGCCAATACGATGTGCTTTTTCCAGAACCACTGCTGATTGCAACTCCTCGCTGCCCAGCACCTCCGGAATCCACTTTTCCAGAAAGGAACATACGTCCCGACCTTCTGATTCCTCTGGAAGACCCACCAGCCTCAAATTATTCTGTCTCGACCGAGATTCCAAATCCAAAATATTATCTTCCAGAGATTTATTTTTTTTTTCCAAAGTGCGCACCTTTAATTGAAGACGGGTGACGTCATCTTCAGCACTAGCGAGACGGAGCTCCATCTGCGCCGTTCGTTCTACACAGTCACCCAATTCCTTTCTTATTCCTTCCAACGCTGTCATAATCCCATCAAATCTAGAGGAAAAGTCCGCTCTCATTGAACTCATGGCAGCCATCAGCGCATCTGCGCCTCCCCCCGCAGACATCGCACCGTTGCCAGCCTCCTCCGCCATATATGGAGTTTTGTTTACTGCGTCACAGACCTGAAAGTCCGTTAATTTGGACTGTTTCGGCGGCTCGCTTTTTCCTTTTCCTGGTTTTCCAGCCTTAGGCTTCGCCGACATATCTTCGCCCAAATGCTGTGATACGTTCTGTCCCAAATGAGAGAGTTATTTGCCGATTTTTTTTTTTTCCAGGAGCAGAGCAGAGCGAGACACGTCCGTCCTACGTGGCAGCCATAACCGGAAGTCCTTTTGGCAATATGTTTACCTTGTTAACTCATTTGAAATGGCACCACGCGAACATCCATCCACCCATCATCATCATCATCATCATCCATCATCTTCTTCCGCTTTGCAGCACAAAAAAACAAACAAAAAGAAACTAGCGCGGTACAAGCGCAGCTTCCAGCGGCATTTAGACGGCCTCTCCAGGGCTTTTCAGATCGAGCCAAAGCAATAACAAATGCCACTGGTGTTTTTATAGCAGCGGATCTAAGGCCATATTCAGTTGTTAAAAACACCGGGTTTAAACACATGCTGAAGGTAACTGAGCCCTGGTATGAAGTTCCTTGATGTGCCCACTTCAGCCAGAAAATAATACCATCCTTTTAAGAAAAAGCTAAATCTGTTAATGCTGCCCTTGAGGCCAGTGTTTGTCAGGGGTGCCCTGGTATGTTCAGATTTTTGTGGAACATTATTTAATTTGACTTCTTAATTGTCCAAAAAATTGCAAATAATTTGCTGTTGTGCATGGGTGCCTACAGAACCTATATACCACAATGACAAATTATTGATGTTAACAAGTGAAATTAGATAATTTCCCACAGAAACCTGAACGTACCAGAGCACCCTGGTTAAAAACACTGCTTCTGGCAATAAGAAACTTTAATTTCCTAAAAACAAAAGAATAATTCAGACTATTCAAACTTCTATTGTTGCACTTGTCTGCATCGTTCATTTGCTAAAAAGAGAATTTATTTGTTTTACTGTAAACATTTTATTTATTGGAGAATTTACTGCTGACAGTTTGCAGGGTTTTTTTTGTCAAAGCTGTTCCTGCTCATACAAAACATAAGCAGTTTTATGTTTTGCGTTTTGTTTCCTTACTGTACCGAAAATGAACTGAACCGTGACCTTAAAATCAAGGTACGTAAAGTACCGTGATTTTAGTGTACCATTACACCCCTAATAGCAATAGTAAATATAGCATTTACCATTGTGCAAATGGAATGTTAACTTTGACCTTTTGACCCCAAACCCACAGTCAGGTCAGGGTGCAAGTCATCCAAGATGCATCTTAGATACAACTACTGTATTGATTTGAAAAGCCTACATCATTTCTTTCAGTAGTTATTGTGTCATTGCAAAGATTTAGGGAAAATCTGACCTCTGACCTTTGACGTCAAGGTAGGGATGTGATTTGGGTTTGGGGAAATTATCTGAAAATTTAGCAGGGGGTCTGGGGGATGCAGTGCCCCAGCGGGATCCAGGGCAGAGCCCCGTTGGGGGGGCAAGGGGGGCGAACCCCCCCCCCCCCCGAAGCTCCTGGGTTTTTATGATTTTTAAGTACCAGAACTGTGCTTAAATGACATAAAACAAACAGCTGAATGTCACTTATTACTGTATAATATTGACTTATGTTCCAAGAAGATGGCATTCCTAAAATATTCCAACAAGCATTATCCATCACGTGTGGCGTTAAAAATATTTTTTAAATAAAGTCCAAAACATCTTCAGCAGGCAAGATGAAGAAAAGTGAAAAGTGAACTCCTGTGGCAGATATAAAGGTCTACATTTAACCATGAGAAACTCCAGGTTAGCTGAGCAGTGTCTCCCAACAGTGAGAGTTCGTGCACCAAGCCTTGTTAATATAAATGCATACTCCCCCACCTCTGGTCTTACCGGAGTCATTAGCTACTCTGTCTGCCCGGAGAGTGTGCCGTCCGGCCAGCTCGACAGCGCCGTCAAGTAATTCAGTTCAGCTTTATTTATAATGCGCCACATCACAACAAAAGCCGTCTTGTGGCGCCACACAAGTACTCCACTATGTAGCCATGTTTCCGTGAAAATCATGATATTGCAGTTCATAAGTTTCTTATTGTTGGTGATCCGAAGCCGTAGCTCATCCATTCTGTTCGCCACTGACTCTACATTAGCGAGGAAAATGCTGGGTAGAGAAAGCCGGTGCGGTGTTAGCTTTAGCTTAGCTCTTAGCCCGCCGCGCTTCCCCCGCCTTTGTTTACAGTCTGTACGCCGCCTGCGAGCACTTCCGGTCGGCCGGGTAGCTTACCTAGCGTCGGGTGTTCTCCAGAGCTCAGGGATGAAACGTAGGTTGCTGATAAAAAGGTTGTTATTTTGTAATCCAATGTCCAAAAGTTCATTTCGGGTGTAGGATGTAAAAGCGAAGCTGTTCTGAACGAACAGACCCGAAATGAGCAGAAATATCGCTGCTAATCCGCAAAATCTGAAGAGACGCTGAGCCTCGCGTTGTGCAAGCGCCGCCATCTGGTCTGAAAATTTTTGGAAGATAAAAAAAGCGGAATTCCGCGAATTAGCGGAAAAAATCACATCCCTATCAAGGTCATCCGATTAGAGTCAAATTGGAATATGCGCATCATCAGAGTATATCAAACCATGGGACCAAGTTTCAAAACATTTGGAACAAAACTGTAGGAGGAGTTGATTTCACAAGACATTTACTGTCTATGACTGTAATAACACAATGATCTTAAACTGCCTGCAACCTGTACTGGATCCCCTTCTACGAAACTCTCAAAATGGGTTCAGACAAGGTCGCTCAACTGTTGGACAGATCCTTGCATTAAGAAGATTGCTTGAGGGTGTTGGAGACAATAACCTCACTGCAGTATTTACCTTCATCAACTTGAAAAGGGCTTCTGATAGTGTCCATGGAGCCAAGTTTCTTCAGATTCTACATGCATATGGTATTCCAGAGAAGTTGGTCAAAACAATTGGTGCAACCTATGCTAGAACTCGGGCACAGGCCTGATCACCCGATGGAGAGACTGACTATTTTGAAATTTCATCAGGGGTTTTACAGGGAGACACACTTGCATCCCTTCTATTTGTTGTGGCCCTTATGCACTGAGGATGGCCACTGCATGCAAGGAAGAGGAGCTTGGTTTCACAGTGGTGCCTCGTCGAAACTGTCGTGTAGGACTGGTAATGATTACTGGCTTAGACTTTGCTGACGATATTGCTTTGATCTCTGACACAGTAGAAAAAGCCAACAATCTACTGCAGGCTGTAGAGAGGGAATGCAAGAAGATCGGACTGCAACTAAATACAAACAAAACAAAGGTCATGGCCTATAACACAGATGCTGCCAATATCCAGACCCTTGCTGGTGAAACACTTGAGGTCAAATCAGACTTCAAATATCTTGGATCCTGGATTGCTTTTACTAAGAAAGACAAAGACCAGGCAAGCATTATCTTGGAAAGCACTACACGGGATGACAAAACCACAGAAGTCCAATCTCAAAGTTAGCCTGAAGCGTCGACTGTTTGCGGCAACAGTTGAGTCTGTACTGTTGTATGAAGCAGAGACCTGGACACTGACCTCACAGCAGGCAAGGGCCTTGGATGGTACCTACACCAGAATGCTTAGGGTTGCTCTAAGACCACATGAGGAATGTGGATCTTTATGCTGACCTACCTAGGGTGCCCACCAAAATCTGAGAAAGGCTGAAGCTGGCTGGACATTGTGCAAGACATGATGATATGGCAGCCAACCCACTTATACTTTGGGAACCCACACAGGGTAATAAAAGGAGGGGTGGGAAACAGGCCAGTTACATAACAACAGTGCTTAGAGACACAGGCCTACATGACACTCAAGAACTTAGGACTGCCATGCTGGATATGGAGATCTGGAAACATTATATTTATCATGGGACCTGAAGAGGCATTGTATAACACTGTGTTGTTGCTGTGTCCTCACACTAGTAGTAGTAATAGTAGTAGTAGCAGTAGTACTACTGTCTATGAACTGACGTGAAACAGGAGGTCATAGGTCAGGGGCTACAACTCCTGTAAAAATCATCCGATCAGAACCAAACTGCAATATGCGCATCATCAGTGTATATCAAACCATGGCACCAAGTTGCAAAACAATCAGAACAAGAGCCTTCCGAGGCGAGTGCAATATCCCCCACCTCCGTTTTCTTTGAAGATCCCAACAGTTACTGACGGTGAGCAGTTTTCAACTTTTCCATATAATTACTGTGGCAGAACCAAACTATGAAAAACCCATCATCCATGAACACACAACAAAGTATACAACCCATAGCTGCAGGTCAGGATACCAAGGTGAACCCATATAGCAAGTATGGTGACCCTAGAGAGCTTTACACGGTCTGCAATTTCCCAGTTTGGGATCAATAAAGTACATCTATCCATAGTAAGAGATCATAGGGAGTGCGAATCTTGACCTTTGGACCCCAAACCTGTCGTGAGAGGTTATGGTCTCAGAGTGAACCCGTGTACCAGATTTGCTGACCCTAGCTTTCTTTGTTGTTGAGATGCACTTTATAAGGCATTTTGATGTTGACCTTTGACTTTGCAATCCCAAAACCACAATTCAGGGTCACACTTCAGGGTCACAGGGTGAACCTGTGTACCAAGTTTGGTGGCTCTAGCTTTACTCGTTGGACAGTAATAAGGCATAAGGAATGTTAATTTGACCTTGTGATCCCAAAACCATAGACACACTACAGGATCAAGGTGAACCTGTGTACCAAGTTTGGTGACCCTAACTTTACTCGTTGTACAGTAATAAGGCATAGGGAATGCAAACCTTGACCCTTTGACGCCAAACTCAGTCAAAAGTCAGGATCTCAAGGTGAGCCTGTGTACCAGGTTGGGTGGCCCTAGCTTTACTCTGTACAGTAATAAGGCATAAGAGATGCTAACCTTGAACTTTGACCTTTTGACCCCAAACCCATAGTCAGGGGTCAGGATCCCAAGGTAAACCTGTGTAGCAAGTTTGGTGACCCTACCTTTCTTTGTTGTTGAGATAGTTTATAAGCCATTTTGACATTGACCTTTGACCTTGAGATCCCAAAACCATAGTCACACCTCAGGGTCACAGGGTGAGAACCCGTGTACCAAGTTTGGTGACCCTGCCTTTACTCGTTATACACTAATAAGGCATAAGGAATGTTAACCTTGACCTTTGACCTTTTGACCCCAAACCCATAGGTCAGGGTCCCAAGGTGAAACAGTATACCAGGTTGGTGGCCGTAGCTTTACCCATTTTACAGTAATTGTAAATGCACCATTTACCATTTACCATAATGCAACTGCAATGTTAACTTTGACCCCTTGACCCCAAACCCATATTTAGGTGAGGGTGTAAGTCATCCAAGATGCGTATTAGAAATAACTACTGTATCAATTTGAAAAGCCTACATCATTTCTTTCAGTAGTTACTGTGTTTAGAAGATATTGGAAAAAATCTGACCTTTAACCTCAAGGTCACCTGATGAAAGTAAAATTCAATATGCACATTCTCCATGTATAACAAACCACAGCATCAAGTTTCAAAACAACTGGACCAAAACTGTAGGAGGTGTTAATTTCACAAGACAGTTACTGTCTATGAAGTGAGGTGAAACACAGGTCATAGGTCAGGGGCTACAATTCCCGCAAAAATAATCCTATCAGAAACAAATTGCAATCTGCAGATCCTCAGTATATATCAAACCAAGGTACCAAGTTTCAAAACAATCAGACCAAAACTGGAGGAGAAGTTGATTTCAGAAAAGTGGGACAGATGGATGGATGGACTGACCCATGACATAATTCCCTCTCTGTCTTTGCCCAAAGGGCTTTTTGACCCCTTTGGGCTTCGACCGGCAGGGGATAAAAAGTTGTGATAAAAGTTGCAAAGTTTTGAGAGGTTTTTCTGCACTAAAAGTTGTGGGAAGAATTCCAAATTTTAAGGCAGATGCTTTTTTAACCCAGCTACAGGGGGTGCACAAGCAAGTGTACTCTGAGTGCCGGTCCCAATACCCGGGTAAATGGGGAGGGTTGTGTCAGGAAGGGCATCCGACGTAAAACCTTTGCCAAATCAAACATGCGGATCATGACGAATGAGACTTTCATCCCGGATCGGTCAAGGCCTGGGTTAACAATGACCGCCACTGGTGCCGTTAACTGATAGGGTGCCATTGGAAATTGGGCTACTGTTAGTCGAAGATCGAGAAGGAGGAGAAGGGAAAGGTGTCTTAAGAGGGAGACAGAGAAAAGGAAAGGAAAGGTATAAGTGTGGAGATGAGAGTAGGAACGCTATATCTCTAAACTCCCTTTCATTTCAAAAATTCTGGAAAAGGTAGTGGCTGAGCACCTTATGCCATTTTTTGGCAAACTGTAATATCATGGATAAATTTCAGTCGGGCTTTTGGAAAAATCATTTTACTGAAACAGCTTTAGTCAGAGTCTCCAGTGACATTATGATGGCGGCTGACACTGGTAAATACACAGTTATGGTTTTACTGGATCTTTCTTCTGCCTTTGATACTGTTGATCACTGTACAATGATCAACAGATTAAAAGAGCTAGGGCTGTCTGGTTCTGTTTTAAAATGGTTCTCATCGTACCTCACCGGAAGAACCTTTAATGTGTCTGTGAATCAGATCTTTTCTGAAATAGCACAGTATTCATGTGGAGTACCACAAGGCTCAGTTCTAGGACCTATTTTATTTCTAATATACATTTTGCCACTGGGACAGATAATTAGCCAGTTCAAAGATATTTCTTATCATCTTTATGCTGATGATATTCAGTTGTATTGCTCTTTTAAAGAGTCCGAGTTTCACATGCCGTCATCTTTAACTAACTGCTTGTCTAACATCAAACAGTGGTTAAGTGCAAACTTTTTACAGCTTAACTCAGATAAGACAGAGACATTAATTATCGCTCCTGAAAACAAGTTTCTGTGGCACCCAGCACAATGCAGACTGATACTATTCACGCTCAGCAGGGATTGCATACGGACAGAGAACCCCTGGGGGGACAACCAGAACAATGGACTATTGTTATACATTCCCAGATTAAGGAGACGAAGTCCAGGTGCCAGTTGGTCACACGATTGATATGTATAGCAATATACATCGGGGTGGACACGCACAAATATTCTCCCCCCCCACACACACACACACTTCTGTTGAACCACATTTCAAAAGCATTGTCTGATTTTCATTGGTTAATTTTCATAGAATTTTTTTTCCACAATATTTTTTATTGAACCTTTTTTTTTTCCACAAACATAGCACACACAGTCAGACACTAACACAAAAGTAATTTAAAAATTAAAAAGAACAATAACAAAATAACAAAAAAAAATGTGTAATAAAAACAACAACAGCCAATAACAAAAACAAGTCAACAACAATGCTCCTCTGTTTAGTCTAGGTAATCTATTACATAAGAATACATAATATACATTCACCAGCTTGGAATTTGCAAGGTCCACACATATCATTCACCTTCTTCTTCAGAAGTTATGTTTAATTTCTTTACATAACCAAAGAAAGGTCTCCATATATTCTCAAACACATTTTCCTTTGATTTCAGTATATATGTTATTCTTTCTAGTGGAAGGTTTGTTAACATCTGTCTAAACCACTGAGTCACATCTGGTCTATGAGTCTTTTTCCACAGTAGTGCAATACATTTTTTGGCATTAAGCAAACTGAGGTCAATGAATGCTCTTTCACTCTTTTTTTTTTCGGTTCCGGTTCCGCCGGACCGGCGGCGCCACACGAGTTGGCTGCCGTTTGCAACTGCCCTTCTCTTATCTTCCTTCTTCTTTCTACACCTTTCACTCTCTCTCTCTCTCTCTCTCTATATATATATATATATATATATACAGTGGGGTAAAAAAGTACTTAGTCAGCCACCAATTGTGCAAGTTCTCCCACTTAAAAGATGAGAGAGGTCTCCAGTTTTCATCATAGTTATACCTCAACTATGAAAGACAAAATGAGAAAAAAAAATCCAGAAAATCACATTGTCTGATTTTTAAAGAATTTATTTGCAAATTATGGTGGACAATAAGTATTTGGTCAATAACAAAAGTTCATCTCAGTACTTTGTTATATACCTTTTGTTGGCAATGACAGAGGTCAAACATTTTCTGTAAGTCTTCACAAGGTTTTCACACACTGTTGCTGGTATTTTGGTCCATTCCTCCATGCAGATCTCCTCTGGAGCAATGATGTCTTGGGGCTGTCGCTGGGCAACACGGACTTTCAACTCCCTCCAAAGATTTTCTATGGGGTTGAGATCTGGAGACTGGCTTGGCCACTCCAGGACCTTGAAATGCTTCTTACGAAGCCACTCCTTCGTTGCCCGGGCAGTGTGTTTGGGATCATTGTCATGCTGAAAGACCCAGCCACGTTTCATCTTCAATGCCCTTGCTGATGGAAGGAAGTTTTCACTCAAAATCTCACGATACATGGCCCCATTCATTCTTTCCTTTACACGGATCAGTCGTCCTGGTCCCTTTGCAGAAAAACAGCCCCAAAGCATGATGTTTCCACCCCCATGATTCACAGTAGGTATGGTGTTCTTTCTCCTCCAAACACGACAAGTCGAGTTTTTACCAAAAGTTCTATTTTGGTTTCATCTGACCATATGACATTCTCCCAATCCTCTTCTGGATCATCCAAATGCTCTCTAGCAAACTTCAGATGAGCCTGGACATGTACTGGCTTAAGCAGGGGGACATGTCTGGCACTGCAGGATTTGAGTCCCTGGCGGCGTAGTGTGTTACTGATGGTAGCCTTTGTTACTTTGATCCCAGCTCTCTGCAGGTCATTCACTAGGTCCCCCCGTGTGGTTCTGGGATTTTTGCTCACTGTTCTCGTGATCATTTTGACCCCATGGGGTGAGATCTTGCGTGGAGCCCCAGATCGAGGGAGATTATCAGTGGTCCTGTATGTCTTCCATTTTCTAATAATTGCTCCCACAGTTGATTTCTTCACACCAAGCTGCTTACCTATTGCAGATTCAGTCTTCCCAGCCTGGTGCAGGTCTACAATTTTGTTTCTGGTGTCCTTTGACAGCTCTTTGGTCTTGGCCATAGTGAAGTTTGGAGTCTGACTGTTTGAGGTTGTGGACAGGTGCCTTTTATACTGATAACGAGTTCAAACAGGTGCCATTAATACAGGTAACGAGTGGAGGACAGAGGAGCCTTTTAAAGAAGAAGTTACAGGTCTGTGAGAGCCAGAAATCTTGCTTGTTTGTAGGTGACCAGATACTTATTTTCCACCATAATTTGCAAATAAATTCTTTAAAAATCAGACAATGTGATTTTCTGGATTTTTTTTTCTCATTTTGTCTCTGATAGTTGAGGTATACCTATGATGAAAATTTGAGACCTCTCTCATCTTTTAAGTGGTAGAACTTGCACAATTGGTGGCTGACTAAATACTTTTTTGCCCCACTGTATATATATATATATATATATATATATCACGGACACACAGATCGCCGCAAGGGTCTCCCGAGTCGGCGGACGGAGCCACTGTTCGCAGCGGGGGACGGAGCTAGCTGGCTAGCTAGCTCCAACCGCCACCCGGTGCTAACGGAGAAGCTCGATATGCCGAGGAACTGTGGCGAAAGCGACGCGGGTGCCGGGCTGGAGTTTAGGCGGCGTGCAAGAAATATAAGACAGAATAATAAAGAGCGATGGCAAGAACCAAGCAGACGCCTGTAAATCTACTGGAGGAAAAAGCCCCCCAGGAAGCAGCTAGCCATCAAGGCTGCTCGAAAAAGCGCTCCGGCCACCGGCGGAGTGAAGAAGCCTCACCGTTACAGGCCCGGTACCGTGGTTCTGAGAGAGATCCGTCGCTACCAGAAATCCACGGAGCTGCTCATCCGTAGGCTGCCCTTCCAGCGCCTGGTGAGGGAGATCGCTCAGGACTTGAAGACCGACCTGTGCTTCCAAAGCTCCGCCATCATGGCTCTGCAGGAGGCCAGCGAGGCCTACCTGGTGGGTCTCTTCGTGGACACCAATCTGTGCGCCATCCAAGCCAAGAGGGTCACCATCATGCCCAAAGACATCCAGCTGGCCCGCCGCACCCGCGGAGGGAGAGAGAGCTTAGACTTTCTGCTGCACATTCACCAACCACAATGCTCCGCACTGTGTGTGTGTGTATGTATATATATATATATATATATATATATATAGTAATATGTACATATGTATACTAGCTGTTCTTGTTTTTTTCTTGCCTTCTGATTGTTGCTCCGAGTGTTGCTATCCCTGTGCTGTTGCAATTCTGGAATTTCCCCATTGTGGGACTAATAAAGGCTTATCTTATCTTATTAAAGTTATGTTTTTCTGGATACAGACCCAACAAAAACACTTTAGGGTTCAATGTGATTTGTTTTGAAATTATTTTTTCAATTGTTACCCTCACCTCTTCCCAAAGCATTCTGATTTTTCTACATTCCCATAAACAGTGAAATAGGGTTCCTTTACTTTCCATACATTTTGTGCATGTATCTGGTATGTTTTTGTTATATCTATTTAAATTCCACTGGTGTAACATACATCCGCATTAACCATTTAAAATGTATCAGTTTAAGACGTACATTTATTGATTTGGTTTGAGCTCCTGCACAAGCCATTTCCCATTGTTCCTCTGAAATTTCAATTTGCAGGTCTTCTTTCCAGTCATTCAGTCTTTTCTGCGAGTTTTCACTTGAGAATAGTGTCAATGAGTTGTAAAACTCTGAAACAATACCCTTTCTCTTACTATCGTTCATCAAAATTTTTTCCAAAGTTGAATAAGTAGGTCGGGTGAGAGCATTATTTTGATTTGAACGAATAAAATTTCTAAGCTGAAGATATTTAAAAAAGTGTGTTCTATTAAGATTGAATTTAATCCTCAGTTCTTCAAAAGACATTATGTTATCTGAATGTGACAAATATAAGTCTTGAATCTTTTGAATCCCTTTTAAATTCCATACTTTAAATACAGCATCCGCTCTCCCTGGTGTAAAATATTGATTACCCCATATTGAGCTAAATTGTGACAGTGAGTGTGGTTCTTTTAAATATTTTTTTAGTTTCACACCATATTTTGATCATGTGCTTTACAATTGGATTTTTAACTTGTTTCTGTAATTTTTTAGCCGAGTCTGAGTATATGAATAAGGGAAGAGGTAAAGGTAAATTGTATGATTCCATTTCAGTCCAGTGAGGAGGATCATTTGATGAAAAAAATAATATGTCACAGACATCAGTTGTGCTGACCAGTAATACAACATAAAGTTTGGACATTTCAGACCTCCACGATCAAATGGTAAATATAGTAAGGACAAACGTAATCTAGTCTTCCTATTGTTCCATATAAATTCCACTAACTTTTTTTTAATTCTTGAGAATAGATCTGAAGGTGGTGGTAAAGGAATGTTTTGAAATAAATAAAGTATTTTTGGCAAGATATTACTTTTAAGTATATTAATTCTCCCGATCATCGACACTGGTAGTGACATCCATCTCTGAAGCAACTCATTAATTTTTGTCATTAAGGCTTCATAGTTGGCATTGGCGACTGATTCTAGCTTAGGCACAATTTGAATTCCTAAATATTTAAACTGATCTACAACATTGAATTGGTTTACCTCAGGAGCTGGATGATTTCTCTGGGTCTCATTTAACATTAATATTGAAGATTTTGTTTTGTTTATTTTATATCCTGATATATCCCCAAAGTTCTTTATTAAATTTAACAAGGTCGGAATTGATTTTTTAAAATTCGACATAAACAAAATTATGTCATCGGCGTACAGGGAGATTTTATGTTCTGTTGGTCCTACTTTAATTCCATATGTTTGTGGATGTAAACGTACTGCCATCGCTAAAGGTTCAATTGCCATAGTAAACAATAAAGGTGAAAGTGGACAGCCTTGTTGACATCCTCTATTGATTTTTATTGATTTTGAGATATTGCTGTTTGTTAGGATTTCTGCTGTAGCATTATTGTATATTATCTGGACCCATTTTATGAAATTATTTCCAAGTCCTAACCTTTGTAGGACTTCAAAAAGATAGGGCCATTCGACCCTATCAAAGGCCTTTTCGGCGTCCAATGATAGGAGAGCTGTATCCGGTGCTTCTTTATTGAAATAAATAATATTAAATAGTCTTCTTACATTATGGAAGCCTTGCCTTCCCATTATAAAGCCATTCTGATCTTGGTTAATAATATTTCTTGTAGTCGTTTTCCTAAAATTTTACAGATTATTTTAAGATCAGCATTTAATAGGCTTATTGGTCTCATGTTTTCACATTTATTAGAGGGTTTACCTGGTTTTGGCAACAGTATAATTAAGGCATTATTCATGTATGATGGTAAATTACCATTTTGAAATGCTTCTAAAACTATTTCCAAAAGTGGTTTTATTAATTTATTCTTAAATTTTTTTATAGAGGTCGACTGGAAGACCATCTGGTCCTGTTCTTTTTCCTGATTTCATGTTATCAATGGCTTGCCCAACTTCTTCTTGACTAATTTTAGACTCCAGTACCTCCCTGTTTTCATTTGGAATACCTGGTATGGATAATCCACCCAAAAACCCATTTAGTTTTATTAAGTCAGTTTCATTTTTTGTATCATATAGTTTTTCATAATAATCTCTAAAGGCACTATTAATTTCTAAAGGATCTATAACTACCTGTCCGTTACTTATAATACTCGTAATTGGTGTTTTAGATTCTAATTGTTTCATCTGCCATGCCAATAATTTTCCTGATTTTTCACCTTGTTCATAAAAAGTTTGCTTCAATCTTAGAAGACTCGAGGCAGCTCTATTCGCTGATTTTTTTGTCATATTCAGCTCTCAGAATCAGTAATTCGTTCTCTAACTGTGGGTTACTTCCTGCATACACCTTTTCTTGAAGAATTTTTATTTTACGTTCCAATTGGACTCTCTCCTCTCGGGTCTTCTTAGATTTTGAACCTGGACTTTTCATAGAATTTTTATTTATTACTGTAGCGGTTTGATTCAACCCCCACAACACACAGACAGAACACAGAGACAGTCAGCTCGCACTCCTGGGTTTTTTCCGCTGCATGCTGCGTTTACAGCCGTGAGGTTAAATTGTCATCCATGCATTGTGTTCATGCATCCTGTCTGTACCTCTGATATGCAAATGCCCACATTAACTGCTGTGAATGTCTTTGATCTATTGTTTGAGTTGAGTATATAAGCTGCACTGTGCTGTAAATCTGCCTCTCAATCTCACTTCTGCAACTACAGCTGTTGGACACAGACATTGTGTCCCCTCTTCACTGAGAGCCGTGGGCTCGCTCCCGGCGCGCTTGCACGGCGCCGGGAGCGGAGCTTGTGACGGCGGTATGATAATAAAACTCTACTTAAAACCTCCAACAACGCTGCCTTATTCTATCATCCGCCGCAATTACCACTTTTGTCTGATTCAAGTTATTTCTGTGACCATTGTGGGTTTTTCTTTCATTAACAGAGGGGTACCAACAATTTTGTCCACGGCTGTATATGTACAGCAACAGTGAACTTTATATAATACTCTAAACTGCATTATTTCTATAATTGTTTTTGTTCAAAAGAAATAATCCCTAAGCTTCAAAAACTTACTCTCTATCCTACGGAATGTATGGAAGGTTTTAAGTATGCTGAAGGATGAAACACTCACACAGGGCCGGAGTGGGACCAATTTTCAGCCCGGGAGTTTCATGCCCAAGACCAGCTCACTTCTTGCCAAGTGGAGGAAATTGGAGCAAAAGTTCTATTTCTATCCAATAATTTTTATTGCAGACATGTCTTGACAAGAATGTAGAACTTAGTTCACCTCAGTAAACCAGCTGACAAATAAATGAGAAACTGAAAGATAAATCACAAATGGGAACATCAATTCAGTTCAGTGGCATAAAAATTCTACAGAAACTAGCTATCCATTAGACAACTTTAACCTAGTATATAAGATAAGATAATCCTTTATTAGTCCCACAATGGGGAAATTCCAGGATTGCAACAGCACAGGGATAGCAACACTCAGAGCAACAATCAAGAACACAAGTAAAACAAGAGCAGCGAATATACATACGTATGTACATATAAATATATAAACGCACAGTGTGGAGCATTGTAGCTAGATGGAATAAACAGCATAACCGTCTGCTTAGTTATCCTACATAGTATGAATATGTACCCATACAGATTGTCACCCTCCGTAGTGACCGATATTGTCCTAGTTGTATACCGGAGGGGACCATTGTGTAAGTCTATTGCGTCTTTTGCATTCAACACTATTAGGTCGTCACTTTTTTTGCTATCTCTGCGAGCAGCCCTGCTTAGGTTATACAGTCTGACAGCCATAGGTAGAAAGGACCTGCGAAACCTCTCGGTCGCGCATCTCGGATGATGTAGTCTACTGCTAAATGAGCTCCTCAGTGTGTTCAGTATGTCCTGCACAGGGTGGGACTCGGACTCCAGCAGAGATGACAGTTTAGCCACCATCCTTCTCTCTCCTATTAATTTAATTTCCCCTAGTAATTTCCCCATATACATGTTTTGTCCTGTTCCAATATATGCATGTCTGTGTTACAAATTTACCAGAAAAAAGACAAAAATGTCCAAGAATGTTTACAAGAAAAATCTCACTAATTGTGTAGAAAATGGGAAAAACTAAAACATTTATACTAATCTGCAGCTTTTGTTCTTTAAATTTTTGACTTCATTCTTGTGAATTTATAATTATTTTTTGTAGAAACGTACCATTTCTCCCCTGTATTCATTATGTTTTTTATACAAAATTGTAACTTTTTTTCTCACAAAATTTCTATTTTGCTTGTAAATTGAAATCTTTTATCATATTTTACAGCTTTATTCTTGCTAATTTATACTTAATTTACATTTATAGGCATTACCTTACACTAAATTTGTGAGTCCACCACCACTACCATCCCCCTTGTTACAAAATAATAAATCATCTGAGAACAAGTGGTTTTTTTCTTCATTCAGCAACATCTACTGTGGAAAGAGGCTTTTCCCCCCCAAACTGTGTCCACAAAAATCTGCATATTTGACCTTAAAATCAAGATAACAGGTAAAAGGCCGCAACTATTAGGAATGTTTAGGTTATTATAAATATACAGCTTTTTCTGTCTGTGTCTGTGTGTATATATACTGTATATATATATACATACACACAGTATATATATATATATATATATATATATATATATATATATATATATATATATACACAGTATATATATATATATATATCTGTCTATATATATCTATATACACTACCGTTCAAAAGTTTGGGGTCACCTCAGACAATTTTGTGTTTTCCATGAAAAGTCACACTTTTATTTACCACCATGAGTTGTAAAATGAATAGAAAATATAGTCAAGACATTGACAAGGTTAGAAATAATGATTTGTATTTGAAATAATAATTTTTTCCTTCAAACTTTGCTTTCGTCAAAGAATCCTCCATTTGCAGCAATTACAGCATTGCAGACCTAACATGATTGCACAAGGGTTTTCTAATCATCCATTAGCCTTCAGACGCAATGAGCAAACACATTGTACCATTAGAACACTGGAGTGATAGTTGCTGGAAATGGGCTTCTGTACACCTATGTAGATACTGCACCAAAAACCAGACATTTGCAGCTAGAATAGTCATTTACCACATTAGCAATGTATAGAGTGTATTTCTGATTAGTTTAAAGTTATCTTCATTGAAAAAAAGTGCTTTTCTTTCAAAAATAAGGAAATTTCTAAGTGACCCCAAACTTTTGAACGGTAGTGTATATATATATAAACAGCAGATTTATGAGGGAAAAGTGGCAAATTTACAACAAAAATGTTTTACAAATAAATGTAGTAAATTAATGAGAAAAAGTTACACATTTATGAGAAAAGCTGCAAATTTTAAAGAAAAAAAATCCCCCCGACCCCCCTGATTTACGCCCATGTCACTAGTCTGCTCTGCTGTGGGAGGAGCTGGCGGAGGCAGCAACTTTCAGAACAGACTTTCACAACTCTGCTGCTTTTTGTGTCATAGATGTAATAAGAATACTGCTTGTAGCTAGATATGACGATTTCAGTGCCTTTATTTTGTTGTTCTTACCTCTGAGTTTTGAGGAAATGTCTCTTCAAAAATCCTATGCTTGCTCTCATAATGCCATTTCAAATTGTAAATCTTTATCAAGCTGTGGTCTTGTGCTGGTAGGAGGGAGAACAAATGCAAATTGCTCAGTCCATTCACCTCTGAATTGCCGATCTTCACTGTCCACTTTTCTTTTAGCAGCAAACTTGGAACCTGCCATTTTTGTTCAATTTAGGATCCCACTGCCGCCATCGCGCTGAAAGTGAAAGTAAAACGTGCTGCTTGGCTGCAGCCTCTCGCACGCTGACAGGTTGTCAGTGCATCATTAGTACAGAGATAACGTCCACGTTTACAGGTGCTGACCTAACCTAAACACATAATGAAGGAATCACAGCTCAGGGGCCACAAATACGGAGTTCGCGGGCCGCCTAGTTTCCCCACAGTCAAACGGCACACGCTAGAAATCCGGCACCGTGCCGGAAAACTTTAAGCCCTGTATTTGGTTCATGAACTGATAGATTCAGATGTAGACAGGAAAGAATACAAGGGGAAATTGGGTCAAACGTAATAAATTATCAAAATTCATATATCTGGGACATAAAGCTCAGTCCTAATTAACGGGTAAACATAATTTCAATTTTTTGGCCTCTAACAATTTGTCCTACTTTATTGTGAAACAGGCTTCTTGCATTTCTTCACTTTTATATAGTTGCCAAACAAACTGGCGTGTTAGCGCATTTGCACTACCCATAGGGCTGGGGTGAACAACAAATGACGGTTGTGCGCATGCATCAACCACTTGGCTTGGTAAATGGAAAAAGTTGTGTATATACACAACCGCGTGTGTGCCAGCCTCGTTCAAAGTGGACATGCATCTCAGCGTACCAGAGTGGAAATGTAGCATGACTCCAGCTTTAAATGTGAAAGTTGGCACCAGTCCAGAAAGTCTTTGGCGTGGCACACAACACCAGCACAAACTTCTCATTTTATTTAAGTCTGGGTGTTCAAATCAGATTGCTGGACTGCCGCTGTCATACTATGTGGACCATAGATTACATTCAACGCATGCGCACGAAACATGGCTGTGAGGCAGACAGCTTCAGGGCCCAACTGTAAAGCAGACGGGTCTCTGACATGCAAAGCCATGGCTAGACCAAAGTGTGTCAAAGACCAAAAACAACAGGTAGCCATTCATTAGAAGTCTAATATTTACATGTTAGCAAAAAAAGATGCCTTAAGATGCATCGAGAATCACAACTGAATTGGAGCCCCCTGAATCGTGACTGGCTTGAATCGTGACGTGCCTAAACATTCCCACCTCTGTTTTTCAAACACATTATTTAATTACTGCCATCATACTCTGGTTTGGAGCTAGCCATTCGCTCATTCTGGGTTGTTTCTGTGCTTATTACACCTCAGGGATGGGTCATATGCTACTGACCATTCAAACCATGCACCTGTTTTCAAAATGCTTTATTTGGTCTTTTAAATGCTTAGATTCAGCCAGCATTTGTTAGTATGTTGCTTAGTCCGACAACTGAAGCTAAATGCTAACAAAAGAGAGAGGGTGGGGTGAACTGGGGCTCAACAGTATTTAAAGCAATATACCGTAAAACAGCCTGTTTTGAGCAGTGCTCCTTCCCCATTTGAAAATGGTACACAATAATTTAATCCTACTGTGGTTTTGACCAACGCATGTCACAGAGATTCCAGCAACACCTCTGGGACTGGGTCAGTATGCCGAAAAAGCCCTCTTTAAGGGGGCTCTTTGAGTATAACGCAAACCACCGATATTCCCATCACTCTGGCACACAAACAACCTTCTTACTTGCATAATGGTTGAAGAATCTGTCCTCCCTCCCAAACATCTCAGAAGGCTTCATGACAATAGCATCAGGAAATTCATCCCTCACTGCTGTCTCTCCCACAGCCTACAGTGTAAAAAAAGGGATCTATTTTACACATATTTTTTTACTCTAACCCAAATTTAGTTAAGATGCAATTATCAACAAATGCATACCAGTACACAGTCTTATGCATGGATGGAAATAGCCCCTTACTTTGTTCCGCAGGTACTTGGACGGGCTGCGCATATCAGCATTGAGGTGTGACATGTGGATCAACTTTGGGATGCCGACCTCTCTGGCTGTCTTTGCAATCTGCTGAGGGATGGTCACAAAAACATCCTCAAAGCGGTAGTTCCTTCAGAAAAATGGGGAGAAACACTTTATAGCATTGCAAAGCAAACAAAACAGCAATGCAGTTCAGCTTAATGTGAACAAGGCTAGTATACCTCGTCTCCCACTCTCTGCCCACCAGGTTGATCACAACATTAGAGTGCTCCATAGCCCGTTTGATGGAGTCTTTGTTTCTTGCATCCCACTCCTTTAACATACAAAAAAAAGGCCACTCTGAGTCCATTCAGTTTACAATTCTGCAAAATTTCCGTGAGCCAAATTCAAGTTCAAGGGCATCTCACCATAAAAATTATTTGCCCAAGATCACCCATGGGCCTTAAGTACATGAGGTCATACTGATCACAGCGGTGAGGGATTATAATCTGAGAGCCAATCCGACCTGCAAAACACAATCAACTCATGACAATCTTTAAATATGACTTCTGCAAACCTGAGAGTCAGCCTTTCCATTTGAACTAACCCAGCCTGTTAACTACATATCGCCCCAGGAAACCAGTGGCACCAAACACAGTTGCTGCTATTCCGCTGGATGAGGAGCGTCCTCCTTTCCCTTTGGGGATGAGAGCATGGTGAACCTTCCTCTGCTGGACTGTGGTGACTGATGCAGCAGATAACACAGCAGTGGAGCAGCTGCCTGCTGAGGGAAGTGAAAAATGCTGGTTAGTCTTCAGTACAAAAAAAAGTACTGCCATTGTTCTAAAGCAGGAACACTAAGTATGAAGGATTATCCAGCAGTAGCTCCTTCTGTTGCACATTCCCATTGAGAGATCTAGTTCTTGCTTTAGTCCACGAAAATCCATTTTCAGGAACCATTTTAGCTTCCACTTGAGAGGCGAGACTGACAGTAATGGAGCCTTCTGGTATGTAAGCAACCATTAATGCCTCACTCAGCGGGATGCCACAACTTTCACAACCATAAAAAAAAACTGTTGCTCATTTAAAAAAAATGAAATAAAAATGTAAATATAATTTCCATCATCTCCATCTGCAAGGGCTTTGCTCTGAGTCCTGGCTGCTATACTGGCATTTGTTCCACAACATTTCATCACATAGCACTCTTGTATTTTGAAGAACCTACTCTAAAGTCACAGAGTTAATTTCTAAGTCTACAGTTACCAGTTAACCAATACAACATGAAATAATGCCCACCATATTGCTTATGTTGTCTGGTGACTGTGTCACTTCAACGCACTGCCATCCTTATGGAATTACATCAAACAGCTCTTTGTTTTGGGGAAATGCAAAAAAGGGTTCCTTTCCCAATAGTTCCACTAAAAAGGTTCAGGATACTTTACGGTAGAAAAAATGCCTTAGACTAATCAACTAACAACTGGGTGTAAATAATATTTAATGCCAAAAACAGAACAATTTGACTTAACAGTTTTTCAAGGGAAAAAAAATAGTTCAATAGTTAAAACAGTGAAAAAAAAAAATCACCTAACAATACAAAACAACTGATATACATATTACACACACACACACACACACACACACACACACACACTAAACTAGAAAAGGGGCATAGGTGATTAGCCAATCATCAAATTGGTTAATTAATCCACAAATCACTGCAGTACTAGTTTAGTTTCAAAAACACAAACCTAAAAATACACTCCCTCTGTTCCCGGAAACAATAAGAATTTATTGGAGTCGAGTAAAATTAGCTGGAAATCTCATGTCAAATACATCTGCTCTAAACTGTCCAGAAGCATTTCTGTTATGGTTAAAACTAAACACTTCCTAGACAAGAAGTCACTGTGCATTTTGTACTATTCACTGGTGTTACCTTATTTACAGTACTGCATTGAGGTTTGGGGAAACGCATAAAACTACACTTCAACCACTATTTATTATGCAAAAAAAAGCAATTACAACAGTCCATAATCTAGGTTTCTTTGAACATACAAATCCATTATTTGTCAAGTTTAAAATAATGAAATCTTTTTGATATTGCAGAATTTCAAACAGCACAATTTTTGTATAAAATTAGGAATAATTTTTTACCAACTCACCTACAGAAAATGTTTTCTGATAGAGATGGGAGGCATGATTTAAGGGGAACTTTAAACTTTAAAACTCAAAGAATTCAAACAACATTAAAAAGATTTAATATTACATTTATTTGAGTGAAGATTTGGAACAAAATCGATGTGGATTTAAAGAAGTGCTCAACCATCAGTCAGTTTAAAAATAAATATGAATGTAAAATATTTACACGGTACACAGAAATGGGGAATAAGAAATATTAGGTGTCTGTATATTGTGCTCGATCCCAGCCCCTGACCAACAGTGATCTGTGTGGAGTTTGCGTGTTCTCCCCGTGCCTGCGTGGGTTTACTCCGGGATTTCTCCGGTTTCCTCCCACAGGCCAAAAACATGCAAGTTGGGTTAATTGGCATCAAACTGGGGATTCTAAATTGTCCTTAGGTATGACTGTGAGAGTGAATGGTTGTCTGTCTCTCTGTGTTGGCCCTGCGATGGACTGGCGATCTGTCCAGGGTGTACCCTGCCTCTCGCCCAAAGATGCTGGGAAAGGCTCCAGCACCCCCGACCCGAAAAGGATTAAGCGGAAGAAGATGGATGGATGGTATTATTTTTTTTTTTGTATTTTATCCTAGTACTATTCAAATGACCTATATATTTAGTTGACATTTATTATAAATGGTTATAATGTAAAGGTGATGTTTAAAAATTATTTGTGTAGTACATTTTGTATTTGCCTTGTTATTTTTGTTGGTTTTGTATTAATTATGGAGAGTCATTATATTTTATGTTTGCTTTGTAATTTTGGTAATGCATTGATTACTGATCAAGGGGTAGGCTTTAATATGTTTATTACTTCTGCTTAGTCCTTTTTTGAGCATGCTAAAATGATGCTGGACAAAGCTGTCTGTTTTTGATGTATTATTTATCCATTGTTGTTTAGTTAGTTAATTCCCTTCCACAGCATGTGGAATACCAATTGGTGTATGGGGCGGCGCCTATCTCCGTTTCAATCCATTGTTGTTTAGGTTATGAATATTTTGTTTTTAAATCATTTTATATGTTCAAAAATCAAGAAATATCATACACAAGTGGACAAAATTGTTGGTACCCCTCTGTTAATGAAAGAAAAACCCACAATGGTCACAGAAATAACTTGAATCTGACAAAAGTGGTAATAAATAAAAATTCTAGGAAAATTAACCAATGAAAATCAGACAATGCTTTTGAATTGTGGTTCAACAGAATTATTTTAAAAAACAAACTCATGAAACAGGCCTGGACAAAAATGACGGTACCCCTAGAAAAGATTGAAAATAATGTGACCATAGAGACATGTTCAACCAAGATGTGTCCTCTAATTAACATCACAGGTGTCTACAAACTTGTAATCAGTCAGTCGGCCTATTTAAAGGGTGACAAGTAGTCACTGTGCTGTTTGTTGACATGGTGTGTACCACACTAAACATGGACCAGAGGAAGTAAAGGAGAGAGTTGTCTCAGGTGATTAGAAAGAAAATTATAGACAAGCATGTTAAAGGTAAAGGCTATAAGACCATCTCCAAGCAGCTTAATGTTCCTGTGACTACAGTTGCACATATTATTCAGAAATTTAAGATCCATGGGACTGTAGCCAACCTCCCTGGACATGGCTGCACGAGGAAACTTGATGGAAAATGGAAGAGACGGATAATACGAATGGTAACAAAAGAGCCCAGAACAACCTCTAAATACATTCATGGTGAACTCCAAGGTCAAGGTACATCAGTGTCAGATCGCACAATCCGTCGTTGTTTGAGCCAAAGTGGACTTCATGGGAGACGACCAAGGAGGACACCACTGTTGAAAACAAATCATAAAAAAGCCAGATTGGAATTTGCCAAACTGCATGTTGACAAGCCACAAAGCTTCTGGGAGAATGTCCTATGGACAGACTAGACAAAACTGCAACTTTTTGGCAAGGCACATCAGCTCTAGTATGTTCACAGACGCAAAAATGAAGCATACCAAGAAAAGAACACTGTCCCTACTGTGAAACATGGAGGAGGTTCTGTTATGTTCTGGGGCTGCTTTGCTGCATCTGGCACACGGTGTCTTGAATCTGCACAGGGTACAATGAAATCTCAAAACTATCAAGGTATTCTAGAGAGAAATGTGCTGCCCAGTGTCAGACAGCTTGGTCTCAGTCGCAGGTCAAGGGTCTTGCAACAGGATAATGACCCAAAACACACAGCTAAAAACACCCAAGAATGGCTAAGAGCCAAACACTGGACTATTCTAAAGTGGCCTTCTATGAGCCCTGATCTAAATCCTATTGAACATCTGTGGAAGGAACTGAAACATGCCGTCTGGAGAAGGCACCCTTCAAACCTGAGACAACTGGAGCAGTTTGCTCATGAGGAGTGGGCCAAAATACCTGCTGAGAGGTGCAGAAGTCTCATTGACAGTTACAGAAATCGTTTGATTGCAGTGATTGCCTCAAAAGGTCGTGCAACAAAATATTAAGTTAAGGGTACCATCATTTTTGTCCTGGCCTGTTCCATGAGTTTGTTTTTTTTAAAATAATTCTGTTGAACCACAATTCAAAAACATTATCTGATTTTCATTGGTTAATTTTCATAGAATTTTTATTTATTACCACTTTTGTCAGATTCAAGTTATTTCTGTGACTATTGTGGGTTTTTCTTTCATTAACAGAGGGGTATCTACGTTTATTATGAAAAAAAAAAATATTTAAAGTGTGTCAAAGCTGACCGGGGTCAAACTGAGAATGCTGTACAACAAATTGCACCTTACAGCGTTAAAAAACATTGTGGTAATGTGTAGTTTATATTACCCATGGAGTAAGACCGAGGCAAGATACTAAACATATACTGTACATATTCATATACATAGCGATTTCAGAACAGCCATTTTAACACTAATCATCAGGTCAGCACAGATTTTTCATAGTCAGCAACACAGCTTTGATCAATTTAGTCAACACGTGTTTCTTATTAAGAACACTTCAATCTATTATTTACAAACAAACAGAACGACCGCTGTATAAAGGTCCAACAGACATTACAAGTGAACAAAGAAACAATATCAGCCACGTTAACTGGGTTAAATGTACACTTCAATGAAAAAAATGATGTAGTGTTTAAATGTTTTGTAGTCTACCTCTGTTTATCTTAACTGTATAAAAGGAGTCTAGCTAAAGCCTTGCTAGCGGCTAACTAGCTAAGCTTGATAGCAAGGTCATTCCAGCTGAATGTATCTGTGATTAAAACAGATCTGCGCTGCAATTATGTATGGCTAAATATACACAGTATTTACCTAATAAACAAGCATTTTAATATACTCCTGCCACTATTCTGTCTTGTTACTCACTTGTAATCTTTAGAAGGGCACTCGCAGGACGGCTAGCTAGCGCTATGGGAGCCATTTTCCAACTACGGCACACCACGATGGTCAAAAAATGCTCAGTTTAGTAAAGCGATGACAGTTAACTATCCATCCATCCATCCATCCATCCATCCATCCATCTTTTTCCGCTTAATCCTTAACTATATTATACTTAAATACCAGTTAGCTATGCTGGTTGTATAATAAAACAATAAGATGTGTTGATATTTGGAAGTCAGAGGTTAGGAAATGTGTTTGAAAATGAGTAACATAATAGTAAATACCTTATTCAGACACAATTATATTGATGTTGTGGAGAGTGCAAATAAAGAAACCAGACTTGCACGGCAGACGAACTTCATTCACTCTCTCACTTCATTCATACACAGAAAAAGCATTCCCTTCATACACCAGGGTCTCTCCTTTTATATCACTCCACTCCTTCCCCCTGCTGCCTGAGATCTTGCATCACAATACATTCAACACATCATCCCCCTACTGTCCCCGCAGCTACTCCTTCCTGCTGCATCACCATAACTTCTCCCATCACAATACCTATTGTCCTCATCTGTTTAATCCCCCACGCTTTACCGGCAGAGCGACTATTTGCCTCCCCTCTGCTTCTGGTCTGAGATGATTATCCCAGCGTGGGTTCTCTACACCCTCCCCCCCTTCCCCAGAGTCTCAGACTGAGTGTCAATCCTCACGTTCTTTTGGCTTCAGTCTCCTCCCATACCTGCTGTAAAGAGGGTTCTTCGACTCCGCGGCGCTGCTGTGCCGGTGGGGGGCTCCTGGGAGTGTGTCTGTCTGCGGGTGGGCAATGGCAAGGGGGGGGGGACATTCGACTTGCCCGTGTGGCTGCTCTGATGAATCGTTTACCTGGGGAGTTCTCAGTGGGGGTCTTCCACGCCGAGGAGCCCGAGCCAACATCACTTGCTCGTCCGCCACCACAAAGGCGGGCTTAAGTCTGTATTTTCTCCCGACAACCCCCCAAGTCCAACAAAAAATGTCTGTCCCCTGGTTCCAGCACTCTGAATGGGCCATTGTAGGGTGGGCGCAATGGGGGGTGGTGGGCATCATGCCTGACAAACACGAACGCCGCGTTCTTCAAAGTTTTTGGCACAAAAGCGTGTGGAAAACAGTGGTGGGCCGGGCCTGGTAGCGTGCCTGTATCTGCGCTATGCTGCGAACGCTGAGACAGATAATTGTTCGGCGCGGGATTATCTGGTAAAAATTCCCCGGGGAGTCGCAGTGGCTGAGAAAAAAAAAGCTCCGCCAGGGAAGCCTCCAAATCCTCTTTTGGTGCGGAACGCAACCCTAACAGAACCCACGGCAACCGGTCTGCCCAATTTGCATCCGTAAGCGAAGCCCTGAGCGCTGCTTTCAGCGACCTATGGAAACGCTCGCATAACCCATTGGCCTGTGGGTTGTACACGGTTGTGCGATGAATTGCAACACCCAGGCTACGGGCCATCACGGACCAGAGGTCAGAAACAAACTGTGGGCCCCTATCGGACGTGATGTCCGATGGGATGCCAAAACCTGCCACCCATGTTGTCAAAAAGGCGTGCGCCACGTCCGTGGACGTGGTTGCCGCTAGTGGGACTGCTTCTGGACAGCGTGTGGTGCGGTCCACCACTGTCAGAAGGTGCGTGAACCTCTGCGATGGTGGGAGGGGGCCCACGAGGTCCACGTGAACGTGTTCGAACCTCTTAGCCGATATACGAAACAGTTCTAAAGGGAACTTCGTGTGTCTGTGTACTTTGGCTCGTTGGCACGCTATGCAGGCTGCAGTCCACTCTTTCACCTGTTTGCGCAGGCCTGGCCGTACGAACTTTGCTCCCACCATTTTGACTGACACGTACACTCCTGGGTGCGCCAGAGCGTGAACTGACTCAAAACACGTGGGGGCGCCAAGCAACTGGGACCACCGGGCGCGGGCGTCCCGTGGAGATGTCACAGATTGGGGGGGCTTCCGTCTTGCAGTACTCTGCTCTCCAGCCTTAACCCTGTTGGTCCAGACTGGAGCGCGCACACATCCGCATCGCCAATCTGCTCTGCGGCCATGGCTGTATAATCTATCCCAACGCAGACTGGGGCCACTACTGCGCGTGAAAGGCAGTCCGCCACCACATTCAGTTTACCAGCCACATGCTGAATATCGGTCGTAAACTCCGAGATCGCGGCTAGCTGTCTCTGCTGCCGGCCCGACCATGGTTCCAAAACCTTGGCCATCGTGTACATTAGCGGCTTGTGGTCCACGAACGCAGTGAAGCTGCACCCTTCCAGCCAGAACTGGAAGTGGCGTATGGCCAGGTGGAGAGCCAGCAACTCTCTGTCGAACGCGCTGTATTTACGCTCACTGTCGCGCAAAGCCCTGCTGAAAAAAGCGAGCGGCTGCCAAGAACCGGCAACACGTTGCTTCACGACGGCCCCTATGGCCACGTCCGAGGCATTGGTAGTGAGCGCTATCCGAGCTGCCGGGTCCGGGTGTGCCAACAGTGCAGCGTTTGCCAGGGCTGTTTTAACCTCAGAGAATGCCTGCTCCTGCTCCGGAGTCCAGTCGACTCTGTCCGCCGGTTTCCATTTCTTGAGCGAGGCATACAATGACTGCATGAGCTGAGCTGCGTGGGGGAGGAACCAGTTATAAAAGTTAACCATCCCCAAACATTCTTGCAGCGCCATGACCGTCTGAAGCCGGGGAAAATTTGCTATGGCGCGCACCTTGTCCGGCAAGGGTATCACTCCCTCCGGTGAGATGCGGTGCCCTAAAAAATCAATCCCTGTCACGCCGAACTGGCATTTCGCCGAGTTGATTATTAACCCGTGCTCCTCCAACCTCCGGAAAACCGTCCTGAGGTGGGTTACGTGTTCGCCCTCGGATGCGCTGGCCACCAGGATGTCATCCAGGTAGACAAACACAAACGGCAGATCGTGCAACACCGCATCCATCATGCGTTGGAATGTCTGTGCTGTGCCTTTTAATCTGAAGGGCATGCGTAAAAACTCAAACAAGCCAAACGGAGTTATTACCGCCGTTCTGGGTATGTCCTCCGAGCGCACCAGGACCTGGTGGTAACCACGGACCAGGTCTATTTTAGAAAAAATACGTGCCCCGGGGAGGGGAAAGGAAAAATCTTGAATATGGGGAATCGGGTAGCGGTCATGCGCTGTGGCGTTGTTCAATCTGCGGAAATCTCCGCACGGTTGCCACGATCCCTCGGCCTTAGGGACCATGTGTAGTGGGGATGCCAGCCACTGCGGCTCCCCGGGGAATTTTTACCAGATAATCCCACGCCAGACAACTGTCTGTCTCAGCGTTTGCAGCATAGTGCAGATACAGGCACGCTACCGGGCCCGGCCCACCACTGTTTTCCACGCGCTTTTGTGCCAAAAACTTTGGCGAACATGGCGTTCGTGTTTGTCAGGCACGATGCCCACCGCCCCCCATTGGGCCCACCTTACGATGGCCCGTTCAGAGTGCTGGAACCAGGGGACAAACATTTTTGTTAGATTTGGGGGGTCGTCGGGAGAAAATATGTATAGACAGACTTAAGCCCGCCTTTGTGGTGGCGGACGAGCAAGTGATGTTGGCTCGGGCCCCTCAGCGTGGAAGACCCCCACTGAGAACTCCCCAGGTAAACGATTCATCAGAGCAGCCACACGGGCAAGTAGAATGTTCCCCCCTCCCCCGCCATTGCCCACCTGCAGACAGACACACCCCCAAGAGCCCCCAACCGGCACAGCAGCACCGCGGAGTCGAAGGTCCCTCGTTACAGCGGATATGGGAGGAGACTGAAGCCAAAAGGACGTGAGGGTTGAAACTCAGTCTGGGACTCTGGGGGGGGGCGTGTAGGGAACCCACGCTGGGATAATCATCTCAGACTGGAAGCAGAGGGGAGGGGAATATTCCCTCTGCCAGTAGAGCGTGGGGGATTAAATGGAGGACAGTATGTATTGTAATGTGTAAATGTATTGTGATGCAAGATTTCAGGCAACGGGGGAAGGAATGGAGTGATATAAAAGGAGAGACCCTGGTGTAATGAAAACAGTCTTTTTCTGTGAATGAATGCAGTGAGAGAGAAATAAAGTTGTTTGTCGTGCAGATCTGGGTCCTTTTATTTGTACTCTCCACAAGACCAATGAAGCTGTATTTAAACAGCACTATTTGGAACAAATCTCATTGCTTCAATGGAAACTGTATAAAGTGTAATGTTTGTTATTTACTTATAACAAAGACACTTAGTCTTAATCACCATGCTAGCAAGATGTGCTTCCTTTTATTATTTCTTCTGGTTCCACGTTTTACTACTTCCTGAATCTACCTGCTATCTCATGTGATCATACTGCCACCTAGTGGTAACACCTATCAGTACAGTCCCTTTCCTGAGCAGGTTAGTATGACTTGATAACACATATACAGAATTTCAAGACCAACTGTATAAACCTCCTTACTAACATTCAAGATGTCTTAATGCAGTACACAGAAAACTTTTCCTTTTTTTCACAAATACACTGCGTACTGATAACCAAAGCAAAACAAGAAAGCCACAATTATTCCATTTGTAACACGTAACATGTAACTGTCAACTCTTTTTTCTTTTTTAAACAACTTCAACAGTTCACTGTTCTACGCATTTCTCAGGTGGCTTCCTGTTTCTGGTGGCTCGCCTCAGAGCTGGAGTGACAGTGTGCTGCAAATCTAGTGTCACATTAACATCCTTTCCAGACTCAGTTTCCTGAGGTTGCCCTTCAGTGTCCTCCAGAATCTTCAAAAGACTCTTCCTATTTCTTCTGAACACTTGCCCATCCTCTGTTCTCACCGTATAGGATCTGGGACCCACTTCACTGAGAAATGTTGCCTTTCTGGTCCAAGCATTAGATAAGATAAGATAAGCCTTTATTAGTCCCACAATGGGGAAATTCCAGGATTGCAACAGCACAGGGATAGCAACACTCAGAGCAACAATCAGAAGGCAAGAAAAAAACAAGAGCAGCTAGTATACATATGTACATATTAATATACCTGTACATATACAGTATATATACCTGTATATAGACACACAGTGCGGAGCATTGTGGTTGGTGGATGTGCAGCAGAAAGTCTAAGCTCTCTCTCCGCGGATGGGGCGGGCCAGCTGGATGTCTTTGGGCATGATGGTGACCCTCTTGGCATGGATGGCGCACAGGTTGGTGTCCACGAGGAGACCCACCAGGTGGGCCTCGCTGGCCTCCTGCAGAGCCATGACGGCGGAGCTCTGGAAGCGCAGGTCGGTCTTGAAGTCCTGAGCGATCTCCCTCACCAGGCGCTGGAAGGGCAACTTATGGATCCTCAAATCCTCAGAATCAGGATCCTCAATTCTCACAATGTCCCTTTCACAAAGAGGTTCCAGTCTCCTTGCTGATCTGTCATAGTTCATTTTCTGTTTGAGTTTCAGTTTCTTTCTCTTGTTAGTCAGTTCTCTGTTGTTGTCCTTGTCTTTCTCTGTGATAATGTGTGGTAAAGTGGTGCGCAGCCTACGATGCATTAGCAGCTCTGCTGGTGATGCACCACACTCTAGTGCTGCTGTCCTGTAACTTAAGCAAGATACGGGTCAGTATTGCTATCTCTTGCCTTTTTCAAGTCTTTTTACAATTTGGACTCCTTTTTCAGCTTGTCCATTAGCCTGTGGATACAGTGGGCTAGATGTAGTGTGATGAAATCCATATTTCTTGGCAAACTCCCTGAATTCTGCACAGTTGTACTGGGGGCCATTGTCACTAACCACACACTGTGGGATTCCATGTCTAGAAAATAAGCTTTTTATGTGTGTGAGCTGGGCTACCTCAGGGTAGTTTGAATAATAGTCTATGACTAAGACATAGTCCTTGCCATGCAAATGAAAGAGATCAGTGCCCACTTTTTGCCATGGTGCAATTGGTTGCTCTGCAATCAGCACTGGCTCTTTTGTCTGTTTGCAGTCAGCACTGGCTCTTTTGTCTGTTTGCAGTCAGCACTGGCTCTTTTGTCTGTTTAGAGTGGTGTGTGAGACATGTGTTAGTTTCCCTATCATGTTCTCGATATCCATATTGATACCTGGTCAATAAACTGCTTCTCTGGCTCTCCTTTTGCATTTTTCTATTCCAAGATGTCCTTCATGGATACGATGCAGCATGTCCTGGCGCATAGACTGAGGAATAACAATCCTGTTCTGTCTCAGCACAAGGCCATTTGCCACACTCAGATATGCTCTCACTGAGTAGTACTGTGGGCAGTTTCCCTTTGCCTAACCTCCATGAATCTGCTGGACAACCTTTTGCAGCACAGGGTCCTTTGCTGTTTCCTGTGCAATTTGCTCTAGTATCACATCTGATGCAGGGAGTGGAGCTGTCACCATGTTGACATGTGCTTCCACATCATCTGTTGTGGAAATGGACTCTGTGCAGCTGCTTGATACTGGTGCCAATGACAAAGCATCCACTAGCACTATATATTTGCCTGGCATGTAGATTAGCTCAAAGTCATATCGCTGGAGTTTCATCATCATGCGCTGTATTCTCGGAGACATGTCATTGAGGTTTTTCTTTACAATTGACACCAGCAGTTTGTGATCAGTCTCTGCAGTAAAGGTTGGTAAACCATAGACATAACTGTGAAACTTACTACACCCAAACACTAAACCCAGAGTCTCTTTTTCAGTTTGGGCATAGTGTTTTTCCTTCTCTGTCACTGACCTCGACGCGTATGCTACTGGCTGCCATTTATCCCCTGTAGCTTGAAGCAGAACAGCTCCCAAACCGTGTTTATATATTTACATATTTATTCCATCTAACTACAATGCTCCGCACTGTGTGTTTATATACTCATATATTTATTCCATCCAGCTACAATGCTCCGCACTGTGTTTATATATTTTTATATATCTATCCCATCTAGCTACAATGCTCCGCACTGTCTATATACGTATATACTGTATATATATATATATACAGTATATATATATATTTATATTTATATGTATACTTGCTGCTCTTGTTTTTTTCTCTTGCCTTCTGATTGTTGCTCTGAGTGTTGCTATCCATGTGCTGTTGCAATCCTGGAATTTCCCCATTGTGGGACTAATAAAGGCTTATCTTATCTTAAACCATCCTTTGAGGCATCAGTGGAGATCTTTGTTGGTTTTGAGGGGTCAAAGAATGTGAAGACAAGCTCTGTGGTTAGAATTTCCTTTAGCTTATTCCATTCTTTTTCATGTTGTGTCGACCACTCAAATTCCTTGTTGTGTTGGAGCAACTCTCTGAGGCATGCTGTTTTGGAAGAAAGATGAGGAATGAATTTTCCAAGGAAGTTGATCATTCCCATGACTCTCAGGACTCCTTTTTTTTTTTATCAGTGGGAGTAGGCATGTCCAGTATAGCCTGCATTTTTGACTGATCAGGCTCAACCCCTTCACCTGAAAGTTTGTCTCCCAAAAAGGTAATTTCTGTGACAGCAAACTGACATTTTTTTCTGTTCAGTATTAGTCCACTGTCCTGAACCCTGTTAAGGAGTTTTTTTTTTTAGTCTTTCATCATGTTGCTGGCGTGTCGTTCCCCAGACTACCACATCATCAATGTACACTCTTGTGCCCTCTAGACCCTCAATTATGGACTCCATAGTCCTGTGGAAAATCTCTGGAGCTGAGACAATACCAAATGGAAGCCTCAGAAAACAGTACCGCCCAAATGGTGCGTTGAAGGTGCAGTACCTGCTACTTTCTGGATCCAGCTTCAGCTGCCAAAATCCCTGCGAGGCGTCCAGCTTGCTAAAATATTTAGCACCGGCCATTTCACTGGTTATCTCATCTCATGTTGGGATTGGGTAGTGTTCTCTTTTAATATTCTCATTCAAATCCTTAGGATCAAGGCAAACTCACAACTCTCCATTCTGCTTCTTGGTACATGTGATGGAATTCACCCAATCAGTGGGCTCTGTGGGGAGCGTGAAATAAAGATGCTGAATTATTTCTTAATTCAGGTTTTATTCTTGCAATCACATCCCCAGCTATCTCTCAAGAACAGAAGAGAGAGAGCTGAGTCAAAACCTTCTCTTTTATACACACAAGGACAAAGGAAGAATCACATATCACCGTCAAAACCCCCTATTGACAATAACTCTCCCCCCGCGCCCTTCAGTCCTCCGCCTGGGCCCCAGGAGGTCAGGAAGTCCTTTCAGCTCCTTATCGCCGTACCTCCGTCTTCTTGCTGTTATCCACAGGTGGTCCAGACATTGTTCCATCCAAGACGTGAGGTCAATCCACATATGCAATCTCAAGCATCCCATAGTGCTTATACATATGTAGGTAAAAATACATGAGCTACATAACCCCCCCCAAACGTCGAAGAATGGACAATATATCAGAGTTAATAAAACATGATAACCTCAATAGCATAGTCTATAACACATGATCATATCAAAAATCAGTGATAACATCAATAGCATAGTCTATACCAGTGGTTCTCAACTGGTCTGGCTTTGGGACCCACCATCACCCCTCGATGATAAGCCGCGACCCAAATCAAAGATTTTCAAATTCTCAAGTTTACTGAATGTAAAGATTGTGCATTTTGAACCTGAGGTAGAAGAACAGAATATCACAGTATACAAACACAAAACAAATTTAATGATTAACCAAAATGACCAGTAAGTGGCAATACAACAGAGGGAACAATTCCCTTTAATGCTGAATTAGCTGCATTTTAAATTAAAAATTAAACAAAAAGTGCAATGCAAAAGAATTCAAGTCTCAAAATTGACTTTTCTTCTGATTGTTTTTTCAGTATTTACCTACTGATAAGGTTATGTGCTTTGAAGAAAATGAAGGAACACTCACTAAAACCTGTAACAGTGACATCATAGACCTGAGTCTGGAGGAATTAATGGGAGAACTGGGGATGTTTTTTGCTCTTGACAAGAGTCTCAATGTCTGGAGTTATATTAGACAAAGCGACTCTGAGGTCCTGCTCAATGTCCAGTCTGTTTCTCTGTTTTGTCTTCAACTGAACCAGAGCTGAGAAACCACACTCACAGAGATAGGTAGTGCTGAAAGGTAGGAGGGTTTTTACTGCTCGAATGGCAAGAGAAGGATACTCGCTCATCACAGTGCTGCACGAGAATTGCGAGAGGCTTACCTCCGTGAACCTCTTTTTCAGCGTGCGGTCACATGATAGCTCCACCAGCTGACTCTCTTCGTTGCTTGGCAACGTAACGCTTTCCATGTCGATTCCAAAGGGATCGTGTATCCCAGGGGTCCCCAAACTTTTTCCTGTGAGGGCCACATAACTTTTGCCTTCTCTGATGGGGGCCGGGGTCAGTTTGTAACAGAAAAAGTGTGACGATCGCAGGGGTGCCTAAACGTAAACATTTATTGTTTTCCAGAAAGCCACAAATGACCAAATATTAATAACCCTTTCTGGGATCTTCACAGGAAAAAAAGTCAGAAAATAAATAATAACACTATTAATGAAATAAATAATAACCAAATAACCCTCTCTGGGTTCTTCACAGAAACAAGTCCATGGAACATTAACTTTGTGTTGTGCCGTGCACAATCTGAACAGGTAAAAGTTCAGCTTAGTTGTCAGAGCAGAATCGCTTCCTTAAATGACTCATATGAGCAGTCTGTCAAAGTTCTTGTGTTTCTTCCTTATAATCCTTTTGTAGGTTCCAGCAGGCTTGTAGACACCGCTGCTGAACAGCCTTTTCTTTGCATTGAACAAAAAAATAATCGTTTGTCCACTGCAGGTTAAATATCCTGCATTCTGAATCAATTTTTCTCTTAGCTAACCTTTTCACTATTCCATTTTATTTGACAGGGGTGAGTCTAGGATTTTTTTTTTTTTTTTCTGAGGGGGGGGGGGGGGTTCAGATAGGGGCACAGACAGAATGTCACGTTCTATGCGTGTATTAGTCTCGATGGCGTGGCCAGACTGGAAAAAAAAAAAAATCATCACGCTTACCAGTGAGGAGGAAAAATCAGTGCAGGCGGACACAGCAAGCCGAAGTTTAAAGGTGTTTTATTCCTCCATCACGAGGCTCAGCCAGCGCTCTGTGAGAGAGCTCTGAGCAGATGTCTAAGAACGAATTCTAAGTGCGATAGTGAGGCATGAACAGTCAGCTCTTTATACAGTGATACAGAGAATCCATGGCACAGAATGCACGGCTGAGCACACGCTCAGCAGGGGAACGAGACGGCGCTCGGCCGACATGGAAGCGAGGTGCAGGAGGGGATAAGCGTCTGATATTGTTCAGGGGGCCGGGCCAAATGTGGAGGCGGCGCGGGCCGTAGTTTGGGGACCACTGGCGTATCCAGTCCGTTTCGCCATGCTCAATTAGCATATACAAACAAACGGTGCGAGTCTTCTTCTATGGTGCAAAATATGGTGTCGCCCACCACCTACTGCCATCTACTGTTAAGGAGTGTGAATGACACTGTTGATTTATTTCTTGATATTTTATTTGCCCAGGCAAAGGCCCGCGACCCACTGAAAACAGGTCCGCGACCCACTTTTGGGTCGCGACCCACCAGTTGAGAATCACTGGTCTATACCACATGATCACATTAAAATTCAGTCTGTACGCCGTCTGGGCTTCAAACGTCTTCCGAATCTGCTGTAAGCAGGTCTCATCGCCCCTGCGGCGCCGTCCTGCAAGGAATCTGCAGACTGAGGAAGAGAGTGGTTATTTGATCCCTGCGGGGGCTCAGGGACGTGTTCCCTGGGGAGTCTGCCACGTCGAGGTGCCCTCGCCACCCGTACAGACTCGTCGTTCATCACAAAAGCAGGCTTTAGTCTGTCAATACTAACTGTCTCTTTTCTGTCTCCCAAATCTAGCACAAAATGCTTATCACCTGCTTCCAGCACCCTATACGGACCATCATATGGCGGGCGGAGGGTCGGTCTCAGAGCCTTGTGCCTGACAAAAACGAACTTGGCATTTTTCAAAGCTTTGGGAACAAAAACATGTGGAAAAGTGTGATGAACGGGGCCCGGGAGCATGTTTGCTCCCGTGCCAATCAGTGGCCCCAGAGCCGGGGGGCGCCCCGGCTCCGGATGCTCTGGTAGAAACTCACCGGGCAGTCTGAGAGGTTGTGCAAAAACTAACTCGGCTGGGGAGGCATTTAAATCCTCTTTAGGCGCAGAACGCAACCCCAATAAAACCCATGGTAGTTTGTTTACCCAATCTGCATCCGTAAGCGACGCTCTGAGGGCTGCCTTCAAAGACCTATGGAAACGCTCGCATAAACCATTAGCCTGGGGGTGATAAGCGGTAGTGCAATGAATTTTCGCTCCTAAGCTGCTCGCCATCGCTGACCAGAGCTCAGAGACAAATTGAGGCCCTCTGTCGGACGTAATATCCGATGGAACCCCGAAACGCGCTACCCAGGCTGTCAAAAAAAACGCGAGCCACCTCTGCAGCTGTGGTCGATGCCAGTGGGACCACTCCCGGCCAACGTGTGGTTCGGTCCACCATTGTCAAAAGATGTGTGAAACCCTGCGACGACGGTAGGGGGTCCATGAGGTCGACGTGCACGTGATCGAATCTCTTGGCCGGAATGTGTTTTGGTGTGCTTGTGAATTTTGGCCTGCTGGCAAGCCATGCAGGTCCTTGCCCACTCTTTCACGTGCTTGCGCAGGCTCGGCCAAACAAACTTCTCCGCTACCATTTTCACCGAAGCGCGCACTCCCGGGTGCGCCAGGGAGTGAACCGAGTCAAAAACACGGCGGCACCACGCGGCCGGGACTACCGGGCGCGGTCGCCCAGTCGATACATCGCAGATTAGGGGGGGCATACCGGTTTGCAAACACCTGCTCTCCAACCTTAACCCTGTTGGTCTAGACTGGAGCGCGCGCACGTCCGCATCTCTACCCTGTTCCCCTGCCATGGCTGTGTAATCTATCCCCACGTGAACTGGGGCCGCGTGCGCTTCCGCGCTGTCATTTTGCCCTGCGGCTGCGGTAGTATAATCTGCCTCCGCGCGCACCGGTGCTGTGACCGCGCGAGAGAGGCAGTCTGCCACTACGTTGAGTTTACCCACTACGTGCTGAATATCGGTGGTAAACTCCGAAATTGCGGCCAGCTGCCTCTGTTGCCGGCCCGACCAAGGTTCTGAAATTTTGGACATCGCAAAAGTGAGCGGCTTATGGTCGACAAAAGCGGTGAAACGCCGACCTTCCAGCCAAAACTGGAAATGGCGGACAGCCAAATGGAGCGCTAACAGCTCCCTGTCAAACGTGCTGTATTTCCGCTCGGCTTCGTTCAAGGATCTACTGAAAAATGCCAGCGGCTGCCAAACCCCGGCGACGTGCTGTTCCACTACCGCCCCTATGGCTAAATCTGATGCGTCGGTGGTGAGCGCTATGCGGGCCGATGGATCTGGGTGAGCCAGAAGCGTGGCATCAGCCAGGGCTTTTATTACCTCCGCGAATGCGCGCTCCCGCTCCGGGGACCACTCAATAGGATTGGAGGGTTTTTGTTTTTTGAGCGCGGTGTATAATGGTTGCATGAGTTGTGCTGCGTGGGGTAGGAAACGGTTATAAAAATTTACCATTCCTAAAAACTCTTGCAATGATTTGACCGTTTGTGGTCGGGGAAAATCTGCCACTGCGCGCATCTTATCCGGTAGCGGGATTGCCCCTTCTGAGGAGACGCGGTGCCCCAAAAAATCGATCTGCGCCACGCCAAACTGGCACTTGGCTGGATTAATTATTAACCCGTACTCTCCCAACCTCCGAAAAACCGCAGTGAGGTGTTTTTCGTGTTCCTCTTCTGAAGTACTGGCGACTAAAATGTCGTCGAGATAGACGAACACAAAAGGGAGATCGCATAACACGGCATCCATCATACGTTGGAATGTTTGTGCGGCGACTTTAAGACCAAACGGCATGCGCAAAAACTCAAAAAGTCCAAAAGGGGTTATTACCGCTGTTTTAGGAATGTCCTCAGGCCAGACTGGAACCTGATGGTAGCCGCGAAACAGGTCTATTTTAGAAAAAATGCGCGCCCCCGCTAGATGCACCGAGAAATCCTGAATGTGTGGGATTGGGTAGCGGTCATGTGCTGTGGCGTTGTTTAGTCTGCGGTAATCGCCGCAAGGTCTCCAGGAGCCGTCAGCTTTAGGGACCATATGCAGTGGCGAAGCCCATGGGCTTTTCGAACAACGAATAATGCCCAGTCTTTCCAGGCTGGCGAACTCCTCGCACGCTATGGAAAGCTTAGCAGCATCCAGACGCTGAGCTTTCGCGAAGACGGGGGGGCCCGCTGTAGTGATAAAATGCTCCACCCCGTGTTTCGCAACTGTTGCCGAAAAAGTAGGAACTGTGAGCGCTGGAAATTGGGTGAGGAGTGTGTTAAACTTACCGCCTGCTGTGGCGACGTTGGTCTGCACCGGTGGTGGGGACACTCGAGCTGCACAAGGAATAGAATAGAAAGATAGTGCATTAACTAAGCGTCTGTTGGCAAGGTCAACTAACAAACCATGCGAGCACAGAAAATCGGCACCTAACATATTGAAGCTCACTGCCGCTATGATAAAAGTCCATTCATAAGTGCGGCCGTGTAAGGACAGGAACAAAGTCCTTTCTCCGTAGGTGTTGATGCTCGAGCCGTTCGCCACCGTTGCCCCGTCACCACGGGGGCCAGCCAACCGGTCAGCATAGGTCGGGGTGATGAAACTCACTTGGGCTCCGGTGTCTACGAGGAAGTGCCACCCGGAGCTCGCATCTGTGATGTACAGCAGCTTATTTCTTTCACCGAGAGCCAAAGCTGCTAACCGGTCCCGGTCCTGGAGTTTCCCGAGCTCTTGTAGCTGCACGGCAGCACACACCTGTGTGCCTTCTCTGCGAAACGCTGGTGATAATAACAGAGGCCATCTCCTCCGCTGCGCCGGGGCCGCGTCGCTGCCATTGTTGGTGGGGCTGGCTCCGCTGTCTCTGGCTCTTCGATGCCTCGGGTCGCCGCACCTAGGTCTGCTGCTGCTGCTGTGGCCGTCTGCTCGCCGCAGGAGTCGAGGAGCCACTGCGCCTCTCGGGCCAGCGCACGGAAGTCCCGCTGGGTCACACAAGGCATGCCGGAGAGGGTCCCTCTCATGTGCGACGGGAGGTTACTTAGGAAGATGTGCATAAATAGGAAATTATCGTTGTCCGATTCCCTGAGCTGCAGCATGTCTTCCATCAGGGCGACTGGCCTGCGCCCTCCCTGGCCGTGCATAGCCAGGAGCCTCCTAGCCCTCTCTTCGGCTGAGGGTGTGAAACACTCGGTGAGGGCAGCCTTCAACTCGCCGTATTTGTTGTCAGCGGGTGGCTGCTGTACCAGGCTCCGCACGCATCGAGCTGTGCGGCTGTCGAGTCTTGCGATGACGTGGTAAAACTTAGTGTCATCCGCCGTTATTCCTGCGAGCGTGAACTGTGCCTCAGCCTGGGGGAACCACAAGTCCGGGTTGTCCTGCCAGAATTCTGGCAGTTTAATGGAGACGGCGCTCGCTTGGGCAGACTCCGACGAGTCTGCATCAGGAGAATCCCTTCTATGCATTCTCTCACGTCTCTTGGTCACCAATGTGGGGAGCGTGAAATAACGAGGCTGAATTATTTCTTAATTCAGGTTTTATTCTTGCGATCACATCCCCAGCTATCTCTCAAGAACAGAAGAGAGAGAGCTGAGTCAAAACCTTCTCTTTTATACACACAAGGACAAAGGAAGAATCACATATCACCGTCAAAACCCCCTATTGACGGAGACTTCCGGTCTGGACGCCATGGCGACTGCAGCTTAACACTGAAGCTCTCAGACCCAATCCAAGATAACACCTTGAAAATCAAACTTAACGGATTTTTGGAGGAGTGAAAATCAAAAGACAAAATCATCATGTCTAAAGGAAAACAGAAGAAACTGAAATTCTCCAGGCCAGGACACGTATCGGCCGGAGAATCTGAACTGGAAGATCTCCGTTCAGAAGACGAGGAACTGGTGGTAGCTAACAAAAAGGTTAGCCTGAAATCGCTATTTGAAGAGCTACGACGATTTCGCCGAGAGGTTACGGCCGAATTTCGGGAATTCAGAGAAGAATTGAAAAGGACAAACAGCAGAGTGGACCAGGCCGAGAACCGAATCTTGGAAGCAGAGGAACGAATAAAAGTGCTCGAAGATTCTGTGCTGGACCTACGCAAAAGACAAGCATCTATAGAGGCTAAGCTAGCCAACCAAGAAGGAAGACAGAGAAGAGACAATATAAGAATTCATGGTCTGATAGAAGGAGCCGAAAACGGTTTTAACTCAATGGCAGAATGCGTGGAATCCTTACTAAGAGAGAAATTGGATATTCCACAAACCACCGACTTAAACATAGAAAAGGCACATCGTTCATTAGCCGCTAGGCCAGCGGCGGAAGCGCCCCCACGTTCGGTGTTGGTAAGATTTTCCAATTTCAAAATAAAACAAGAGGTTGTCAGACTGGCTTGGCAGAAAAAAGGATTTATGCACCAGGAGAGAAAAGTCTTCGTGGAACACGATTACGCCCCGGAGGTCCTTAAAAAGCGCAGGGAATACAATGACGTGAAAAAGGTGTTAAGAGAGAAGAAATTGCGCTTTCAGACGCCATTTCCTGTGAAGTTAAGGGTCTTCTACGGCGAAGAAACATGTCTCTATAATTCGGCGGAAGAAGCAACAGCTGACATGGCGAGAAGAGGGCTCCCGGTAACGGTATTTAAACCCGCAGCAGACCCGAGTGAGAAGATCAAAATGCAAACATGGACAACACAAAGACCTTCAAAATCCACGGGCCAGTAGCGGGAAACCCAGCGCCAGAGCGTCGCGGATAAACTGTCCGTTTTCAGGTTGGAATAGCGACCTTTTTTTTTTCTTGAATCAATCTGCACATCCAACCCCCCTCATACAAGGTAACAAACATTAAAGGAGATGCGTATTCAGCATGTGGTAAAACATTTCATGGAACAGTCATAATATTTGAAACAAATAAGTCTTTTTAATAAAAAAAAAAACAAAAAAAAACTTGTTAAAATAGAAATGTGACAATAATCCACATGTTCTCCTCACACTAACAAATACTGTTTTTGCGTGAATGTTTGATGTGATGGGGGTGGGAGGGTGCACACAATTTCACAGGGTATAGGCATAAAAGGGAAAAAAAAAATCATTACAAGTTCGGATTGGGTTCTGAAACTCACGTTAAAAGCATGGGACAACTTACAGGGGTAAGAGAGGGCCCTCAACACGTAACAGAGTTTGAGGAATTTCCCTCAGAGCCTTCACTCCATCAAGGCTCTTACAGGGTCTTTAAAAAGACCTCAGCTCAGGAAGTTCTTTTGACAGCTTTTTGTTTTAAAGTTTTATACACTATGTTCTTCATGTTTTTCTTGTTTTTAATGTTCTTTCAGTTTCTGAGTAGCACAAAAGAGGGCCACCACACAGTTATACTAAACAAAACAACACAATGGAGAAACAGGGTGTAACCAAAATAATTTCATATAATGTAAAAGGAATCCTGAATCCAGTTAAAAGATCCAAGATTCTAGGCAAAATGAAAAAAGACAAAGCAGGAATAATATTTTTACAAGAAACCCACCTAACAGACGTGGAACACAATAAACTCAGTAGACAAGGGTTTAAAATGATCTCTTCATCTTCATATAAGTCAGGGAGGAGGAGGGGAGTAGCGACACTGATATCAACCAAAATTACATTTGAAAAAAAATCAGAACACAAAGATAAAGAAGGGAGATACAGTTTGGTAACTGGGCGGCTAGAGGGAGAAGATATCACCCTGCTGAATGTGTATGCTCCCCCAGGGGCTAACTGGAAATTTTATAAAAATGTATTTGACCTAATGATAACTAAAGCTCAAGGTTTAGTGATATGTGGTGGGGACTTCAATCTTAGACTGAATCCATACTGGGATGCTTCTGGTAATTCTCCACATCAAAATAACACCCAAAGCAGGAAGACTCGGATGCTACTAAAAGAAATGGGAATCTGTGATGTGTGGAGGGAACTCAACCCCAGTGTAAAAGACTATACATTTTACTCAACTCCACATTCATCTTACTCAAGGATTGACTATTTTTTTTATGTTTAATAGAGACATTGGAAGAGTAGAAACATGTAAAATAGGACTGATGGATCTCTCTGACCACAGTCCGATCTACATGGACTTAAATATCCAAAAATACACAAATAATACATTTTCTTAGAGGTTAAATTCAAATGTCCTGAAAGGACCATTGAAAGATGAATTGGAATCAGATATTCTCAGATATTTGGAAGAAAACGATAATGGAGAAGTATCCCCTTTAATACTGTGGGATGCATGCAAAGCTGTAATAAGAGGAAAGATTATTGCAAAACTGGCAACCCAAAAGAAACTAAGACAAGAAAAACTATCCACATTAGAGTCAGAACTTAGGAACCTAGAAAAAGAACACAAAGGCAACACTCATTCTACTGACTCGCTCAAGATTAAGGAAATTAAAAACCAAATAAATGAGATCTACACAATAGAAATCCAGAAGAAACTTACATTTTTGAAACAAAAATACTATGAAGCAGGCAGTAAATCGGCAAAATTGCTAGCCTATAAATTGAGGAAACATCAAACAGAAAGAGCAATCTACAAAATCAGAGACCCAGTATCAAAGGAAATAAAATTCAGAATTCAGGATATTCTTAAAAGCTTCGAGAATTACTATAAGAACTTATACTCCCACAAAAAACATAAAAACGCATCCGAGGCATTCCTAAACACATTAAACCTTCCCCAACTTACGGAGTCACAAAATAAAACACTACTGTCAGAAATACATCCTAAAGAATTGGAAAAAGCAATTATGAAACTTAAAGCTAACAAATCCCCAGGAGCTGATGGCTATACAGCAGAGTGGTACAAAACCTTTAAACAGCAACTATCTCCTCTCCTCCTGAAAACATTTAATTATGTCCTCCACACAGGGGAAATCCCCCCCTCCTGGAGAGAAGGGGTCATTGCAGTTATACCTAAACCTGAAAAGGATAAACTAGAGTGCTCCAACTACAGACCAATCAGTGTACTAAATCAGGACTATAAGCTTTTTACCATTATCCTTGCCAAAAGGTTAGAAAATATACTGACAGACCTAATTCATTTAGACCAAACAGGTTTTATAAGACAAAGACAGACACAAGACAACATTCGACGCACTTTACACATAATTCATCATATAAAAAAATATAACTTAAATGCAGTCATATTGGGATTAGATGCTGAAAAAGCATTCGATTCGGTTGACTGGTCTTTTCTATATAGAATCTTATCCAGTTTCAATTTTCATAACAACTTCATTAGAACTATACAGGCATTATATAAAAAACCAACAGCTAAAATAAGGATTAACGGTAATTTATCATCATCTTTTGAACTGGAAAAAGGATGTCGTCAGGGCTGCCCCCTGTCTCCACTGCTCTTTGCAATCTTCATAGAACCTCTGAGCCAATGGATAAGACAAAATCAAAAAATTCAAGGTATTACACTTGGTCAGAAGGAACATAAAATAGCACTCTTTGCTGATGACATTTTAATATACCTAGGGCAGCCGGACACTTCTTTACCAGAACTAACCTCAGTTTTTTCAGAGTATGGAGATTTATCGGGGTACAAATTAAACATGCATAAAACCCAAATTTTAACATTCAACTATGACCCAAATCATTATTCACTAAGCAAACTCAAAACTAACTGGGAGTCGGAATCTATGAAATATCTGGGGGTCAATATCCCGAAACAACTCAACAAAATTATATCACTAAACTATGATCCACTGGTGACAAAAATAAAATCTGACCAAGCAAGATGGAATATGATACCATTCTTGGGTACTGCACAAAGAATTGAAGCAGTCAAAATGAATATACTTCCACATCTTCTATACCTTTTCCAAACAATACCGGTAGAACCTCCCAAAAAAACATGGCAGGAGCTGGACAGAAGGATCTCAAGATTCATATGGCAGGGCAAGAGACCTAGAATCAGATATAGAACCCTACAGCTAAACAAAGACAAAGGTGGGCTCGCGCTGCCAAATATCAGGGACTACTTTAAAGCCGCACAAATTAAAACTTTAGTAGAGATATGTAACCCAGTCTACACTGCACAATGGAAGGAGATCGAATGCCAAATAACAAGTGACATCCCCCTACAGGCGATAATAGGGAACAATGCCTTACCTAAGCTTTTGAATAACACTAACCCGTGGATAGAGACCCCGCTAAAAATTTGGTTTAAGATAGTCAGAGAGAATCAAACTAAAGAGCCCTATCGACTTCTGCAATGGATTGCCTATGATCAAGACTTTACTCCTAATAAAACAGACACCAGATTTAAAAAGTGGAAGGAGAAAGGGCTGATAAAATATTACGATTTTTTTAAAGGGCAAATCTTAAGAAGTTTTGAAGATTTGAAAAAACAAGGCCTAATAAATCAAGACCTTTACAGGTTCTTCCAGCTTAGACACCACATAAACAATATACTTAAAAAGGAGGATTTGGAAAGGGCCCAGTCAGGTGTTCTGAAGGTCTTCTTAATGGCATATAAAGGGATCCCAGGGATCAGATACATTTCTAAAATATACCAAGGTCTTCAAGACTTAAAAGGAGACAACACATCTTATATAAAAGAGAGATGGGAAAAAGAGGGGAATTTCACTTTACAACTGGAAATATGGGAAAAGCTAAATAAACAGCAATGGAAAAGTACCTCATCCCTGCAGTGGAGAGAATTTGGATGGAAAAACTTGGTAAGATTTTTCAGAACACCTGCACAAAACAAATTTACCCATAAGGGATTGATCTGTTGGCGCTTGTGTGGTGAAAAGACTGCAAATCATTTTCATGTGTTTTGGTCATGCCCAGTTATCCACCAATATTGGACCAATGTACAGACAATATTGGGGAAAATATTCAAAATAACAGTTCCCTTTTCTTTTGTAACTTTGTATTTGGGTTTACTACCGGACTCACTGGAAAGACGAGGAGAAAAATACTTATTCAATGTTTTAATATTGGCAAGCAAAAAAGCTCTAACTAAAAAATGGATGTTGAAGGACTGTCCTACACCTGAAGATTGGATTAACGTGATCCAAGACATTTACTCGATGGAAAAGTTGACATTCGCACTGAGACAGGACTTGGATGGGTTCATGAACTTTTGGCAACCCTGGATCGCATATGTGTCTTCCATTAGATCTAATCTTTGACAAATACCATTTCAATAATGGTTCCACTCTTTGTTCCAACGCTACTCAGATGCTCTTTTACCTTTATTTACTTACTTTTTCTTTTTGTTTGTTTTTTGCTGGGTTTTTTTTTTTTTTTTGTTTTTTTTTCTCTTTAATTTCACTTTTTCTTTCACTTTAAAAAAAAAAAAGGGGTGTTGTAAGAATTATTCTTCCAATGTTGTCAGATATCAGAAAATAAGGGAACGTGATGAAAATGTAAACAATGCATTGCTGTAACGACCTGTATACCCTTTACAAAAACTTAAATTAAAAAAAAAAAAACCCTATTGACAATAACTCTCCCCCCGCGCCCTTCAGTCCTCCGTCTGGGCCCCAGGAGGTCAGGAAGTCCTTTCAGCTCCTTATCGCCGTACCTCCGTCTTCTTGTTGTTATCCACAGGCGGTCCAGACATATTGTCCTATCCAAGACGTGAGGTCAATCCAGACATGCAATCTCAAGCATCCCATAGTGCTTATACATATGTAGGTAAAAATACATGAGCTACAGGCTCCTCCACTTGCTCAATAACTCCCAGTTGTGTCATTCTGTCCAGCTCTTGTTTCAAGCCAGCTCTAAGTGCTGCTGGCAGTCTCTGTGGGGCATGCACTACAGGCTTGGTATCACTCATGAGCTCAATCTTGTAGGTGTATTTTAATGTTTCATGTCCTTTGAAGACAGAGGGGAACTGTTTTACAATGTGTGCAGCTCCTTCATATTGCAAGTGTTGTATTTCTTGGCTATAATCGTCCATCTTTATGTTTTCACTGTTTATCTGGTCGATCCTCTTAACCAAACCTAGGCCCTCTGATGCTTTATCCCCTAGGAGTGATTCATGTCCATTAGGTACAATGACAAACAACAGGCTGCTGCTTGCCTTTCACTTTCACAGTAAGTTTACATCCTCCTAATGTCTCAGTTGGCTGACCATTGTATGCAGTCAGTGTTGTGGTCTTGCTGGTGATTATTTTAGGCTTTATTTTCAGTGCACTGACATTCTCATTTATTAGTTAGCTTTAGCTGCTGTGTCAATCCTGAATGGCACAACTGTCCCATTTACCCACAGTGGTGCAATCCACTTATCACTTTTGACTGCACTCACTGTCTGACCAGTGCCTCCAGTCTGCGTGAGTTGCGCACTGTCGTCATTGTTACTGCATGACACCATCTTGATGAAAAATGTTTCACTTAGATCATCACTGTCATCCATTTCTGCCACTGTGCGCACTTGTCCTTTTTTAATGTCTCTAGTGCGACACATTTTTTGCATGATTTTTTCCTTTGCACTTTGTGCATGTTTTTCCATAAGCAGGACATTGTCTCTGTGTTTCTCACCACATCTCTTACAGGAATATACAGTACCTCTTTTTCATTGCTTTTAATTCTGCACCACTGTTCCCCTTTCACGGACAAAGCATGGACTTTCCCTTCACCTTGGCTCACTGCTCCCAAAACAGGCTCATCAAAAGTCATTACAAGTTGGCGTGCTAGCTCACTGGCTTGACATATTTTTATAGCACTTTCCAACATGAGCTCTGTTTCTCTCAGTAGTTTCTCTCGGAGCTTCTTATCTTTTGTTCTAAACACGATCTGATCCCTTATTATAGAGTCTCTGAGATCACCAAAATTGCAAGACTGAGCTTTTAGTTTAAGGTCTATCAGAAAGTTATCAAATGTTTCTTCTTGGTGCTGCATATGTGAGTGAAAGACATACCTTTCATAAGTTTTGTTTTTCTTTGACAGTGTTCATCAAACTTTTTTAGGACTTCTTCAAACTTGTCTGTCCTCTAGCTGAGCAAACACAAAAGTATTGAAGACTTCTATGGCTTCTTTGCCGGCAACAATTAGCAGCATGGCTATTTTTCTCTCATCTGCCCGTCTATCCACTCCGACAGCTGAAAGATACAGAAATTGCTGCTTGAAAGCCTTCCAATTTGCATCCATGTTTCCAGTCAGTTTCAACGTCCATGGCGGTTTCAATGCATCCATCAATATTTTGTGCCACTCCTGACAAAGTTTACCCATCCTGGTACCATGTAATGTTTATTTACTTATAACAAAGACACTTAGTCTTAATCACCATGCTAGCAAGACGTGCTTCCTTTTATTATTTCTTCCGGTTCCCCGTTTTACTACTTCCTGAATCTACCTGCTATCTCATGTGATCATACTGCCACCTAGTGGTAACACCTATCAGTACATAAAGTTTTTTAAAAATAAATTCAAAGACTTATTGGACTGGATAAGATTAAATGGATAGCTTTAAAAAACTACAAATATTTGAAATTTATTTATCTATATTTCCAATTACCAGGCTGCTTATAGGTCATAATGCTCAAATCCATCCATCCGTCTTCTTCCGCTTAATCCTTTTCGGGTCGCGGGGGGCTGGAGCCTATCTCAGCATCTTTGGGCGAAAGGCAGGGTACACCCTGGACAGATCGCCAGTCCATCATTAATAATAAAGTTGAAATTCCTCCAGGAGCAGATACTGTTCTCTCCTCGTTACTTCATCACCAATTCTTCTGCAGACCAGGATGTGCTTGAATGTTGAAACATGAGCTAAAGCTCATCTTTGGACATTTCCTGTTTAAAAAAATAAACATACATACAGTATCTCACAAAAGTGAGCACACCCCCTCACATTTTTGTAAATATTTTATTATATCTTTTCATGGGAGTGTGGGGTATCGGGCTTGTTGTTACGAGCTATTCAGTCTCTGTACGACCATTGTGAGAGTTTGGTTCTTATTGCCAACACTCGGTCGGAGTCATTCCCAGTGAGAGTTGGACTCCGCCAGGGCTGCCCTTTGTCACGATCCTGTTCATAATTTTTATGGACAGGATTTCTAGGCGCAGCCAGGGAATGGAGGGCGTCATGCTTGGTGACCACAGGATCTCATCTCTGTTGTTTGCAGATGATGTTGTCCTGTTGGCTTCATCCAGCAATGACCTACAGCTCTTACTGGGACGGTTTGCCGCTGAGTGTGAAGTGGCTGGGATGAGAATCAGCACCTCCAAGTCCGAGTCCACGGTCCTCAGCTGGAAGAAGTTGGATTGTCCTCTTTGGGTTGGGGGCAGGCTCCTGCCCCAAGTGGAGGAGTTTAAATATCTTGGGGTCTTATTCACGAGTGAGGGGAAAATGGAGCGAGAGATTGACAGATGGATCAGAGCAGCATCTGCAGTGATGCAGACGTTGTACCGGTCTGTTGTGGTGAAGAGGGAGCTGAATTCTAAGGCAAAGCTGTCAATTTACCAGTCAATCTACGTTCCTACTCTCACCTATGATCACGAGCTTTGGGTAATGACCGAAAGAACAAGATCACGGATACAAGCGGCTGAAATGAGCTTTCTCCATAGGATTGCTGGACTCACCCTCAGAGATAGGGTGAGAAGCTCAGTCATCCGGGAGAGGCTCAGAGTAGAACCGCTGCTCCTCTACATTGAAAGGAGTCAGTTGAGGTGGTATGGGCATCTGATTAGGATGCCTCCTGGATGCCTCCCACTTGAGGTGTTTCGGGCATGTCCCACTGAGAGGAGACCCCAGGGCAGACCCAGGACTCGGTGGAGAGACTATGTCTCTCAGCTGGTCTGGGAACGCCTTGGTATCCTCTTTGAAGAGCTGGAGCAAGTGGCTGGGGAGAGGGAAGTCTGAAGTCAGGGCTTCTCTGCTTGAACTGCTGCCTCCGCGACCCGGACCTCCGGAAAAGCGGTAGAAGATGGATGGATGGATGGATGTTTTCATGGGACAACACTGAAGATATGACACTTTGGTACAATGTAAAGTAGTCAGTGTACAGCTTGTATAACAGTGTAAATTTGCTGTCCCTTCAAAATAACTCAACACACAGCCATTAATGTCTAAACTGCTGGCAACAAAAGTGAGTACACCCCTAAGTGAAAATGTCCAAATTGTGCCCAATTAGACATTTTCCCTCCTTGGTGTCATGTGACTCGTTAGTGTTAGGTCTCAGGTGTGAATGGGGAGCAGGTGTGTTAAATTTGGTGTTATTGCTTTCACACTCTCATACTGGTCACTGGAAGTTCAACATGGCACCTCATGGCAAAGAACTCTCTGAGGATCTGAAAAAAAAAAAAGAATTGTTGTTCTACATAAAGATGGCCTAGGCCAGGCCTATTCAATTAATGGCCCGCGGCCACATGTGGCCCAGAACCAACCTCTGAGTTGCCCAGGCCACACCAAAGAAACAGATTTAAGAAAACCATATGAAGGAATGACTGTTTGCAAGCATGCACACGCACAACACGCGTGACCGTCATCCACATGGAGTTCAAAAGCACCCCGCCCACGTGAGCGTTCCAGTCAGCAGGCAGAGGTTTTCAAGTGTTGCTGTCAGAGAGAAACATGAGCTTATTAAAGTACTTTAAACGCGGGAAAAAAGCAGAAGAGATATGTAAGCGGTGGAGGCATTCGTGGTTGTTTTAATTCACTGGAAACGGGAACAATAATGAAAAGTCACTTAGCAAACGTGTGGTTAAGCTTGATACTGTATGCAGGTAAAGGCAAGAGTGACTGAATCGCTTAGGGCTGACTTCACCAGCTACTACAATATCCATCCTTGGATGGATGGATGGATGGATGGACATTATGTACCTGGCAAGTTAAGACGACCGAAATTCACAAAATCAGTGACTTTATTCTGTCAACAGCCTTCAGACAAACTAAACGTGCCAACATTTGGATTTCAAAATAAGGGAGGATTTTTTCCTGCTGTCTGGGTGGTGAGATTTCTAAAAAACTATAAATACGTAACAGAATAGACAGATATTTAACAAAAATAACTGCATCTTTGGTCATTTAAGTTAATTTATTTCATTGAGTATAATTTTATTATCTTTTTCTTTGAAATCAGAGTTAAATTATTGTTCTGTTCTGGCTCTGCAAACTTATGATCAAAAGTGTAAATTGTATAAGGAAAAAAAGTCAAAATTTTACCACAATCTGTTTCAAATTTATTAAAAAAACAGTAATTTTATTGAAAATATAAACAAAAAATTAGCCATAAAAAAATCCAAAAATTTATAATACAGTCTCAAATGTACAAGAAAAGTCAATTTTACAGTTGACAAATTTGAGGAAAATGATTTCAAATTTAGATAAATTTACAGAGAAAAGTCGGAAACTACAAGAAAATTGTTATAAATTTTGGAGAAAAACCTCAAACCTTCAAGACTGAAGTCATTACTCTAGTTTTTAAGTGGGTGCTTTTTGCATCCTTAAGGCTGCATGCCCACCAAACACGTTTTTTCAGCTGTGGGTGGCTATTTTCTATTCATTATCTATGTAGTCCAGTGTCTGCAGCGCTGAGCGCCCTCAGCACTGAAACGTTCTCGGCGGTGGCTGCTTTTTGTCGCGGTGCTCAGAGTTGAAAAAAATTTCAACTTTTCAGACTGCAGCTGAGCTTGTCAATGTCAGACCTTTCTACGCAGCCAATCAGAATAAGGAATGACGGGTCATAGGATGCCGGTTCAGTTTGTACTCAGACTTCCGCTTTCCGTGTCATTATATTTTGCATCCAGAGTTGCTACCAATGCTAGAATATGTTTCTTGTCCATTGTTATTTAGAGACTGCTTTTAAAAAATAAGTAGAAAGTCTGACCATAGGAAAAGTGGAAGTGCTGAGCTGTGAGTGACAAGCTGTTGCTGTGATACAGGGCACAGACTTTTTTTCCAGTGCGCAGCGCACAAACGCTGACAGAAAGACGTTCAGGGCGGTTGGGCGACAAAAAACGCGTTTGGTGGGCACACAGCCTAACTCTACTAGAAATTTTTGGTTGACTGATATGTGTGTGCAATGGAATGTAGTTATAAAAAGAGGTTCCTACTCACACATGTGGTGATTTAAATGAAAACAAACCACAATGGTGGATGTGCAATATTTGTTAATGTTATCAATCTTTTCTTGGGGGGTTTGTGCACTGAAGTGTTTGACAGTTGATTTTTTATTCAGCAAAATGCACTTCATGATGTGCCAAGGTCACTTACAGTGGTGTGAAAAAGTGTTTGCCCCCTTCCCAATTTCTCATTTTTTTGTATGTTTGTCACACTTAAATGTTTCAGATCACCAAACAAATTTAAATATTAGACAAAGGTAACACATGTAAACACAAAATACAGTTTTTAAATGAAGGTGTTTATTATTAAGGGAAAAAAATCCAAACCTAGATGGCCCTGTGTGAAAAAGTGATTGCTCCCTAAACCTAATAACTAGTTGGGCCACCCTTAGCAGCAACAACTGCAATCAAGTGTTTGCGATAACTGGCAATGAGTCTTTTACAGTGCTGTGGAGGAATTTTGGCCCACTCATCTTTGCAGAATTGTTGTAATTCAGCCACATTGGAGGGTTTTCCAGCATGAACTGCCTTCTTAAGGTTATGCAACAGCATCATAATCGGATTCAGGTCAGGACTTTGACTAGGCCACTCCAAAGTCTTCATTTTGTTTCTCTTAAGCCATTCAGAGGTGGACTTGCTGGTGTGTTTTGGATCATTGTCCTGCTGCAGAACACAAGTGCGCTTCAGCTTGAGGTCACGAATAGATGGCTGGAAATTCTCCTTCAGGATTTTTTGGTAGACAGCAGAATTCATGCTTCCATTTACCACAGCAAGTCTTCCAGGTCCTGAAGCAGCAAAACAGCCCCAGACCATCACACTACCACCACCATATTTTACTGTTGGTATGATGTTCCTTTTCTGAAATGCTCTGTTACTTTTACACTGGATGTAATGGGACACACACCTTCCAAAAAGTCCAACTTTTGTCTTGTCAGTCCACAGAGTATTTTCCCAAAAGTCTTGGGGATCATCAAGATGTTTTCTGGCAAAACTGAGATGAGCCTTTATGTTCTTTTTGCTCAGCAGTGGTTTTTGTCTTGGAACTCTGCCACGCAGGCCATTTTTGCCCAATCTCTTTCTTACGGTGGAGTCATGAACGCTGACCTCAACTGAGGCAAGTGAGGCCTGCAGTTCTTTGAATGTTGTTATGGGATCTTTTTTGACCTCTTGGATGAGTTGTTGATGCGCTCTTGGGGTAATTTTAGCTGGCCGTCCACTCCTGGGAAGGTTCACCACTGTTCCATGTTTTCGCCATTTGTGGATAATGGTTCTCACTGTGGTTTGCTGGAGTCCCAAAGCTTTAGAATGGCTTTATAACGTTTTCCAGACTGATAGATCTGAATTACTTTGTTTCTCATTTGTTCCTGAATTTCTTTGGATCACAGCATGATGTCTAGCTTTTGAGGATCTTTTGGTCTACTTCATATTGCCACGCAGGTCCTATTTAAGTAATTTCTTGATTGAGAACAGATGTGGCAGTAATTAAACCTGGGTATGGCTGGAGAAACTGAACTCAGCTTTTTATATTTTAATGGGGGGGGGGGAATTACATTTTTACACAAGGCCATGTAGGTTTGGATTTTTTTTTTTTACCCTTAATAATAAACAACTTCATTTAAAAACTGCATTTTGTTTTTACTTGTGTTATCTTTGTCTAATATTTAAATTTGTTTGATGATCTGAAACATTACATTTAAGTGTGACAAACATGCAAAAAATGAGAAATCAGGAAGGGGGCAAACACTTTTTCACACCACTGTATGACCAGGATGTAGTATATTTTATTTCAAAAGGAAACAAATGTTAATGCTACTAACAGTGCACATTGAGTTTTTATGTACTTTGAGATATGTCTAAGTAAGATGTGTCCAAAATGGTTATTTACAGAATTTTATTTTTCCATTCTATTTATTTAATTGTTGTTCAAGAGGAAAAATATTTCTACTACTTCAAGTTCTGCTCAGCCCCAGCACTGTTATTGTGGTTTTTATGCACTTTTGATGTGCCTTTGTCATTTGTCAAGCGCACATTAAAAACCAAGACAATGAAAAAAAGTGCATATTTTTCCTCATATTTATCTGTGTTGGATTGAAATTTGTCATTCAACAGATTGCTGAACATGTGCGGCCCAGTTACATGTCTTAATTTGAAATTGTGGCCCAACTGATTTTGTAATTGAATAGCCCTGGCCTAGGCTATAAGAAGATTGCCAACACCCTGAAAATGAGCTGCAGCACAGTGGCCAAGACCATACAGTGGTTTAACAGGACAGGTTCCACTCAGAACAGGCCTCGCCATGGTCGACCAAAGAAGTTGAGCGCACGTGCTCAGTGTCATATCCAGAGGCTGTCTTTTGAAAACAGACGTATGAGTGCTGCCAGCATTGCTGCAGAGGTTGAAGGGGTGGGGGGTCAGCCTGTCAGTGCTCAGACCACATGCCGCACACTGCACCAAATTGGTCTGTATGGCTGTCGTCCCAGAAGGAAGACCCTTTTAAAGATGATGCACAAGAAAGCCCACAAACAGTTTGCTGAAGACAAGCAGACTAAGGACATGGATTACTGGAACCATATCCTGTGGTCTGATGAAATCAAGATAAACTTATTTGGTTCAGATGGTGTCAAGCCTGTGTGGCGTCAACCAGGTGAGGAGTACAAAGACAAGTGTGTCTTGCCTACAGTCAAGCATGGTGGTGGAAGTGTCATGGTTTGGGGCTGCATGAGTGCTGCCGGCACTGGGGAGCTACAGTTCAATGAGGGAACCATGAATGCGAACATGTACTGTGACATACTGAAGCAGAGCATGATCCCCTCCCTTTGGAAACTGGGCCGCAGGGCAGTATTCCAACATGATAACGACCCCAAACACACCTCCAAGACGACCACTGCCTTGCTAAAGAAACTGAGGGTAAATGTGATGGACTGGCCAAGCATGTCTCCAGACCTAAACCCTATTGAGCATCTGTGAGGCATCCTCAAACGGAAGGTGGAGGAGCGCAAGGTCTCTAACATCCACTAGCCCCATGATGTTGTCATGGAGGAGTGGAAGAGGATTCCAGTGGCAACCTGTGAAGCTCTAGTGAACTCCATGCCCAAGAGAGTTAAGGCAGTGCTGGAAAATAATAGTGGCCACACAAAATACTGACACTTTGGCCACAATCTGGACATTTACACTTTGGGGTGTACTCACTTTTATTGCCAGCGGTTTAGACATTAATAGCTGCGCGTTGAGTTATTTTGAGGTGACAGTAAATTTACACTGTTATACAAGCTATACACCGACTACTTTACGTTGTATCAAAGTGTCATATCTTCAGTGTTGTCCCATGAAAAGATATAATAAAATATTTACAAAAATGTGAGGGGTGTGCTCACTTTTGTGAGATACTGTAAATATAAGACATAATGCAAATATGATATTTACTAAACTAAATACAATCAATTAGTACACAATGAAAGTTGTTTCTTCCATTTTTTCCCCCTAATTTACAAATTGTTGAATTTTCCTAATCTACTGACACTGACTCTGCTCCTATATCTGTAACTCAGTGCTAGGTAAAAAGAAAATCTCACTAATAAGTTGATTGAAGTTATCTTTTAAAAATAATTACTACGTTTAATGTATTTATGGCTGAAACTTTACAGCAGTCTACTCTGCACATGTACTACACATTTGTTTAAAAAATAAAATGCAGCATACATGTCACAGATTTTTGCTTATGTTTAGTGAGACTTACTCACCCTCATCTTTCAACTTCAACTTTATTTATTTATGTCCCCAAGGGGCAATTTGTTTTGCAGCAAAACAGTATAATCACATGAAACTCACACACAGCTGAGTACAGTGATACGGAGGCCAACCCCACAGGGAAGACTGGTGCATTACAAAAGCAATAAGTAACAGCAATTCCAGTTGAATGTACAAGATTTTAAAAAATGAGTAAAATAAATTAAATAGACAAATATGCTAAAAAGAAGAACACCCCACGTGTAATTAATAATAAATTCTGCCAGGTAAGGGCTTACGAACACCTCCCCAGACCTAAATTTAAAATAGAAATAGTTGTGGGGCTAAAAGAATGTTTATACCTGTTGTTCTTAACAGGGGGGAACCTAAAACTTGTACTAGAGGGCAAATACTGGAATTCAGTGAACACGTGGTGGCTGGGATCTGACAGGATACTTTTAGCCTTCCTCCCCACCTGTCTGGTAAACAGATCAGAGAGCATGCTCTGCTGTACTCCCCAGAATATTGCTGTTCATGTTCACAATTTTTCCCCCCCTTGTCCTGTCAAGCAGCTAGGCAAGCAGAACAGGGATCTGTCACCCTTATTGTGCCAAAACAGATTTACTTTGCCAAGAGGAGCTTATACAGTACCTAACTATGTATTGTATATTGTTGTAAACTCCTCCTGTAATAACTTTTAATACTTTATTTTAATTATTTTACCCATGGAAGACACGACAGGATGAGGAAGAGGGAAAGGAAGTGTATGGAGGGGGAAAGAAAAGGGAAGGGAACAGACAAAAAGACAAACAAGCCAACAACTAAAACAAACAAAAGACAAACTACTTCTTCCACCAAAGATGTTTCAACACGAGTCTGGTTTCCACATCTGTTAAAGGAGAGACACTTGTGCGTGTACGTCTGCGTGCATATATATGAGAGCGCACGCAAAATAAGTGTGTGCATGTGAGTGATTTGTCAGGAAACATACGAAGCAGGCGGGCAGTCGCAGCAGCTCTCCCCCTGGGAACCCCAAGCAGGCAAGGCAGCGCCACCAACCCCTATAGGGCACAAACGTCCGAGGTCAGCAAGTCCCAGGAAAGCCAGGAACCGCCCCCGGAGGCCGAGGGAGGCCAGGTTGCCAGGCAGCCAGCACAGTGAGCCCACACCCCCGGACCCACCAGCCCCCTACCCCCAGGCACCAGGAGGCCAGCGATCCCCGGTGCAAGTCCCCCCAGGAACCTCCCACAGCGCCCCCCACACCCCCCAGCACCACCGCTGCACACCCCAGGGACCCCCATGCCCAAAGAAGTCTCCCCGCCCAGGGGAGCCTACATTGCCGAGAAGCACTACCCCTCTCAATCCAGCACCTCCTGACTCGCAGACACACCCCTCCCCACACCTTCACACCCACATGCTCCCTTGCGCATCCATATGCACTAACTCACTCTTACTCACCCGGACCAACCCATTCATTCTCACTCCTGTACCCGCCCAAACTCACCCCTCATTCACCCTTGTTTCATAAGGCGGCTGCAAAGCAGATGCAGCGAGCCTGAACATGCACCAGCACCCGGTAGTGGCCAGGGAGACCGCCGGCGTAGGCCACAGAAGCAGACTCCCACCCCTGGTGCCCACCTGTGCGACTGATCAACAGACCCCCGCAAGTGCCCCAAGATGCCACCCGACACACAAAGCGCCGCACAAAACTGACCCACCATCACCACCTCCATTCATCACCCCCTCACTCTCACTTACTCTTGTGGTGGAAATTTACTGTCTATGCGTTAATCTGTTGAGTAACGAAGGATCATATGTTTTATAAGTGTGTCTCCATGTATGAATTGTTCTGTAATCTGCTCATTGTAACCATATTAGGGAATAAGCTGTATAGTGTTTATTGGTCTTCAGAGGATTCAGAAACTGAGGGTCAGTACAAGCGTAAAGGATGACCTAAGCTACACTGATAATCTCTTTGACATGCCCTGCTTTACTTTGTGTCCCAGGACAAGCTCTCATGTCATACTGACCTGCTGGATACCAGGACTGTGATAGGCATTTGAGCTGTTTCTGAGATGTCTCTGCTCTCCCAATTTCTCCTCCTTCCCCTCCTTTATGTCTTGCATCAACATCCTCCCAGATGTAACCAAGCAGGGCAATGTACTGAATGCTCAGTGTTGGATATAAAACCTGTTGATCCCTCTTTGATAGCAGAGCAGAGCAGGTTTAACAGAGAGCTGAAGAGGGCTAAATCTGTGTACTCAGAGAGACTCCAGCAGCAGTTCACTGCTAATGATTCGGCTTCCGTGTGGAGAGGACTGAGGCAGATCACCAACTATCGGCCTCAGGCTCCTAAAGGTCAGGATGACAAAGCCCTTTGTCAGAGACTGTCCCAACACTATGCCCGTTTTGACACCTCGTCATCTGTGTCCAACTCCCCCCCTCCCTCCAGCTCCACAGCCTCCACATTCCCTACTTCATTTAAGGCACCCCCCCCCCCCACCTCCCCCCCTCCCCTTATCATCAGTGAGCAGGATGTGCTCAAGCAGTTCTCCAGACTGAACCCGCACAAGGCCCCCGGCCCAGACGGCGTGTCTCCCTCCACCCTGAGACTCTGTGCGAAACAGCTGGCTCCTGTATTCACAGACATTTTTAACACCTCCCTTAAGTTATGCCACGTGCCGTCCTGCCTCAAATCCTCCACCATCATCCCTGTCCCCAAGAAGCCACGGATCACTGGACTTAATGACTACAGACCTGTAGCGCTCACCTCTGTAGTCATGAAGTCCTTTGAGCGCCTGGTCCTGTCCCACCTCAAGTCCATCACCACCCCTCTCCTGGACCCGCTGCAGTTTGCCTACCGAGCCAACAGGTCTGTAGACGATGCAGTCAACCTGGCCCTCCACTCCATCCTGCAGCACCTGGACTCCCCGGGAACCTACGCCAGGATCCTGTTTGTGGACTTCAGCTCCGCATTCAACACCATCCGCCCCGCTCTGCTCCGGGACAAGCTGTCCCTGCTCAACGTGCCTGACTCCCTCTGCAGGTGGATCATCGACTTCCTGACGGACCGGAGGCAGCATGTGCGGCTGGGAAAGACTGTCTCAGACTATACTAGCATCAGCACCGGATCACCCCAGGGCTGTGTACTTTCCCCCCTACTCTTCTCCCTTTACACCAACTCCTGCACCTCCAGCCACCAGTCTGTCAAGTTGATCAAGTTTGCGGACGACACCACCCTCATCGGGCTCATCTCCAACGGCGACGAGTCCGCCTACAGGAGAGAGGTGGCCCAGCTGGCGTCCTGGTGCAGCAATAACAACCTGCAGCTGAACGCTCTGAAGACAGTGGAGATGATTGTAGACTTCAGGAAAGTCACTACTCCTCTGCCCCCCCTCACCCTCTCAGGCTCTCCCATCACCACTGCTGATTCCTTCCGCTTCCTAGGCACTACCATCACCAGGGACCTCAAATGGGAGCTGACCATCAGCTCACTCATCAAAAAAGCCCAGCAGAGGATGTTCTTCCTGCGGCAGCTGAGGAAGCTCAAGCTACCCACCAAGATGTTAGTGCAGTTCTACACAGCCATCATCGAGTCCATCCTCACCACCTCCATAACCGTGTGGTACGCAGGAGCCACTGCCAGGGACAGACTAAGGCTGCAGCGCGTCGTGCGCACTGCTGAGAAGGTGATCGGCTGCAAGCTCCCATCTCTCCAGGATCTGTACATCTCCAGGACCCGGAGGCGTGCTGGCCGGATCATAGCCGATCCCTCACACCCTGGTCATGTACTGTTTGCCCCCCTCCCCTCTGGTAGAAGACTTCGGTCCATCCAGACTAAAACCTCCCGTCACATGAACAGCTTCTTCCCCTCTGCCATTAGACTGCTGAACACTAAGTGACTCTCGTGCACCATGTACAGCAGCTCAACCAGACTCATGTCAATCATCACTGTTTTCTTCCTGCATTACCGACTGCACTATATAGTTCTCCACAGTATCTGCTGCTGGCTAATATATATTTTAACTGTTGACCAGTATCACTTAATCTTATCCTACACTTTATTACATGTATAGTTTATTTCTCTTATCTTATCATGTTTAATGTTGCAGCATTGTACCGAGACAAATTCCTAGTTTGTGTACTACATGAACAATGGCAATAAACCTGATTCTGATTCTGATTCTGATTCTGAGCAAGCTGATTTCCTTCTTTGCACTGTTCTTCTGCATTGCAGAAATAAAGGTCATCCATCTTGGCAAATCTGTCTCTTTTATTCTTTCAGGACCAGAGACAATGAGATAGATAAATTTTTCTTTCATACTCTCATATTCAATCCTGCTCTCATTCCCTTGGTTGTATCTATACATTCAGTAGCATCCAGGGATTTTGACAACATGACGGGTCCCAGGCTCCCCACCGGGCCCCCACGCCCCCAGTAGGAGAAGGACAACAGGGGTGGGGGTCTTCCCCCACACAAAACACGGTGGGTGTATGTGTAAATGTGTGGACTACCAAAGTGCAATTAAAATTGGGGGGATGGTGACTGGAGCACCGCTAGCCACTGTGATGGGCAGCGGAGCCCCCATCCCCCCAAGCTCTCAGTGTCTAAAATCCAATTAAAATTGAGGTGAAGGCAGCCCCACCGCGCAGCAAAGGTATCCCCTTCACTGACACAACGCGGCACACCCCCACTCCAAAGCCAAAATGTATCCAAGAAGATGTGTATTCCACCCAGAGTCAGGGGGAGGGAGGGAAATAAGACTGGGAGGGAGGCAATCTAAAAGCAAGGCCGTCCCCCCCAAGAAGCCAGCTTGCAAACTGGTTCATGAGGCCACCTACTGCCCCCAAATCCCAATCCAGGGTGAGGGCCACCAGTGCGAGCAGCCAGGACCCACCAGCACCGAGCCCTGGTGTGCCAGCACCACAAAAATGATGGGGCAGCCATACCCATTCCCACTCATCTTACACACACAAACATAGACAACAATAGTCACAATAGTGAACAATGGGCCAGACCCACACAGCACCCCACATGCCAAGCGACACCCCTGAGCACCCACGCAAGCCCACCAACCACCCACCCCAGACACAAACCGACAGCGGCAGGCCACCCTGCAGCCACAGCCACCCCGGAGCAACCCGACAGAAACACGGCCACAACCCATGCCAACAGCCCCCCCAACCACCCCCCGAGCACCAACACACGCCCACCGCCAATGACACCAGGGGCAATACGACAAAGCGCCCCACCCCACAACACAACAGCAAGGTAGCCGGGACAAGCAGGCCCCGAAACGCCAACCCCCATGCCACTAGATGGACTGCCCCACCCCACCACCAAATGAAGTTCTCCTATCCATACACACATCCTCCACCCCTAGACATCCACCCACAGGTAACCGCACCCATACACACACGTATCCCCACCCACCATCACACATGCCCACCTACACCCACACACAGCCCCACCTGCCCACTCACAACACACACACCCACTCCCGCACCCGCTCATACACAAGCCCCCACTCACACCCACTCTCACACACATACACACATGCACACCCACACCCGCAGACCCCAGTGGACAGGGAGGGCGGCCCAGGACGCAGGCATCTGCCCCAGGCTGCCGCCAGGGCCCCAGGGAAAACATGGCCCCACCACACAAGGACGCATCGGGGCCAACCCACACCACCAGTGCACACCCAACCCCGGCCCAGGGGGGAACGCCTCCCCTCCCAGCACAAGGGGCCCAGGGCCAGACCCAGACCACGCCAGGAGGCGAGGCCAGCTGGCTGGGGGCCACAGCCTACCCCCCTGGCCCACCCTGCAGGCCCCCCCCCCCCAGGCCAGACACACGGCCACCCCGGAACAGGCCCCCCGGACACCCGCGGTCGGGAAGCAGCCAGCCGCCAGAGGCACCAAGGAGAGAAAGCCACCGCCCGCCACCCCTCAGGTTATAGAATTAATAAGCGGGGACCAGAGACAATTGAATTCTGCCAATTGATTATTTGAGAAAGCTGACATTCTCTCCAGGCTAAGGCTAAGGCTAAGGGTAAGTTATTATAATTAGTTATGCATAAGTTATTTCTTGATTTCCAATTCATGAGGATAGTTTTCTTTGCGATGCATAAGGCGGTGAGAACCATATGTGACATCCTTGCATCTATATTTATTTCACTTAAATCACCTAACATGCAAAGTGTGGGTAAGAATGGGACACTATACCCAAGCCATGCCGACAAGTCCTCACATGTCTTCTGCCAGAACTTTTGAACCGGTGCACAGGATCACATAGCATGCATATAGCTATCCGGGACATTGCTGGTGCAGTGAGAGCAGATATTTGTGTGACTCAGGCCCATTTTGAACATCCTTTGTCCTGTGCAATGAATTCTATGTAGAACTTTATACTGTATAAGTTGTAAGTTAGAGTTTTTAGTCATCTTAAAAGTGTTTAAACATACTGTATTTGTGTCCAGAAACTTTCCTCCTTATTGATCAATAGGTCTGTCTCCCATCTTGATATTGGAAGAGATACGGACTCATCCAGCTTTGATAATAATCCATGTATTTTCAATATCAATTTAGGGGAATGAAGATTTAGAAACTCTGCCACCTTAACTGGTACCTCTAAATCTGTCTGATTAAGATTGAATCTTGCTTTTATTATCGATTTAAGCTGTTGGTATTCAAAATACATTTTATCACTGATATCGTACTGTGACACTAGTTCCTGAAATTGGATAAAATTTCCACCTTGAATAAGATGTTCTATGTTATTTATTCCCTTCTCTTGCCATAGTGGAAAATTTAATGTCCTCTTTTGTTGCAAGATATCAGGATTATTCCAAATGGGCGTCAGTTTACAGGGGACAAGTAAACACCCCATTATTTTTTAAAAATTTCCACCAAGCTGTCAGAGAGGAGCCGATATTAATGCTTTTAAAATAGTCATGGTGTTTAACACAGGGACTTAAAAAATGTAAGTCAGAGATATTTAGTGACCCACAGAGAGCCTGTTCAGCATCTAACCATAGGTTTCCTATTGGGGTTGATTTTGTGCATTTTGAAACAAATTGCAGTCTATTGGCTACAACGTAATTTAAAAAATTTGGTAGATCTAAGCCTCCACACTCTTTCGCTTTTTGAAGAGTTTTTAAACTAATCTGTGATGGTTTATCCTTCCATAAAAATTTACTTATATTTGAGTCTAGAAACTTAAACCAGGCCATTGATGGCTGGGTAGGAATCATTGAGAACAAATAGTTGATTTTAGGAAGGACTATCATTTTAACGGTTGTGATTCTTCCCATTAGTGATAAAGGTAGTGTCCTCCAGCGCGTAAGGTCGTCTTGTATTGTTTTTAAAAGGGGAATGTGATTTAGTCACAAGTAACTCTGAGAGCCTGGGGGAAATATCTATTCCTAAATATTTAATATTACCTGATTGTATTGGAATAGTAGATGTATTTATGAAATTACAATTTACAGTTAGGCCCAGAAATATTTGGACAGTGACACAATCTTCATGATTTGGGCTCTGCATACCACCACATTGGGTTTGAAATGAAACAACTACAACAGAATTGAAGTGCAGTCTTTAAGGTTTAATTCAAGGGGTTGAACAAAAATATATGATTAAACATGTAGGAATTGTAGCTATTTTTATACAAACGCTCCTCATTTCAGGGGCTCAAAAGTAATTGGACAAATAAACATAACCCTAAGTAAAATGTTACTTTTCAATATTTTGCTGAGAATCCTTTGCAGGCAATGACTGCCTGAAGTCTGGAACCCATTGACATCACCAAACGCTGGGTTTCCTCCTTTGTGATGCTTTGCCAGGCCTTTACTGCAGCTGTCTTCAGTTGTTGCTTGTTTGTGGGTCTTTCTGCCTTAAGTTTTGTCTTGAGCAAGTGAAATGCATGCTCAATTGGGTTGAGATCTGGTGATTGACTCGGCCATTGCAGAATATTCCACTTTGTTGCTTTAAAAAACTCCTGGGTTGCTTTTGCAGTATGTTTTGGATCATTGGTGAAGTGCCGTCCAATCAACTTTGCTGCATTTGGCTGAATCTGAGCAGAAAGTATATCCCTATACACTTCAGAATTCATCCAGCTGCTTCTGTCTTTTGTCACATCATCAATAAACACAAGTGACCCAGTGCCATTGGAAACCATGCATGCCCATGCCATCACACTGCCTCCACCATGTTTTACAGAAGATGTAGTGCTTTGGATCATGAGCTGTTCCAATTCTTCTCCAAACTTTCTTCTTCCCATCATTCTGGTACAGGTTGATCTTAGTCTCATCTGTCCAAAGAATGCTGTTCCAGAACTGGGCTGGCTTCTTCAGGTGTTTTTTGGCAAAGTCAATTCTGGTCTTTCTATTTTTGAGGCTGATTCATGGTTTGCACCTTGTGGTGAATCCTTTGTATTTACTCTCATGAAGTCTTCTCAGAATCAGAATCAGAATCAGAAAAGATTTATTGCCAAGTACATTAACAGATCACTGATAACATACAAGAGAATTTGACTTGACACAGAAAATGAACCTGCATTTCCAGTGACACGGCTGCATCGGGGACGCGCCTGCCAACAGGATAGAGGGTACAGATAGCATAAGAATAAGAATAATACAAGGAACAATAGGAAGGAGCAAAAAAACCATTGATTCAGAATACTGGTTGCATAATCAATCAATATTATGATTACAAGGGAAAAAAAAGCTCTCAATGCACATTCGCGGACAAGTTTCACAGGACACAGGACACAAGAGAGCAGTGTGTGTATCTTTATTTCAGTTCGTGGATCAATATGTGTGCACTGTTGATGCAAAGTGTTGTGATAATAGGAGAACAACAAGGGCACTTGGCAGGAGATGTTTTGTCTGGCTGCTCGCCAATCGTCCTTGCGATTATCTGAGCAGGTGCTGTCCAAGGCCTTGTGCTCGTTGTTTTGAAAACACAGACTGCAGACAGCCAGGAGGAATTTTCATGGGGAAATTGGGCCAAATAGGACTGATCACAGAGAAGGAGCTTTTTATTTCTTCTGTAGATTCAGTACTTAATCCTTCATTGCGGGGCTTTGAGTCCGTCGTGGATAGACGTGAGCGTGAACATGATGTAATCCACCTTCCGAGACAGTTCTCCATTTGTCGCTATCAGGGTCTTCTCCAATTTTTCAATTTGACAGATGCACCTCGCCTGGCCAGCATTTTGATAGGTTGTATCCATCTTCAGCAATTTGCGGTACACCAGGACAATCCCAGTTCCAATCAGAAAGATCCCGATCACCATTATTACGAAGACATACAAATCTTCAATATCTTCGATAGAGAGATTAGTAAGACACAAGATCCTCCAATTACTTGTGTCACGTAAATAGCCCGCTGGAGCCGTTCCTGCGGGGCAGACAGCTTCCCCCGGAGCACTTTTCCTTGTTGAAAAAATAGTGTCAATTGTGTTCAAAGCCCAGCTTATTAACTCCATAATTTCTTTCGACGGTCGCAGTTAGACGCAGACAGACAACAGCAAGCTGGGATCCAGTAGTTGGGGGGGAAGGAAAAAAAAAAGTCAGAGCAAGAGAGAAGGAAAAAGCGTCTGCTCTCTTGGGAGGGCGGAAGTGAATGGTAGACTTATGGTAGACTTAGATACTGATACGCCTACTTTCTGGAGAGTGTTCTTCTCTTGAGTGGATGTTGTGAAGGGGTTGTTCTTCACATGGAAAGGATTCTGTGATCATCCACCACTGCTGTCTTCCGTGGACGTCCAGGCCTTTTTGAGTTCCCAAGCTCATCAGTGCACTCTTTTTTTTCTCAGAATGTACCAAACTGTTGATTTGGCCACTCCTAACATTTCTGCTATCTCTCTGATGGATTTCTTCTTTTTTTTTCCAGCCTCAGGATGGTCTGTTTCACCTCCATTGAGAGCTCCTTTGACTGCATGTTGTGTGTTCACAGCAACAGCTTCCAAATGCAAACGCCACACCTGGAATCAACTCCAGACCTTTTAACTGCTTAATTGATGACAGGTTAACGAGGGAAGAGCCCATGCAGCCTTGTTGCTTTTTTTTGCAGCCTTCTGAGTCAATAGTCCAATTACTTTTGGTCCCTTGAAAAAGAGGCGGCTACGTATTAAAGAGCTGTAATTCCTAAACCCTTGCTCCAATTTGGATGTGAATACTCTCAAATTACAGCTGAGAGTCTGCACTTTAAGCCCCTATTGATTATATAATTGTATCCTGAATATGTTTTCGTAAACAGCTAAAATAACAAAACTTGTGTCACTATCCAAATATTTTTGGGCCTAACTGTATTGGTAGGACTATTGATTTACCCCATTTAGTAGAATATTCTGGTAATGATGAAAATTTATCAATGAGTGCCACTGTCTGAAGAAGCAATCTTTGTGATTTTTCAACGAAAATCAATACATCATCAGCATAAAGCCTTATCTTGTGTTCTTTTTCTCCAGTTTGGATACCTCTGTTATCAACATTTTGTCATTTGGCTGGTGCTAATGGTTCAATAAAGATGGTACAAAATAAGGGGGCGAGTGGACAACCCTGCCTAATACCTCCCTGGTGATTAAAGCTTTGGGAAGTGTCACGATTGCCGAGTGGTCAAGGTATACCAGAGAAGGGCGAGACTTCCAAAAGTTTGCAACAAGCATTTTCCCATTTATTACAAACAATTTACAGGCAACAACTTACAGTGAACATCTGACACCCAGCCCCAATCAAATGAAAAAACACCTGTTAATGTACTTAGTGAGATAATCAGTCTAATTGGAACATACCGAAATCCCAGGTAAGACAATAAATATTCCATATTCCCACATATACCCAATAGTATATAAAAAGGATCATAAATACATAAATAATTTCCCACTATGGTGCATATTTAAGGCACATATATAGCATGCTTGTATGGTACGCATTCTCCCCCACATGCATCCAGTAGGCATGACGGTGCAGACCCTACAGAGCAAACGTCCAAAGGAACAATGCCCCAGCAGGGACCTCTGCTAGGAGGTGGGTGCTGGGGAAGACGGAAGTCAGAGACAATGTCCCAACGGGAGCCCCCGAGGTGGAGAAGGAGACAGAGGCGCCAGCAAGTCTCGGAGGCTATATGTGACTGTGGGTTCATGTGTTTACTGAGCTTCTGTGGGGTGAAGGTGTGAGATACTTGATGTGGGGGTTTAGTATCTCTGGTGTATATAAGCTGTGAGGAAAGTTGGTTCTGTCTCTTTTCTGCTGAGAACTTTGATGATAGAAGATGTGACTTCCAATAAAGCTTTCCTGAGGAATAAACTCAGTCTCGTTTGTAAGGCATCTTCTACACTGGTGACCTATGACTACCTATGGCCGGTGACGGAGAGCTTTCCGCACCGGACTCTTCAGGAGCCAACCAGGTTAACGCAGCTACCATGCTACAGCTGCCCGACTTCTGGCAACATAACCCGCGCTCCTGGTTTACCACTGTGGAGGCGCAATTCCACCTTCGGGGAATCTCGGCAGATACAACGAGGTTCTACCATGTCGTCGCGAAGCTGGACAGCCTCACAGTGCAACGGGTGGAGAGCCTGACCAACCACCCGCCCCAAGACAACAAGTATGGCACACTGAAAGCTGCCCTCATCCGAGCCTTCACTCCCTCGCGGGAAGAGCGAGCAGAGAAGCTCCTGGCGCTGACAGAGGGAGAAGCAGACAGGCCAGCGGATCTGATGGCAAAGATGATGAGCCTGAGAGGTGAGGATGACGACAGTTTTATCTTCGCCCACCTCTTCCTCAGAACGCTCCCGCCAGCAGTGAGAGTCACCCTGGCCAGCTCGCAGCCGCTCGTCAACCGTGACTACCACGAGCTGGGACAGGTGGCGCAACGCCTCGCCGACTCCCATAGACGGCGCGCGGCCACGACAGCAGCAGCAGAGATGACCGCCCCTTCGCGAGTAGGAGGGAGACCAGAGGCTGCGACACCGGATCCACTGATGGCAGCAGTGGCAGAGACCAGGAGAAGCGGAGCTGACAACGCCCTCTGCTTCTACCATCGACGTTTCGCCGAGAAAGCCCACAGATGCGTCCCACCGTGCCGGTATCAGCGCCAGGGAAACGCCAAGCCCGGGAGCCGGTAGCAGCTGCGACTCTCGGCACGAAGAACAGGCTGCTTTTCGTGACGGACGCAAATTCTGGGAAAGAATTCCTGGTGGACACGGGCTCCCAGCTGAGTTTTGTCAAGCCTACCTACGCGGACACCCTGGCGCCGGCCAGCGGCCCCCTGGTGTTAGCGGCGAACAGCTCCACGATCAAAACCTATGGGGAGAAGACGCTCAGCCTGTCCCTCCACGGGCGCACCTTCGAGTGGACCTTCGTTGTTGCTGCAGTTAACAACAACATGTTAGGTGCTGACTTTTTGTGCTCAAACAGTTTGTTAGTTGACCTTACTAATAGACGTATTGTAAATGCACTGTCTTTCTACTCTATCTCCTGCACAGCTCGGGTGGCCCTGCCTTCTGCACATTCCAATGTCACAGCTGCGGGTGGTAAGTTTCATGCATTACTCAACCAGTTTCCAGCACTCACGGTCCCTACATTTTCAGCGTCAGTTGCCAAACACGGGGTCGAGCATTTCATAAGTACCTCGGGCCCCCGTTTTTGCAAAAGCTCGGCGGTTGGACCCAGCTAAACTGGCCATCGCGCGCGAGGAATTCGCCAATTTGGAAAAACTGGGCATAGTCCGGCGTTCGAACAGCGCCTGGTCGTCACCCCTGCACATGGTACCCAAGGCTGACGGCTCGTGGCGCCCTTGCAGCGATTTCCGCAGATTAAATAATGCTTCAGCCCACGACCGCTATCCGATTCCGCACATCCAGGATTTTTCGGCGCATTTAGCGGGGGCGCGTATCTTTTCCAAAATAGATTTGGTGCGTGGTTATCACCAAGTTCCAGTCCGTGCGCAGGACATACCCAAAACGGCAGTTATAACCCCTTTCGGGCTTTTCGAGTTTTTGTGCATGCCTTTCGGCCTCAAGGGCGCCGCGCAGACGTTCCAACGCATGATGGATGCAGTGCTGCGCGACCTCCCTTTCGTGTTCGCTTATTTGGATGATATTTTGGTAGCCAGCGCGTCCAAGGCCGAGCACGAAAGCCATCTCACAGCCGTTTTTCAGAGGCTCACAGAACACGGGCTGATCATTAACCCAGCGAAGTGCCAATTCGGGGTAGCGAAAATCGATTTTTTGGGACACCGCGTGTCGCCAGAAGGCACGGTCCCGCTGCCAGATAAAGTGCGCGCGATAACGGATTTCCCCCAACCGCAGACGGTTAAGGCGCTGCAGGAATTTTTGGGGATGGTCAATTTTTATAACCGTTTCCTCCCAAACGCGGCACGGCTCATGCATCCATTGTACGCGGCATTAAAGAAACAAAAACCTGCAGCTAAGGTCGAGTGGTCCCCGGATCGGGAGCGCGCTTTTTCACAGGTCAAATCAGCCCTCGCGAACGCTGCGTTATTGGCACACCCGGTGCCAGCAGCTCGCATGGCGCTAACCACAGACGCCTCCGACGTGGCAGTGGGAGCGGTTGTCGAGCAACTGGTGGCAGGATGCTGGCAACCACTCGCGTTTTTCAGCAAAACGTTGCGCGATAGCGAGCGTAAATACAGCGCGTTTGACAGGGAGCTTTTGGCCCTGCATTTGGCCATCCGCCACTTCCAGTTCTGGTTGGAAGGGTGCCGTTTTACCGCGTTCGTGGACCATAAACCCTTAACTTTTGCAATGGCTAAGGTTTCAGAGCCTTGGTCGGGCCGACAACAGAGGCAGCTGGCTGCAATTTCGGAGTTTACCACTGACATTCAACACGTAGCGGGTAAGCACAATGTAGTGGCTGATTGCCTCTCGCGTGCAGTTGCAGCGACAGGCCCCCAGGGGGCAGATTTGGCGGCTGCAGACCTAGGTCAGGCTTGCGGCGCGGAAGCGCTCACAGCCCCGGTCTGCGTCGGGTTAGATTATGCAGCCATGGCCGCTGAACAGGTTGGCGACGCGGACGTGCGCGCGCTCCAGTCTGGGCCAACAGGGCTAAGGCTGGAGCACAGGGTGCTTCAAAGAGGCATGCCCTCCCTAATCTGCGATACCTCCACGGGGCGTCCCCGTCCCGTGGTCCCGGCTGCGTGGCGTCGCCGTGTTTTTGACTTAATACATTCACTGGCACACCCGGGCGTCCGCGCGTCTATCAAAATGGTAGGAGAGAAGTTTGTTTGGCTGGGGCTGCGTAAACAAGTCAAAGAGTGGGCTGCAGCCTGCGCTGCGTGTCAAAGAGCAAAGGTACACAAACACACACGAGCCCCTCTAGAACCTTTTCACATCCCAGCCAAACGCTTTGATCATGTGCATATCGACTTAGTAGGACCTCTTCCGCTGTCCCAGGGGTTCACACACCTTTTAACCATGGTAGACCGCACCACGCGCTGGCCAGAGGCGGTCCCTCTGGCGGCAACCACAGCGGCAGATGTTGCACGTGCCTTTTTAACAACTTGGGTCGCGCGTTTTGGTATCCCGTCAGACATAACGTCTGACAGAGGACCCCAGTTTGTTTCCGAGCTCTGGTCGTCCATGGCACTCAGCCTGGGGGTGAAAATTCATCGCACGACCGCGTATAACCCCCAGGCCAACGGTTTGTGCGAGCGCTTCCACCGGTCATTGAAAGCAGCCCTCAGAGCGGCTCTCACGGACACAAATTGGGTTGATAAGCTCCCATGGGTTTTATTAGGGTTGCGTTCAGCACCTAAAGAGGATTTGCAAGCCTCTCCGGCCGAACTTGTTTTCGCCCAACCCCTCCGGTTACCGGGAGATTTCCTCCCTGAGAACCCTGCTCCGGAGCACCTCCCCGCTCAGCTGCTGCAGAGCGACGCGGGGTCACACACCCTCCCCGGTCCCGTTCATCACATTTTTCCACGTGTTTTTGTGCCCAAAACCTTGAAGAATGCAGAATTTGTCTTTGTTAGACACGACGCACAGAGGTTAGGTTTAAGGCCACCTTACGATGGACCGTTCAGAGTGTTAGAAACCGGGGAAAAGCATTTTTTGCTCGATTTGGGAGACAGGAGGGACTTAGTCTGCATTAACAGACTCAAACCCGCTTTTGTGTTAGCTGACGACCCAGTACAGTTGGCCAGAGCCCCCCGCCGCGGCCGGCCACCCGGGAGACGCTCTGCTAAGCTTTCACGACGATGTGTTAATGATTCTACTTCACAGATGCAGCAGACAGCCACAGGCAGAGCGAGACCTGCTCACAGCAGATATGGCAGAGAATTGAAGCCCAAGCAGTGGGACATGTGATCTGTTGTGCCAAGTTTTTTTCTCTCTTGTTCTGTGTGGGGGTGTCATGATTCTATGCATTTGAAGTGTAACTTGTCCTTATTTGAACGTTTGGGGGGGGGTTATATGGTGCATATTTAAGGCACATACTGTATATAGCATGCTTGTATGGTACGCATTCTCCCCCACATGCATCCAGTAGGCATGACGGTGCAGACCCTACAGAGCAAACGTCCAAAGGAACAATGCCCCAGCAGGGACCTCGGCTAGGAGGTGGGTGCTGGGGAAGACGGAAGTCAGAGACAATGTCCCAACGGGAGCCCCCGAGGTGGAGAAGGAGACAGAGGCGCCAGCAAGTCTCGGAGGCTATATGTGACTGTGTGTTCATGTGTTTACTGAGCTTCTGTGGGGTGAAGGTGTGAGATACTTGATGTGGGGGTTTAGTATCTCTGGTGTATATAAGCTGTGAGGAAAGTTGGTTCTGTCTCTTTTCTGCTGAGAACTTTGATGATAGAAGATGTGACTTCCAATAAAGCTTTCCTGAGGAATAAACTCAAGTCTCGTTTGTAAGGCATCTTCTACACCACACTATTTACAGAATAAATAAACACCATAAATAATACAATAAATAGTTTACCCTTATTTACATATTAAATCCACCAATCTTCCCCCTCTACTCAACCATCCCATACTTCCTCCTCCTGGCATCCTTTAAAGGGCACGCAAACCCCTGGGGGATCTTTTGCCCGGACACCACCAGGAAGCATGCTGGCAAAGGTATGTGGTTCTCAGATCATTCAACTGCCTCACCCAATTAACATAATTAACATTAACATTTATTTCACACAAATGGAATTACAATTCACTCTCAAAAACAGATCTCAAATTATATGTGCATTTTTACATTACAATCCATGTTGACATTTGCAAATTATAAATCCTTTTACACATATAATATAACACCCAATTACAGAGGGCCATAACAGTGGCGACACTCCGTCATCACAGGAAGTCTGATCATTTGTTTGGACAGACACAGCAGGACAGCTATATAGTGTTTTAATCCAGTTTATGAAAGATGAACCAAACCTGAACTTGTTTAACACCATAAAAAGAAATTTCCAGTTAACATGGTCAAAGGCTTTCTCTGCATCCAGGGACAAGATTGTAGTTTCTAAGTTATTAATCTTGCATTAGTCTATTAAATTAAATAGCCTGCGTGTATTATTAGCCTAGTGCCTACCCTTGATGAAACCTGTTTGATCTGGGTGTATAATAAACGGAATTATCCCTTCCAGTCTTTTGGCCAGAGCTTTGCAAATTTTTTTAAGATCGACATTCATAAGTGAGATGAGACGGTAACTGGATGGAAGTGTAGGTTCTTTTCCAGGTTTAAGGAGCAGGATAATACTAGCCAAATTCATATTTGGAGGGATTACATTATCTTCTTTAATTTGGTTCACCATTTTAAAGAAAGTAGGTGCCATCACAGGCCAAAATTCTTTATAAAATTCTACTGGAAAACCTTCTGGTCCCAGAGCCTTGTTGTTTGGGATGTGCTTAAGTGCCTCCTGGAGTTCAGACACCAGAAGAGGTGCATCCAGAGCTGCAATATGTTCATTATTTAATCGTGGTAAGTTGATATTGTCCAAAAATTTATTTATCTCTGAGTCAGATGGGTTAATTTGAGATGAGTAGAGGTTTTCATAAAACCTTCTGAAGGAGTTATTTATTTCTTCAGGCTCATGAGTAATATTTCCAGTCATATCCTTAATAGAGTGGATAGTTGTTTTTTCTTTATTCAATCTAAGCTGGTTCGCAAGACATCGCCCTGATTTATTACTGTGTTCAAACTTCTCAAGACGCAGTCTTTGTATTAAAAACTGTGCTCTTTTGTTTGTAATTTCTTTTAATTCCAGCTTTAATTTTCTCAGATCGTTAAGTGTCTGTTCCTGTGGGGAAATGGCACAGGTTGTCTCCAGTGATTTAATTTTCTGTTCTAAGTCCAGTACCAGTGCTTTTTCTTTTTTATTCTTATATGAACAGTAAGAGATTATTTTATCTCGCATGACTGCTTTTGCTGCTTCACAAAGAACACACGGGGATATTCCTGGTACATCATTATATTCCAGATATGATTCCCACTCTTTATTAAAGTAGTTAATAAAGTCTGTCTTTTAGTAGTGATATATTAAATTTCCAGCTCCTAGTTTCCCTTGTAGCTTTCCTATTTACTAGTGTCAGAGATACCGGATGGTGATCGCTAATAGCTTGATTTGAACATATTTCAGTGTCTGTGATGTCCCTCATGATAGAGTTACTGGCTAAAAAGAAATCTAGATGTGAATGTGAACTATAAACTGATGAAAAAAAAGTGTATTCCCGAAGAGTTGGGTGAAGAGAATGCCATTCATCGCAAAGACCAAAATCATTCATGTATTGTTTGAGAGTGTCAGTAGCCTGCCATTTTTGGTAATTCCCCGATGCACTGAGCCTGTCGATTGCAGGGTTTAATACCAGGTTGAAGTCTCCTCCTATTATAAGTGTAGTGTCCAAGTGCTCAGAAAGAGAAGTGAAAAAAGTGTGAAAATACGATGGGTCGTCAACATTTGGGCCATAAACGCTTGTAATACATAGATCCAAATTTTGAACTGAGATTTTTAGTATTACAGTGGGGCAAAAAAGTATTTAGTCAGCCACCAATTGTGCAAGTTCTCCCACTTAAAAGATGAGAGAGGTCTCCAATTTTCATCATAGGTATACCTCAACTATGAGAGACAAAATGAGAAAAAAAAATCCAGAAAATCACATTAAAAAACCTTCAATGAATTAATTGGTAAATTCCTCAGTAAAATAAGTATTTGGTCACCTACAAACAAGCAAGATTTCTGGCTCTCACGGACCTGTAACTTCTTCTTTAAGAGGCTCCTCTGGCTTCCACTCGTTACCTGTATTAATGGCACCTGTTTGAACTCGTTATCAGTATAAAAGACACCTGTCCACAACCTCAAACAGTCAGACTCCAAACTCCACTATGGCCAAGACCAAAGAGCTGTCAAAGGACACCAGAAACAAAATTGTAGACCTGCACCAGGCTGGGAAGACTGAATCTGCAATAGGTAAGCAGCTTGGTGTGAAGAAATCAACTGTGGGAGCAATTATTAGAAAATGGAAGACATACAGGACCACTGATAATCTCCCTCGATCTGGGGCTCCACGCAAGATCTCACCCCGTGGGGTCAAAATTATCACGAGAACGGTGAGCAAAAATCCCAGAACCACATGGGGGGACCTAGTGAATGACATGCAGAGAGCTGGGACCAAAGTAACAAAGGCTACATCAGAAACACACTATGCCGCCAGGGACTCAAATCCTGCAGTGCCAGACATGTCCCTCTGCTTAAGCCAGTACATGTCCAGGCCCATCTGAAGTTTGCTAGAGAGCATTTGGATGATCCGGAAGAGGATTGGGAGAATGTCATATGGTCAGATGAAACCAAAATAGAACTTTTTGGTAAAAACTCAACTTGTTGTGTTTGGAGGAGAAAGAACACCATACCTACTGTGAAGCATGGGGGTGGAAACATCATACTTTGGGGCTGTTTTTCTGCAAAGGGACCAGGATGACTGATCCATGTAAAGGAAAGAATGAATGGGGCCATGTATCGTGAGATTTTGAGTGAAAACCTCCTTCCACCAGCAAGGGCATTGAAGAAGAAACGTGGCTGGGTCTTTCAGCATGACAATGATCCCAAACACACTGCCCAGGCAACGAAGGAGTGGCTTCGTAAGAAGCATTTCAAGGTCCTGGAGTGGCCTAGCCAGTCTCCAGATCTCAATCTCATAGAAAATCTTTGGAGGGAGTTGAAAGTCTGTGTTGCCCAGCGACAGCCCCAAAACATCACTGCTCTAGAGGAGATCTGCATGGAGGAATGGGCCAAAATACCAGCAACAGTGTGTGAAAACCTTGTGAAGACTTACAGAAAACGTTTGACCTCTGTCATTGCCAACAAAGGGTATATAACAAAGTATTGAGATGAACTTTTGTTATTGACCAAATACTTATTTTACCGAGGAATTTATCAATTAATTCATTAAAAATCCTTCAGTGTGATTTTCTGTTTTTTTTTTCTCATTTTGTCTCTCATAGTTGAGGTATACCTATGATGAAAATTGGAGACCTCGCTCATCTTTTAAGTGGGAGAACTTGCACAATTGGTGGCTGACTAAATACTTTTTTGCCCCACTGTATAAGTCTACCTTCTGGATCTGTTATGGTATTATTCACAACAAAGCGTATTCTTCTGTTTACCAGTATAGCTACCCACCCTTTGTTTAGAATTAAAGCCAGCTCTGTACATGTGGGGGAATTCCGGGGAGGTGAGCGCATCTACAGATGACTTTTAAGCCGTTTTTCCACTAGCCCAGTTCGCCTCGCCTCGTTTCGTTTCGTTACTACTCGTTTCGGCCGCGGTTGTGTCTCCATAGCAGCCGGGTAAAGCGGGGTTAAGCTGTGGTGGGCGGGATTTTTTTTACAGCAAGGCGGCGCCACACTCCCGTGACGTAAAACACGCGACCCAAGCCAAACACACCATGGCGGCTTTACAAGGCGACTCCTCGGTCTGTGGCTTTTTTCACCGTAAATACCAAAAAGGACCGTCAGACAAGGGTACAGGCAGTGAGACGAAACACTCTGGAATAGTTCTGCAGCTTCTGGAGAGAGCCGAAGACGTGAGGATACAAACTAGGTTATATGTGACGGTAAGCTAATATTGCTAATGCTAGTTTGCTATAAGTACGTCGTACTACACTGTAATCTCTGCAAGTTATCACTGTTAGGTACTAAAATATGTACGCTGTGTGTGTTTCAGATGGCTCTGTTGTGGGAAAATTACCACTTCAAATGGTCAGTCTGGCATTCAACACAGCCTGTCAACTGATGTCAATACAGCCTGTCACTGATGTCAGCAAAGCTTCACAAACGATCAGTGGTTGTAGAGCTTAAGAATGTCTGGTTTATTTCCTGTGCAAAAAATTGCTCTGATCTAAGTAAAGGAACCCTATTTCACTGTTTATGGGAATGTAGAAAAATCAGAATGTTTTGGGAAGAGGTGAGGGTAACAATTGAAAAAATAATTTCAAAACAAATCACATTGAACCCTAAACTGTTTTTGTTGGGTCTGTATCCAGAAAAACATAACTTTAATAAGAGTGAAAGAACATTCATAGACCTCAGTTTGCTTAATGCCAAAAAATGTATTGCATTACTGTGGAAAAACTCACAGACCAGATGTGACTCAGTGGTTAAGACAGATGTTACCAATCTTCCACTAGAAAGAATAACATGCATACTGAAATCAAAGGAAAATGTGTTTGAGAATATATGGAGACCTTTCATTGATTATGTAAAGAAATTAAACATAACTTCTGAAGAAGAAGGTGAATGATATGTGTGGACCTTGCAAATTCCGAGCTGGTGAATGTATATTATGTATTCTTATGTAATTGATTACCTAGACTAAACAGAGGAGCATTGTTGTTGACTTGTTTTTGTTAATGGTTGTTGTTTTTATTACCCTTTTTTTGTTATTTTGTTATTGTTCTTTTTAGTTTTTAAATTACTTTTGTGTTAGTGTCTGACTGTGTGTGCCTTTTGTAAAAAAAAAAAAGGTTCAATAAAAATATTGTGGGAAAAAAAACTGCTCTGATCTGCGTGAAAATCATGGACTGTTGCGACATCATGGACGTACCTGCTTCAGCTACACTGAGTCTGAGATGGTGTCATAGCAAAAAATGATCAGCTGACACAACTTGATCGCCAGGTTAATAACTATATTAGCAACAAAATGTATATTCAAAAAGTAAACAGTACTGAGTTCGGGATAATAAGATGTATTTGACAGTTATGATGCATTTTAGGCCAAAACAAACTTGATCTAGGATTAAAAGCAATTAAAATAATGCAGTCACAAGGTTACATGGAAAATGCTTGATTTACTAGATACATATACTGTAGAAATATACTGTATATTCTCTGCATCAACAATTTACTATACATGCATTCATGTAGTATTGCACTGACAAACCTCTGAAGTTTTTGCAGATGTCTCTTTTTTATATGTGAAGGTTACCACCATGTGACATAAATTTCTTAAAAATGAGCCATTATTTTCAAGGTCACCCATTAATGGTTTGTACTATTGACTCTTTTCCCACCAGTGTATTAACAGACAAAAATAGAAATCATGATGCAAACACATAAGTCACTAAATTGTTTATTACAATCAGCAGCAAATTCCAGATTATTCAGAATGTGCAAAACTCAAACTGTAAGACTGCGTCACTCAGCAGCTGGGATGTGCAGCTCACACTGGTCTCAGATCAGCAGATCTTAGGCCTGCATCTCTGTAAATAGTGACGCAAGGTCCAGTTTGGGGTGGATCGATCGTTTCCCTCTTGCCTAGACAAAAGACAGAAATGGGTGGTGGTTAAATAAAGGAAGTTTAAAACATATTTGGGAAATACACTTGTTGCTAAAAGCCAGTGGTGGAATGTGAATGAATCTTTATTTTGGATAGATTAAAAGAAAATAGAATAATATAACAAAGGGGGAAAAAATCTAATAAGGTCGAATTAAACAATAACTCCTCTGATTATACAGTTCAGCATAGGTTATCTGAAATGGGTGATGGCTGAAGCTGCAGCTTATATTGCCCACCCATATTCCATCCAAGAATTCAAAAGAAAAACAAAACAGCAGCGATTCCAATTCCAATGTGACAATAAAGTACTTTGTTGTTGTATTTAACCACAATTTTCATGTAGCTGCATTGATGTAAAGTCGATTTTACAAGGGCTGGGTTACATTTAAAATCATCTGCTTTTACTGTGGCCTCAGCAATCAGAATGAATTAATACATTCACTTGGGCTTCCGGTTATGGCTGCCACGTAGGACGGACGTGTCTCGCTCTGCTCTGCTCCTGGAGAAAAAAAAATCAGCAAATAACTCTCTCATTTGGGACAGAACGTATCTCAGCATTTGGGCGAGGATATGTCGGCGAAGCCTAGGGCTGGAAAACCAGGAAAAGGAAAAAGCGAGCCGCCGAAACAGTCCAAATTAACGGACTTTCAGGTCTGTGACGCAGCAAACAAAACTCCATATATGGCGGAGGAGGCTGGCAACGGTGCGATGTCTGCGCGGGGAGGCGCAGATGCGCTGATGGCTGCCATGAGTTCAATGAGAGCGGACTTTTCCTCTAGATTTGATGGGATTATGACAGCGTTGGAAGGAATAAGAAAGGAATTGGGTGACTGTGTAGAACGAACGGCGCAGATGGAGCTCCGTCTCGCTAGTGCTGAAGATGACGTCACCCGTCTTCAATTAAAGGTGCGCACTTTGGAAAAAAAAAATAAATCTCTGGAAGATAATATTTTGGATTTGGAATCTCGGTCGAGACAGAATAATTTGAGGCTGGTGGGTCTTCCAGAGGAATCAGAAGGTCGGGACGTATGTTCCTTTCTGGAAAAGTGGATTCCGGAGGTGCTGGGCAGCGAGGAGTTGCAATCAGCAGTGGTTCTGGAAAAAGCACATCGTATTGGCCCACAGAGAGATAAGGGACCGCCGAGGACCTTAATTATGAAGTTTCTTAGCAACAGAGACAGGATGAAGATCTTCAACGCTGCACGTGCTAAAGGAGAGATTAAACACCAGGACCAGCAGGTACGGTTCTACCCAGATTTGGCCACAGGAATCCAGCAATTGAGGAAGCAGTTTGATCCCATACGTAAGGAGCTGCGCAACCTTGGGATTCGTCATGGTGTAATCTATCCTGCGAGACTGCTGACCACGTATGAGGGCAGAACCCACATCTTCAAGACCCCAGAGGAGGCGCAGGAGTTCATCAAGAAGATCAAAGAAGAAGAAGAGACTGGTGGGAGCTAAGCATGAACAAAATATAAGGTAGAATAATTAAGCATTTGCACAGGCATCTGACTGACTTGAAGTAAATAGTAAGGTTACAAAATATAGATTGTATTATATATTAAAAAAACAAAACAAAAACAAAACAAACAAAAAAAAAAACTATGATGTACAAAGTTGTTAAAAATTTTGGAGTTAAGTTGGAAAACTACAGAGGAGAGTTAATGTTACGTCATTAAAAGCAGTAGAGTTAGGGTGATTGGGAGGATGAAGAAGGAGTGGCTTAGGCTGTTCCCCGTGGGTGTGGAACGGTCGATGGCTATATCGGGAGACAGAATTTTTCTTTTGATTTTGGGGGGTTTGCCACAAGTGTGGGAAGGGGAAATTTGTTTGTGTGTAGTTTGTAGGATGAATGTTCAACCACTCATGTTTTTGCTTCTCTGTATGAGCATGTTTACACTGCAAGGTAATCCCAAACTCTCTATTGATCATGGACCAAAGTGTTAATCTTAATTTAACTTCATGGAATTGCAGAGGTCTACAAAATTTAAAAAAAACTTAAACAAGTTATGAATAAAATAAAGGACATGGGTTCAAGAATTGTGTTTTTACAAGAAACTCATCTGATAGAGGAGGATGTTAAAAGAATTAGGAGTAGATGGCAGGGAAGTGTATTCACCTCTTCATTTTCATCCCGAGCCAGGGGAGTTATGACTCTCATACATAAATCAGTTCCTTTTCAAGTGAAAAATGTAATTGGAGACAAATTTGGAAGATATGTAATCATTCAAGGTTCTTTGCTATTAGAAAATATAAATCTTGTGAACTTATATGGTCCCAATATAGATGATCAGAAGTTCTTTGCTAATTTATTTCTCATCTTATCATCACTTACAGGGCAACATATAATAGCAGGGGATTTTAATTGTACATTGAATCCAGGTGTGGATAGATCAACAGGACTGGATTGTACGCACATTGGATGTAGGATGACTATTAATCATTTTATGAAAGAATTGAGATTGTTAGATATATGGAGAGAAATGAAACCACAAGTTAAAGCCTATTCTTGTTATTCCAGTACCTACAAGACATTCTCACGTATTGATTATTTTTTGATTTCCACAGAATTAAGGTCCAAGATTCAAAACTGCTTTTATGATAACATCGTGATCTCTGATCATGCACCCTGTTGTCTAATATATGTAGATAAAAAATTGACAAAGGAATCAGGCAGATGGCAATTTCAGCATAAATGGCTTCAGGATGAGGAATTTGTCAAGTATATAGAAAAACAGATAGACGAGTTCTTTGACATCAATACTACACAAACATCAGCATGTGTAAAGTGGGAGGCTTTCAAAGCTTTTATTAGGGGACATATTATTAGTTATACAGGATCAAAATCTAAGAAGACTCGAGAGGAGAGAGCTAAATTGGAACATAAAATAAAAAGTCTTCAGGAAAAAGTGTATGCAGGAAGAGATCCAAGGTTGGAGAATGAATTACTGATTTTGAGAGCTGAATACGACAAAAAATCAGCGAATAGAGCTGCCTCGAGTCTTCTAAGATTGAAACGATCTTTTTATGAACAAGGTGAAAAATCAGGAAAATTATTAGCATGGCAGATTAAACAATTGGAAATTAAAACACCAATAACCAGTATTATAAGTAATGGACAGGTAGTTATAGATCCTTTAGAAATTAATAGAGCCTTTAGAGATTACTATGAAAAATTATATGATACCAAAAATGAACCTGATTTAACAAAACTAAATGGGTTTTTGAACAAACTATCTATACCGTGTATTCCAAATGAAAACAGGGAGATATTGGAGTCTAAAATTAGTCAAGAAGAAGTTGGGCTAGCCATTGATAATATGAAATCAGGAAAAAGTGCAGGACCAGATGGTCTTCCAGTTGACCTTTATAAAAAATTTAAGAATAAATTAATAAAACCTTTTTTGGAAATGGTTTTAGAAGCATTTCAAAATAATAATTTACCATCATACATAAATAATGCCTTAATTATACTGCTGCCAAAACCAGGTAAGCCCTCTAATAAATGTGAAAATATGAGACCAATAAGCCTATTAAACGCCGACCTTAAGATAATCTGTAAAATTTTAGCAAGACGAATACAAGAAATTTTACCAAATATTATTAATCGAGATCAGAATGGCTTTATAAAGGGTAGACAAGGCTTCCATAATGTAAGAAGACTATTTAATATTATTTATTTTAATAAAGAAGCACCGGATACAGCTCTCCTATCATTGGACGCCGAAAAGGCCTTTGATAGAGTTGAATGGCCCTTTCTTTTTGAAGTCCTACAAAGGTTTGGACTTGGAAATAATTTCATAAAATGGGTTCAAATAATATACAATAATGCTACAGCAGAAATCCTAACAAATAACAATATTTCAAAACCAATAAAAATCAATAGAGGATGTCGACAAGGCTGTCCACTTTCACCTTTACTGTTTACTATGGCAATTGAACCTTTAGCGATAGCGATACGTTTACATTCACAAATATATGGAATTAAAGTTGGACCAACAGAACATAAAATCTCCCTGTACGCCGATGATATAATTTTGTTTATGTCGAATCTAAAAAAATCAATTCCAACCTTGTTGAATTTAATAAAGAATTTTGGGGAAATATCAGGATATAAAATAAATAAAACTAAATCTTCAATATTAATGCTAAATGAGACCCAGAGAAATTACCCAGCCCCTGAGGTAAATCAATTCAATGTTGTAAATCAGTTTAAATATTTAGGAATCCAAATTATGCCTAAGCTAGAATCAGTCGCCAGTGTCAACTATGAAGCCTTAATGTCAGATATCAATGAGTTAACTCAGAGATGGATGTCACTACCAATGTCGATGATCGGGAGAATCAATATACTTAAAAGTAATATTTTACCTAAAATACTTTATTTATTTCAATACATTCCCTTATCACCACCTTTAGATCTATTCTCAAGAATAAAAAAAAAGTTAGTGGAATTTATATGGAACAACAGGAGGGCTAGATTACGTTTGTCTTTATTATATTTACCATTTGATCGTGGAGGTCTGAAATGTCCAAATTTTATGTTGTATTATTGGTCGGCACAACTGAGGTCTATGACATATTATTTTTCATCAAATGATCTCCCTCACTGGACTGAAATGGAATCATACAATTTACCTTTACCTCTTCCCATATTCATATACTCAGATTCGGCAAAAAAATTACAAAAACAAGTTAAAAATCCATTTGTAAAGCATATGATCAAAATATGGTGTGAAGCTAAAAACTATTTAAAAGAACCACAGTTATTGTCACAATTTAGTCCAATATGGGGTAATCAATATTTTAAACCAGGGAGAGCGGACGCTGTATTTAAAGTATGGAATTTAAAAGGGATACAAAAGATTCAGGATTTATATTTGCCATGTGCAGACAACATAATGTCTTTTGAAGAGCTGAGGATCAAATTTAATCTCAATAGAACACATTTTTTTAAATATCTTCAACTTAGAAACTTTATTCGATCAAATCAAAATAAAGCTCTCACTTGACCTATTTATTCATCCTTGGAAAAAATGATGATGAAAGATAGTAAAAGAAAGGGTATTATTTCAGAGTTTTATAACTCATTGACACTATCTTCAAGTGAAAATTCACTGAAAAGATTAAACTACTGGAAAGAAGATCTGCAAATTGAAATTTCAGAGGAACAATGGGAATTGGCTTGTACAGAAGCTCAAACCAAATCAATAAATGCACGCCTTAAATTGATACATTTCAAATGGTTAATGCGGATGTATGTTACACCGGAGGAGTTAAATAGATACAACAAAAATATACCAGATACATGCACAAAATGCATGGAAAGTAAAGGAACCCTATTTCATTGTTTATGGGAATGTAGATTAATAAGAATGTTTTGGGAAGAGGTGAGGGTAACAATTGAAAAAATAATCTCAAAACAAATCATATTGAATCCTAAACTGTTTTTGTTGGGTCTGTACCCAGAAAAGCATAATTTTAATAAAAGTGAAAGAACATTCATAGACCTCAGTTTGCTTAATGCCAAAAAATGTATTGCACTATTATGGAAAAAGACTCATAGACCAGATGTGACTCAGTGGTTAAGACAGATGTTAACAAACCTTCCATTAGAAAGAATAACATATATACTGAAATCAAAGGAAATTGTGTTTGAGAATATATGGAGACCTTTTATTGATTATGTAAAAAATTTAAACATAACTCTTGAAGAAGAAGGTGAATGATGTGTGTGGACCTTGTAAATTCCAAACTGGTGAACATAATATGTATACTTATGTATTGGATTGTCTAGACTAAACAGAGGAGCATTGTTGAAGACTTGATTTTGTTGGTGGTTGTTGGTGTTTTTAGTGCATTTTTTTTTTTGTAGTACTTTAGTGTTAGTGTTTGATTGTTTGTATCATGTTTGTTAAAAAAAAAAAAAAGGTTCAATAAAGATATTGTGGAAAAAAAAATACATTCACTTGAATGGAATATAGTACTTTAACTGAAGGTGTGCATCACAGAGTATGGAGTCGCTCAGTCAAAATATGGAGTTTTTATCAATAAAAGTTTGTCTGGAATGTAAAAGTGTCTCTTCTTGCCCTGGCTTCAAGTGTGGGTGGTGTTTTGTACTTTTATTGCTAAAATATAAAAGGATGCACTATAATGGGTCTCAAATATTTGTAATGTGTCCTGTTACTGCATGAGTTTATTGATGATAGACTATAAACTACACATATAAAGTAAATTATATGGATGACTGAACAACTGCCATTCCCAAAAAGATACTGTTATGAACATAACTCACAAAGGATCACACAAGTGATCTGACAAAAAAAATAAATACATTAACAAGTGGTTTATTTTACAGTTGATGCGCCATTCTTTTTCAATTATTCTGTAATTAATACTCACACAATCAAATAAATCTCAGTTTTTTTTTTGTTTTTTTTTTGTTACTTATTTGTACCCGTAGGTAGACTTGGTTTGCAGTCTGGTGACAAGCCACCGGCTGCTGGTCGCTGCGTGCGCGAGCGCCCTAAACCTACATGTTTTTGGTATGCAGGAGGAAACCGGAGAAATCCCGGAGTAAACCCACGCAACACGGGGAGAACATGCAAACTCCACACAGCTCACTGTTGGTCGGGGGCTGGAATCGAACCCACGATCTCATGATCCCCGCGATCCCCCGGCCGAGGGTAAAACTGTGCTGCCACAGTGCTAAACCACTGCGCCACCGTGCAGCCCGTTCAACAAGTTCAGTCCCTTTTATATTAAGTGGAAATTGTGCTACTTTGGTTTTGACACTTTTACCTATAAAAGCAAAGGATTTCCAGTACTTTCCACAGTGGCGAGGTCCGTTGTTGAGCGGCTGCTTTCCTCCTGCCTAGACTAACGACAGAAATGGATGGTAGTTAGTTTCAAGCAAGTTCAACACTTATACAGGCACATCTCAAAAATTAGAATATCATGAAAAAGTTAAATATTTTTGTCACTCATTTCAGAAAGTGAAACCCATATATAGATTCATTACAGGGACAGGGACAGTGATATATTGAAAGTATTTATTTTAATATTGATGATTATGGCTACAGCCCATATTAACCAACACCTCAGCGGCCAACATTTCTGTTTAAAAACTATTTTTTAAAGTTTATGTAATATTCTAATTTTTTGCCAAATTGAATTTGGGGTTTTCAGGGGCTGTAAGCCATAATCATCCAAATTAAAATAAATAAATGCTTGAAATATATCACTGTCTGTGTAATGAATCGATATAATATATGGATTTCTCTTTCTGACGCTTTAGAAAATTATATGAATGACTTTATAAATCACTGGTTTGAAAAAGCACTCTTATATTGTTGAGATTTCGGCTCCTGTGGTTTCACCAGTATCCACTATAAACAGGGAGGCTAACCCTGGCATGTGGAAACACATTCTAGCATTAAATTGCACACAATTTAATGCGCAGAACTAAAGTGCAATACAAAACAAAAACCAGGACTTTAACCAGGATTAACATATTTCATCGTTTTCCTCTCACAAGCGAATATTTAGGAGAAAACAAGCGCGAATCAGCAGTTGGTACTAGCTAGCTACTAGCCAAAACTTGTTAGCTAAAACGAGTTAGTCAGCACAAAACGGCATTAAATTGCACACAATTTAATGCGCAGCACCAAAGTGCAATACAAAACAAAAACCAGGACTTTAACCAGGATTAACATATTTCATCGTTTTGCTCTCACAAGCGAATATTTAGGAGAAAACAAGCGCAAATCAGCAGTTGGTACTAGCTAGCTACTAGCCAAAACTCGTTAGCTAAAACGAGTTAGCCAGCAAAAAACGGCAACGTATGGCTCAAAAAAAGTGAGCTTACCACCAACAGGATAAATTTATTTATTTATTTAGCGAATGCAAAGTCCTTAAGCCAAGCAGTTGCCTCCTGGTTTGCTGTATGGAGGGTGTGTAATCCTCCTTCCAGTCTTTGGAGCGGGCAAGCCTCTATGATGTGTTCCATAGTTTGCTCCTCTCCACATGCACACAGTGGGCTAGGGCTACTGCCCCATCTGTGAAGGCTGGCCAAGCAGGGGCTATGTCCAGTCCTGAAGCGATTGAGTGTAGACCACTGTCTCCTTGGGAGGTTGGTGCCCGGGACCTGTTGGTTGGGGTTTATCACCAGCTGTTTGTTTGGGACCTCCTTGGTCTCCCATTCCTCTTGCCAAGCTGTCTGGATGGTAAAGTCAGCTGGGGGAGGGTTTTTCCAAATCGGCCGTCTGGATGAAAGTCGGGCAGTGGGTGGGGTGTAGATATCTGCATGGATTGGTAAGTGAGGAAAATCTTTAACTTTTTGGAGCATCCTTTGAGTTAATGCTGCTCGCCGGATGTGTGGAGGGGCTATGTTTGACAGTACAGAGAGCCAGGGGAGTGGTGTTGAGCGGATTGTTCCAGTTATAGTTCTCATGGTTGAGTTGAGCTGGGTGTCTACATGGTGTGTGTAAGATGACCTGGACCAGACAGGGGCACAATATTCTGCTACAGAGTATGAAAGGGCCAGTGCTGAGGTGCGCAGGGTGGAGACTGCCGCCCCCCATTTTGCACCAGCGAGCTTGCAGAGCAGGTTGTTTCGTACTTTCACCTTAGCAGCCATCCCCTTTAGATGTTCCTTGAAGGATAAGGTCCTATCAAGGGTCACTCCAAGATAAGTTGGATTTGGGGCATGCTTAAGCTTGAGTCCGCTCAGGTGGATGTTTAGTTCTCTGGCAGCTTTTGCATTGTGGAGATGAAATACACTGGGCTTTACTGGGCTTGGTTTTAGGCGCCAGATTTTGCAGAACTGGTCCAGTTTAGCAAGATCTTCCGTGAGCACCCGTTCCAGTGGTTCAAAGTCTGGTGCTTGGAATGCCAAACAGATGTCGTCTGCATAGATGAATTTGCGGGATTTTGTAGTAGGCAGGTCGTTTATGTAGAAGTTGAACAGAGTTGGAGCTAGAACTGAGCCTTGTGGGAGTCCGTTTTTCTGCATTCTCCATGCACTTGTGTTCTGACTGAGGTGGACTCTGAACCTTCGGTTGGTCAGCAGGGTTTTTATAATTGCCGTTGCCCAAGCAGGGATCGCCTTTATAAGTTTCAGGAGGAGGCCTTTGTGCCAGACCGTATCATAGGCGGCTGTAAGATCGAGAAACACAGCCCCTGTCTTCAGTCTGCTCTCGAAGCCATTTTCAATGAAGGTGGTTAGGGCCAGTACTTGTTCTCCTGTACTGCGGTCCTTGCGGAAACCTGCTTGATCCACACTTAGAATATCCTCTATTTCTGGGGAAATGCGTTGCAGTATTAGGCGCTCCATGATTTTGTAAGGAACGCTGAGCAGGGAGATTGGGCGGTAGCTTGCTGGTAGTTTGTGGTCTTTGCCAGGTTTTGGGATGGCAATGACCTTTGCTGTCTGCCATTTCTTTGGGATCGAGTTTGTTTGTGTGATCCTTGTGTAGAATTGTGTCAACCAGGTTAGGGCTCGGGGGCCAAGATTTTTCATGAATTCTGGGAAGATGTTATTGTATCCTGCTGCCTTTCCACATTTCAGGCCCTGGATAAATAAGGGTAAATAAATAAGCAAACAGGATACACATTATTACAAATCACTCACCATCGATGGTTCTCTCACGTTCGTCTTCAGCTTGTCTATAGTCCGGTTGTATGCTGGCCAGCCATCGGGTCACTCCTCACTGTGTAACTGCCACCAAGCAGAGAAAACTCCGCACCTCTTCGTTGGACCACGGTGTAGAGTTCCGCAAAACCTACAACGCTGTCTGTATTAATATCGTATTTACTCCGTGACCGAGTTAGTCCGTGATTGCAAATGGCGGTCGTAAAGATTTCAACGAAGACGGTCGCTTTCGTGACATTACGCCCTGACCAATCAGCGGCTAGCAGTCGATTGATGTCACATCTCAGCTCACTTTCGCACGGTTATACCCTGCCTCTTAACTGGCACGAAAATAGTGTCGGTTAAAGCGTGCTGGGTACAGTGGAAATAGCGAGAAAGTGAGTAGGGTAGAAGTAAGTAAGGCTAAGGCGATACTAGTGGAAAAGGGCCTTTAGAGACATGTGTCTCCTGCAGTAAGACAAAGTCTGTCTGTAGATCCTTCAGTTGATTAAAAACTTTTAGCCTCTTCTCCCTGGTGCCAATTCCACGTATGTTCCACGTGACAAACTTAAATGTGGACATGTTTTCACTAACTGATTATGTGATAAAGGCTAACTAAATGTGCCTATGTGATTATTATGTCCGTAATGTATGCATACGTGTGTATATATATATGTTGTGTGTAAAATATACACCTACGGACTTCCGGTCTGGACGCCATGGTGATAGCAACCTAACGCTGAAACTCCCAGACTCAATCCAAGGAAAACATCCTCAAAATCAGACCTAACGGATTTTTGGAAGATTAAAAATCAAAAGACAATAACACCATGCCTAACCACAAGCAGAAGAAACTGACATTCCCCAGGTCAGGACGCACAGCGGCTGCAGAATCTGAACCAGAGGACCTCCGTTCAGAAGACGAGGACCTGGGCCTAGCTAACAAAAGGATTAGCTTGAAATCGCTATTTGACGAAATACAACGATTTCGGGCCGAATTTCTTGAATTCAGAGAGGATCTAAAATGGGCGAACAGCAGAATGGACCAGGCCGAAAACCGAATCTTGGAAGCTGAAGAAAGAGTAAAAGTGCTTGAGGATTCTGTGCTGGATTTACACAGAACACAGTCAAGGCTGGAGGCTAAGCTAACCGACCAAGAAGGAAGACAGAGACGAGATAACATCAGAATTCACGGTCTGAAAGAAGGAGCTGAAGATAGTTTCAACACAGTGGCGGAATGCGTGGAATCCTTATTGAGAGAGAAGTTGGATATTCCACAAACCACCGATTTGAAGATAGAAAAAGCCCATCGTACATTAGCCGCAAAGCCAGCCCCGGAAGCGCCCCCACGTTCTGTGGTGGTAAGATTCGCCAATTTCAAAATAAAACAAGAGGTTGTAAGACGGGCTTGGCAGAAAAAAGGATTTATGCATCATGAGAGAAAAGTCTTCGTGGAGCACGATTACGCCCCTGAGGTTCTTAAAAAACGACGGGAATATAACGACGCCAAAAAGGTTCTACGGGAACAGAATCTACGCTTTCAGACACCATTTCCGGCGAAGCTAAGGGTCTTTTACGGGGAAGAGTCATGTCTCTATAATTCAGCGGAAGAAGCAACAACTGACATGGCAAGAAGAGGACTCCCGGTAACAGTGTTTAAACCCGCAGCGGATCTGAGCGAGAAGATCAGAGCTCAAACGTGGTCCACTCAGAGACCTTCAAAATCCACGGGCCAGCAGCGGGAAACCCAGCCCTAGAGCTACAAAGATAAGCTTTCCAGTTCCAGGAAGGAATAGCAACCTTTTTGGGTTTTTTTTTTCTTTTCAGTCACTCTGCACTTCCACCCCCCCCTCCTACAAGGAAACAAACATTAAAGGAGATGCAGAATCAGCATGTGGTAAAACCTTTCATGGAGCAGTTATAGCATTAGAAACAAATGTCTTCTTTAATTTAAAGGGGGAAAAAAAAAATCTTGTTAAAATAGAAACGTAACAATGACCCACATGTTCTCTCCATACTAACAAATACTGTATTAGAGTGAATGTTTGCTGTGATGGGGGTGGGAGGGTGCACACAATCTCATAGGGTATAGGCATAAAAAAAAAAAAAAATCATTACAAATTCGGATTGGGATCTGAAATTCACGTTAAAAACATGGGACAACTTACAGAGGTAAGAGAGGGCCCTCTACACGTAACAGAGTTTGAGGAATTTCCCTCAGAGCCTACACTCCATCGGGGCTCTTACAGGGTCTTTAAAGAGACCCCAGCTCAGGAAGTTTTTTTGACAGTTTTTTGTTTTAAAGTTTCGTACACTATGTTCTTAATGTTTTTTATGTTCTTAATGTTCTTTCAGTTTCTGAGTAGCAAAAAAGAGGGCCACCACACTGCTATACTAAATAAGAAAATACAATGGAGAAACAGGGTGTAACCAAAATAGCCTCATTTAATGTAAAAGGGATCCTGAATCCAGTTAAAAGATCCAAGATTCTACGCAAAATGAAAAAAGACAAAGCAGAAATAATATTTTTACAAGAAACCCACCTAACAGACGTGGAACACACTAAACTCAATAGACAAGGGTTTAAAATGATCTCTTCATCTTCATATAAATCAGGGAGGAGGAGGGGAGTAGCGACATTGATATCAACCAAAATTACATTTGAAAAAAAATCAGAACACAAAGATAAAGAAGGGAGGTACAGTTTGGTAACTGGGCGGCTAGAGGGAGAAGATATCACCCTGCTGAATATATATGCACCACCAGGGGCTAAATGGAAATTTTATAAAAATGTATTCGACCTAATGATAACTAAAGCCCAAGGTTTAGTGATATGTGGTGGAGACTTCAATCTAAGACTGAATCCATACTGGGATGCGACAGGTAATTCTTCACATCAAAATAACACCCAAAATAAGAATACTCGGATGCTACTAAAAGAAATGGGAATCTGTGACGTATGGAGGGAATTCAACCCCAATGTAAAAGATTATACTTTTTATTCAATGCCACATTCATCTTACTCAAGGATTGATTACTTTTTTATGTTTAATAGAGACATTGGAAGAGTAAAAACATGTAATATAGGACTGATGGATCTCTCCGACCACAGTCCGATCTATATGGACTTAAACATCCAAAAATACACAAATAATACATTTTCCTGGAGGTTGAATTCAAGTGTCCTGAAAGGACCACTGAAAGATGAATTGGAATCAGATATTCTCAGATATTCGGAAGAAAACGATATTGGAGAAGTATCTCCTTTAATACTGTGGGATGCGTGCAAAGCTGTAATAAGGGGAAAAATTATTGCAAAACTGGCAACCCAAAAGAAACTGAGACAAGAAAAACTAATCACACTAGAGTCAGAACTCAAGAACCTAGAAAAAGAACACAAAGACAACACTCATTCTAATGGCTCGCTCAAGATTAAAGAAATTAAAAATCAAATAAATGAGATCTACACAATAGAAATCCAGAAGAAACTTACATTTCTGAAACAAAAACACTATGAAGCAGGCAGTAAATCGGCAAAATTACTAGCCTATAAATTGAGGAAACAACAAACGGAAAGAGCAATCTACAAAATCAGAGACCCAGTATCAAAGGAAATAAAATTCAGAATTCAGGATATTCTTAAAAGCTTCGAGAATTACTACAAGAACTTATACTCCCACAAAAAACATAAAAACGCATCCGAGACATTACTAAACACATTAAACCTTCCCCAACTTACGGAATCACAAAATAAAACCCTACTGTCAGAAATACAACCTAAAGAATTGGAAAAAGCAATTATGAAACTTAAAGCTAACAAATCCCCAGGAGCAGATGGCTATACAGCAGAATGGTACAAAACCTTTAAACAGCAACTATCTCCTCTCCTCCTGAAAACATTTAACTACGTCCTCCACACAGGGGAAATCCCCCCCTCCTGGAGAGAAGGGGTCATTGCAGTTATACCTAAACCTGAAAAGGATAAACTAGAATGCTCCAACACAGACCAATCAGTGTATTAAATCAGGACTATAAGCTTTTTACCACTATCCTTGCCAAAAGGTTAGAAAACATACTGACAGACTTAATTCACTTAGACCAAACAGGTTTTATAAGACAAAGACAGACACAAGACAACATTCGACGCACTTTACACATAATTCATCATATAAAAAAATATAACTTAAATGCAGTCATATTGGGATTAGATGCTGAAAAAGCATTCAATTCGGTTGACTGGTCTTTCCTATATAGAATCTTATCCAGTTTCAATTTTCATAACAACTTCATTAGAACTATACGGGCATTATATAAAAAACCAACAGCTAAAATAAGGATTAACGGTAATTTATCATCATCTTTTGAGCTGGAAAGAGGATGTCGTCAAGGCTGCCCCCTGTCTCCACTGCTCTTTGCAATCTTCATAGAACCTCTGAGCCAATGGATAAGACAAAATCAAGAAATTCAAGGTATTACACTTGGTCAGAAGGAACATAAAATAGCACTCTTTGCTGATGACATTTTAATATACCTAGGGCAGCCAGACACTTCTCTACCAGAACTAATCTCAGTTTTTTCAGACTATGGAGATTTATCGGGGTACAAATTAAACATGCATAAAACCCAAGTCTTAACATTCAACTATGACCCAAATCATTTTTCACTAAATGAATTCAAAACTAACTGGGAGTTGGAATCTATGAAATATCTGGGGGTCAATATCTCGAAACAACTCGACAAAATTATAACACTAAACTATGATCCACTGGTGACAAAAATAAAATCTGACCTAGCAAGATGGAATATGATACCATTCTTAGGTACTGCACAAAGAATTGAAGCAGTCAAAATGAATATACTTCCACGTCTTCTATACCTTTTCCAAACAATACAGGTAGAACCTCCCAAAAAAACATGGCAGGAGCTGGACAGAAGGATCTCAAGATTCATATGGCAGGGTAAGAGACCTAAAATATCCAAATATCAGGGACTATTTTATAGCTGCACAAATTAAAACTTTAGTAGAGATATGTAACCCAGTCTACACTGCACAATGGAAGGAGATGGAATGCCAAATAACAAGTGACATCCCCCTACAGGCGATAATAGGGAACAATGCCTTAACTAAACTCTTGAATAACACCAACCCGTGGATAGAGACCCCGCTAAAAATTTGGTTTAAGATAGTCAGAGAGAATCAAGCTAAGAGCCCTATCGACTTCTGCAATGGATTGCCTATGATCAAGACTTTACCCCCAATAAAACAGACACTAGATTTAAAGAGTGGAAAGAGAAAGGGCTGATAAAATATTACGATTTTTTTAAGGGGCAAACTTTAAGAAGTTTTGAAGATTTGAAAAAACAAGGTCTAATAAATCAAGATCTTTACAGGTTCTTTCAGCTTAGACACCACATAAACAATATACTTAAAAAGGAGGATTTGGAAAGGGCCCAGTCAGGTGTTCTGAAGGTCTTCTTAATGGCATATAAAGGGATCCCAGGGATCAGATACATTTCTAAAATATACCAAGGTCTTCAAGACTTAAAAGGAGACAACACATCTTATATAAAAGAGAGATGGGAAAAAGAGGGGAATTTCACTTTACAATTGGAAATATGGGAAAAGCTAAATAAACAGCAATGGAAAAGTACCTCATCCCTGCAGTGGAGAGAATTTGGATGGAAAAACTTGGTAAGATTTTTCAGAACACCTGCACAAAACAAATTTACCCATAAGGGGTTGAACTGTTGGCGCTTGTGTGGTGAAAAGACTGCAAATCATTTTCATGTGTTTTGGTCATGCCCAGTTATCCACCAATATTGGACCAATGTACAGACAATATTGGGGAAAATATTCAAAATAACAGTTCCCTTTTCTTTTGTAACTTTGTATTTGGGTTTACTACTGGACTCACTGGAAAGACGAGGAGATAAATACTTATTCAATGTTTTAATATTGGCAAGTAAAAAAGCCCTAACTAAAAAATGGATGCTGAAGGACTGTCCTACACCTGAAGATTGGATTAACGTGATTCAAGACATTTACTCGATGGAAAAGTTGACATTTGCACTGAGACAGGACATGGATGGGTTCATGAACTTTTGGCAACCCTGGATCGCATATGTGTCTTCCATTAGATCTACTCAGATGCTCCTTTACTTTTAATTACTTAATTTTCTGTTTGTTTTTTGCTGTTCTGTTTGTTTGTTTATTCATTTGGTTTTTTGTTGTTTTTATTTAATTCTCCTTAATTTCACTTTTTCTTTCACTTTAAAAAAAAAAGGGGGGGGGGTGTTGTAATAACTATCCTACCAATGTTGTCAAATAGCAAAAAATAAGGGAACATGTGATGAAAATGTAAACAATGCAATGCTGTAATGACCTGTATACCCTTTACAAAAACTTAAATAAAAAAAAAAAATATACACCTACACATATATAATTGGGTATGCGCACATAATGTCTCTGTTCCATTTGCCTGCAATTGCAAGAAAATGGGGTGCATGTGTGGGACACATATGTGGGTTTCATATGCTTCATATGTGTATTACTGTATGCTTATTGTATGCTTCCCGTCTCAGAGGAACAAAAGGACTGAGCCTCCTAGGAGATGACAGGAGGATGTGAGAGGTGGCCTTTTGTATGCAAAGAGACGACCTTGAGGGATTTCCTGACCACCAGTGACTTTAGGTGGGGGTGAGAAGACCTGGAAGAAGACGCATTGTGACTTGGGATTAAAAGACAATGTGACTGTGTGCTTTGATGTCCTGGGGTATAAAAGGGGCAGATGTTGGGGGATTCTTTCTCTTTTCTGTTTGGATGATGTTGGAGAATGAAATAAACCTGACTCGTGAGATAAACTCAGTCTCGTCATTTCCACATCCTCCACACTGGTGACCCTAAGTCGTATCATGACCGGAGAGAATTCTCCCGAGCCAGACTCGTCAGGAGCCAGCCAAATGAATGCAGTCACAGTTCAGCTACCGGACTTCTGGCAGAACAATCCGTGCTCCTGGTTTAACGCAGTCGAGGCGCAGTTCAACCTCCGGAGGATTTCGGTAGACGCCACAAAGTTCTACCATGTGGTTGCAAAACTGGACAGCCACACAGCCCAGCATGTGCAGAGCCTGATCAACCAGCCGCCAGACAGCGACAAATACGACGCGTTAAAGGCTGCACTTATCTGGTACTTCACCCCCTTGGTGGAGGAGCGAGCAGAGGGGCTCCTGGCGCTGACTGAATTTGAAAGCGACAGGCCTGCGGACCTGATGGAGAAGATGTTGGGGTTGAAAGACTCTGACGATGACCACTTCATCTTCGCCCACCTTTTCCTCAGGACCCTACCGTCAGTGGTGAGAGTGACCCTGGCAGGTTCGCCACTGTTGGCCCGTCGAGACTACTGCGAGCTGGGCCAAGAGGCGCAACGACTCGTCAACGTCGCCAAATGGCGCGTGGCCACCGCCGCGGCAGCGGAGCTCGGCACAACGTCTGGAGATGGCAGGGGGCCAGAGGCAGCAGTACCAGACTCACCGATGACGGCGGTGGCAAAGGCCAAGAAACACGAAGCAGATGACGTCCTTTGTTTCTACCATCGCCGCTTCGCAGAGAGGGCACGCAAATGTATACCACTGTGCCATTTCAAGCGCTCGGGAAACGCCAAGACCGGGGGTCGGTAGCAGCTGCGGCCCTCGGAGAGGAGAACAAGCTGCTCTACTTGAGGGATGCGCGCTCAGGGAGACATTTCCTCGTGGACACAGGCTCCCAGCTGAGTTTCATCACACCTTCCTCCGCAGACCGGCTGGCGCCTTCCAATGGTCCCGGGGTGTCAGCAGCGAATGGCTCGGCGATTAAGACCTTTGGTGAGAGGACGTTGCTTCTGTCCCTACACGGCCGTACATTCGAGTGGACTTTCGTCATAGCTGCAGTCAATTTCAACATGTTAGGGGCTAATTTTTTGTGCTCACATGGTTTGTTGGTTGATCTTGCTAACAGACACCTGGTTAATGCACTCTCTTTTTATTCTATTCCCTGTACAGCTCGAGTGGCCCCGCCAACAGCACAAGCCAACGTCACAGCTGCGAGTGGTAAGTTCCACACACTCCTCACTCAGTTCCCAGCACTCACGGTCCCAACATTTTCGGCGACCGTGGCTAAACACGGGGTGGAACATTTTATTACTACCACCGGACCGCCCGTTTTTGCAAAAGCTCGGCACTTGGATTCAGCTAAACTGACCATAGCGCACGAGGAGTTTGCCAACCTGGAAAAGTCAGGCATCGTCAGGCGTTCGAAAAGTCCATGGGCTTCACCGCTTCACATGGTCCCGAAAGCTGATGGCTCGTGGCGACCTTGTGGTGATTTCCGCAGGTTGAACAACGCTACAGCGCACGACCGCTACCCGATCCCGCACATCCAAGATTTTTCAGTTCATTTGGCGGGGGCGCATGTTTTTTCTAAGATAGACTTGGTACGCGGTTACCACCAGGTCCCAGTGCGCGCTGAGGACATACCCAAAACAGCGGTAATAACTCCGTTTGGGCTATTTGAGTTTTTGCGCATGCCGTTTGGGTTTAAAGGCGCGGCACAGACGTTCCAACGCATGATGGACGTGGTGTTGTGCGATCTCCCCTTCGTGTTCGTCTACCTGGACGACATATTGGTAGCCAGCGCATCCGAAGACGAACACGAAAACCGCCTCACGGCAGTTTTCCGGAGGTTGGCAGAGCACGGGTTAATAATCAACCCAGCGAAGTGTCAGTTCAGGGTGACGCAGATTGATTTTTTGGGGCATCGTGTCTCTCCAGAAGGAGCGGTTCCTCTGCCTGACAAAGTGCGCGCAGTAACAAATTTTCCCCAGCCACAAACAGTCAAAGCGCTACAGGAGTTTTTGGGAATGGTGAATTTTTATAACCGTTTCCTCCCCCGCGCAGCGCAGCTCATGCAACCATTGTATGCTGCGTTAAAAAAACAAAAACCCACAAATAAAATCGAATGGTCTCCGGAGTGGGAGCGTGCATTCTCTGAAGTCAAAACAGCCCTGGCGAACGCTGCGTTGTTAGCACATCCAGTCCCAACGGCCCGCATAGTGCTCACTACTGACGCGTCAGATGTGGCCATAGGGGCGGTCGTGGAACAGTATGTAGCCGGAGCTTGGCAACCGCTCACCTTTTTCAGCAGGACCTTGCGCGATAGTGAACGAAAATACAGCGCATTCGACAGGGAGTTGTTAGCTCTCCACTTGGCCATTCGCCACTTCCAGTTCTGGCTGGAGGGACGCCGTTTCACCGCGTTCGTTGACCACAAGCCGCTAACTTTCGCGATGGCCAAGGTTTCAGAACCGTGGTCGGGCCGGCAGCAGAGACAGCTGGCCGCGATCTCGGAGTTTACTACCGATATCCAGCATGTGGTGGGTAAACTTAATGTAGTGGCAGACTGCCTCTCGTGTGCCGTGGCGGCTCCAGCCCGCGTAGGGGTAGATGTTGCAACCATGGCCGCAGATCGGGTTAGCGACGCAGAAGTGCACGCGGCCCCAGTCCGCGTAGGGATAGATTATGCAGCCATGGCCGCGGATCAGGTTAGCAACGCGGACGTGCCCGCGCTCCAGTCTGGACCAACAAGGTTAAGGCTGGAGAACAGGGTGCTGCAAGACGGTATGCCCCCCCCTAATCTGCGATGTCTCCACTGGGCGACCGCGTCCTGTGGTACCGGCCGCGTGGCGCCGCCGAGTTTTTGACTCGATCCATTCTCTGGCACACCCTGGAGTGCGCGCGTTGGTCAAAATGGTGGGAGAGAAATTTGTATGGCCGAGCCTGCGCAAACAAGTTAGAGAGTGGGCGGCAGCCTGCATAGCTTGTCAACGGGCCAAAGTGCACAAACACACGAGAGCTCCCTTGGAGCCGTTTCACATTCTGGCTAAAAGGTTTGATCATGTTCACGTGGACCTCGTAGGCCCCCTCCCGCCCTCACAGGGGCACACACATCTTCTGACAATGGTTGACCGCACCACGCGCTGGCCGGAAGTGGTCCCACTGTCATCAACCACAGCCGAGGAGATTGCGCGCGTGTTTTTAACGGCATGGGTAGCGCGTTTTGGAGTCCCGTCGGACATTACGCCCGACAGAGGCCCTCAGTTTGTTTCCGAACTTTGGTCAGCGATGGCCCGCAGCCTGGGGGCAACGATCCACCGCACAACCGCGTACAACCCGCAGGCTAACGGGTTATGCGAACGTTTTCACAGGTCATTGAAGGCGGCCCTCAGAGCGTCGCTTACGGATGCAAATTGGGTGGACAGGCTACCATGGGTTTTATTGGGGTTGCGTTCTGCACCTAAAGAGGACTTAGAAGCCTCCCCAGCTGAGCTAGTTTTCGCACAGCCACTTCGGCTGCCTGGGGAATTTCTCCCAGATAATCCTGCGCCAGAGTGCTCCCCAGTTCAGTGGTTACAGAGTAGCACGGACTCGAGCACGCTACCTGGCCCTGTTCACCACAGTTTTCCGCGCGTTTTTATGCCTAAGGCTTTAAAAAATGCGGAGTTTGTTTTTGTCAGACACGATGCCCATCACCCACCGTTACGCCCACCTTATGATGGACCATATAGAGTGCTGGAAACAGGGGATAAGCATTTTTTGCTAGATTTGGGGGGCAGAAAAGAAATGATTGGCATAAACAGGCTCAAACCCGCTTTTGTGGTGGCTGACGAAGGTGTGCAGTTGGCCAGGGCTCCTCGGCGCGGCAGACCCCCTAGAGAGCATTTCCCAGAACACCCACAGAGATTGACTAACAGTTCTCATCCCCAGACAGCAGCTCCCCAGCAGGAGGGCGCCGCGGAGGTGGTAAAGCCTGTTTACAGCAGCCGCGGGAGAAGACTGAGGCCCAAGCAGCATGTGGACTGAAGTGTAGTGATTTTATTATGACATGCAAACTGTTATTACGTTGTTCCATCTTAGACGTTTGGGGGGGGGTCATGTGGGACACATATGTGGGTTTCATATGCTTCACCTGTGTATTACTGTATGCTTATTGTATGCTTCACGTCTCAGAGGAACAAAAGGACTGAGCCTCCTAGGAGATGACAGGAGGATGTGAGAGGTGGCCTTTTGTATGCAAAGAGACGACCTTGAGGGATTTCCTGACCACCAGTGACTTTAGGTGGGGGTGAGAAGACCTGGAAGAAGACGCATTGTGACTTGGGATTAAAAGACAATGTGACTGTGTGCTTTGATGTCCTGGGATATAAAAGGGGCAGATGTTGGGGGATTCTTTCTCTTTTCTGTTTGGATGATGTTGGAGAATGAAATAAACCTGACTCGTGAGATAAACTCAGTCTCGTCATTTCCACATCCTCCACACATGTACGTAAAGTTATTTCCTATAAACCAGAAGTATGAGAGAAAATGTCATAAACTTCCCCGTGCGCTGTGGAAAAGCGCATGGAGGAAGAGAAGGATAGATGAGGATTTACGCACAGGGTTCACCAAACACACATTTATTGACATAAACAGTTCAAAAAGTAATGACTTACAGAAACGAAATAGATGTGCACATAAAGGCTGACACAAATAGCATACAGCTGGCAGACCACTGTGCACCGTGGCCACAAAAACTGACAGACAAAGTGCTTGTGTAAATTTGGAGTTCTCAAGGACGCTCGACTGGCACGGGAGAAGAGCCGGGCAGCAGTGCCCGAATGTAGCAGTTGTGCTGCCAGAGGAAACTCTACAGACAAGTGTCGCAGCACAACTGCAAACAGAAATGCGGAAAAGCTCTTACTCACCGTGCAGAAACAGTCCGAGTCATCCAAGGCTGACAGTGAGCACAAACACGAACAATCCTTCAGGACGTGACGGTCAAATGGCGGAGAATAACAGTTTAACCCGTACAATGGTCTAGCGGTGTTTGTCTAGCAAGGAGCCGCTTAAATACAAACACTGTTGGCCACACAAATTGGGCACACCTGGGCGAGGCGCGGGAAAGATAATTACCGGGGCTGGGAACAGCTGATGGAACTAGGGAGAGTGAGGGGGCGTGGTTGGACTGGCAGACTGTCAGCAGCGTGGGAGAAAGTAGGTCACCGAGGCTGACTAATAGCTGCCGGTCAGGCAGTGGCTATGGATAAGGAATAAGTACAAAAATACACAAAATGCACATAAACAGTAAAACCAAAACCCACTGAGAGATCAGGGCTGAGCCAGGGAAAGCCAAACTGGCTCGGCTTGTGACAGAAAACAGACATAAAGGTTAGTAAGTGGTGAAAAAAACGCAGATAATATACAACAATGACCTAACAACTTCAACAAAATTAACTACAATAGATAAACAAACATCCAACAACCTCACCAACAAAGAAAAAAACATTTTGACAAATGTTAACAAATTAAACTAAGCTGAATAAGAGACCTGCACACAATCGCACTCTTTTTCCACCTGTAGCTAAAAAAAAACACAAAATAGGCTCAAGAATAACCAGGGCGTTATAGTTTCATCTATAAACAGCTTGCCATCTATATACAGTCTATCCACAGAAATAATAGCTCGTTTACCTTCTTGGATGTTTTGTTTCCAAATGGGAAAAAGCTTCCTTCTCCTTTCCAAGATTTCCTGTGGAAATTGATCATTTAGACCATAAATGGTGTTTTTAAGCTGCCTTCCCTGCCTCTGTACCAAAATTTTTTGCTTGAAATGCTCAAGTTTGGCAACAATAGGTCTGGAATGCTTATTCTGGGAATTTTTTTGCCCAATTCGGTGGACTCGATAGAAGGTAATTAAATTTGTGACTTCGAGGGATAGTTTCAGTTGTGTTGACATAAATTCACGGACCGGCTGCTCTGGATTTTCATTATTTTTTTCAGTGATTCCAGAAAAAACAAGGTTATTGCTTATGCTGCGTGACTGCAAACTGAGAACTGTTTCCTTCATTTTTCAGTTTTCTCTCTCAACACAGCCAAGCCGCGTGGTTAGTGTGTTTACTGACTTTTTTAGGCTATTATTTTCCTCTATGAGAGAGACGAGCTGTGTTTGACTGAACTCCAGACTCTCACGCAAACCCTGGAATTCTTTATAAAGCAGCTCGATTAACGCCAGTCTACCATCCATGCTGGTAAGTTTATTCTCAATAGAGAAAAGGATGTCACTAACCTCGGTGCCCTGCCGTGATTTCTCGGGCGTTATTTTTGGCGAGTCTGTGGGTCTCGGTCCTTTAGACTGAGAAGCAGGGACGGGACACACACTCGCCTGCTCCATGACACAGCAACGGTATTAAAACTCGTCGATATAGTTCTCTAGTTCCTCCAACTCCATACGAAAAAAAAGAAAGATAGACACAGACAGTCAGTCAGTGGATTAATTACAAAAAAGAAAAAAAAACTACCTGTGGAAAAGTTTGTTTAAGTTCGGTCGATAGGAGTCGCCATTTTGGATTATTGCGCAACAGTCTCGGAACGTCTCGTGATCACAGCATCGGCCCCTCCTCACAGCACACAGGCATACCACTTCCCATGTTCACAATTTTAGTCAGTAAATTATTTGACTTAGTACTCAGGTTACCGTACCAACAAATCAGTGAAAATATGAGGACAAATTCAAGACAGGATTTGTAAAAAAATGGTCATAAGGGACCTGTCCACATGAAAATAAGACCGTTTTTGCAAACAAAACAAGTATTGCCGACCCTTTTTGCACATGTCAGCGTTTTCCTTAAAATTCAATTTATTATCAATTATGGTCCCCAAGTACTTGTTAGTGATGGGTCGGTCGCGAATGAAACGGCTCTTAGAGCCGGCTCTTTGAAGTGAACGACGGGAGCCAGCTCCTTATTGGGAGCCGTGTTTTTTTCCTTTCTCTCACCCTCTCTCTCTCACTTTTTTTTTCTCTTCAAGCCGCACGTGATTGGTCAATATGTGTTTGTGCCTGCTTTGTGTTTGCACTGAGGGGGGAGGGGCGGTAGTTACACTCGCAGCAGCAGTAGCACACGAACAGAGCAGGAGGGAGAGAGAAAGAGAGCCAGGGGAAACAAGAAGAAACGACATCGACACATTATGATGCAATGAAAATAGCTAAAGTAATTCCGATATACAAGACGGGCGACAGAGGGGAACTCTCAAACTATAGACCAATTTCACTATTACTGCAATTTTCCGAGATACTTGAAAAAATATTCTATGAGAGAATTGACAACTTCATACTGAAGAATGATTTATTATGTGAGCAGCAATATGGGTTCAGACACAAGAGGACAACTGCATATGCCCTAATGGAATTTACAGAAAAAATATCAACAGCCATTGAAAATAAAGAGTATTCAGTTGGAGTATTCCTAGATCTTAAAAAAGCATTTGATACAGTAGATCATAATTTATTATTAAAGAAACTACAAAATTCTGGTATTAGAGGGGTAGCACTGTCCTGGTTAAGTAGTTACTTAAAGAATAGATATCAGTATGTATGTGTTAGCAACAAAAACTCAGAGTTGCTGAAGGTCACCTGTGGAGTCCCACAGGGTTCAGTTTTGGGACCATTATTATTCAATATGTATATAAACGATATATGTAAAGTTTCAGAAAAAATGGACTTAATATTGTTTGCCGATGACACTAATCTGCTATGCAGTGGAAACAATTTAGAACAACTTATGGATACACTCGGGGAGGAATTAGAAAAGCTTAAACTGTGGTTTGATTCAAACAAATTAATGCTCAATTTAAGTAAGACAAAATTTATAGTCTTTAACAACCATCACAACAATCCAGTACCCAAACTCAGTGTAAATGGTGTAGAGATTGAAAGGGTATCTGAAACTAAATTCCTTGGAGTAATAATTGATAACAAACTGTGTTGGAAGTCACATATTAATTATATTAAAGGTAAAGTTTCCAAATCAATTGCAATATTACACAGAGTGAAATATTTGCTGAATCAACCCACACTATACACCTTGTATCATTCATTAATACTCCCATACATGACATATTGTAATGAAGTATGGGGAAATACATACAAAACAAACATATATCCACTCTTTATGCTTCAAAAGAGAGCTATTAGAATAATAAACAAAGCAGCTTACAGGGAACCAACAAACCCATTTTTTCTTAAACAAAAAACTCTCAAGTTGAAAGATCTGGTTGACTTTAAAACCGCAATAATAATGTTCAAAGTGAAGAATTTATCACTGCCCGCAAATATCCAAAAGTTGTTCCAAACAAGGGAGAAACGATATCACTTCAGAGGAACATGTATATTTCAAAAGCCTACAGTGAGAACAACCACCAAGCAACACTGTATTTCAGTGCAAGGAGTCAGATTATGGAACGATTATGGACCTGAATTAAAATCATGTACAACGCTTGGACAATTTAAACAAAAACTAAAGGAAGAAATACTCCAAACATATTTACAAGACGACATGTAAACTCACATAAGGATTGACATATCCAGCCTGTGTTGTGTTGTAGCTTAGTTTTTTTTTTCTTTTTTTTCTCTCTGTGACATTCTGTCTTAGATTTGTCTTGAATAGTAACCGCTCAACTTAGCTTAGCTTAGTTTTCCTTTTTTTTTCTCTCAGTCACACTTTGTCTTAGCTTTGTTCTAAATTGTAATCACTCTTGTCTTGTTTACTCTTTTTTTCTTTTGAATTCTTGGATGGAATATGGGTGGGCAATATAAGCTGCGGCTTCAGCCATCACCCATTTCGGATAACTCACGTGGAATTGTTTAGTAGAAGGAGTCTTTGTCTAATTTGACCTTGTTGTTATATTATACAGTTTCTTTTAACCTGTACTGTATTATCCGAAATAAATTCATTCATTCATTCATTCATTAGAAAGGTATAGTAAAGAAAATGAGTGACACCAGGAAAAGAAGCAAAATCTGGAACCATTTCAATTTTATTGACAATACAAAGGCAGAGTGTAGAGTCTGCCAGAAAATCCCTCAGCAGATGCAATACTGGAAGTGAGATCCTACATTGATGAGCCCCTTTGCCAGAGAAGTGCAGACCCACTGAGCTGGTGGGAGACCAAGGCTTCAATTTATCCACATCTTACCCAGGTGATGACACGGAGACTGTGCATTGTGGCAACATCAGTCCCCTCTGAGAGAATCTTCTCCAAAACAGGGCAGATAATTACTGACAGAAGAAACCAGATCAGCTCCTCAAAGCTGAGGCACTTGGTATTTCTAAATGCCAACCTTTACCTTAAATAAAGATCTGGGTGTTCATTTTTTTCTTTTTGTTTTGCATATTTTAATTTATATTTTATTGTGTTGTGGTTTGCAGTGTTTTGTGTTGTTTCACTTTAAATTTGTTTAAAAGGAAAAAGCTGAAAATTTAAAGAGCTAAAAGTTGAATTGTAAATGGTTGGTTTTTGTATTTTATAATTTACTTTTTACATTTTATGTGGAGTGAATAAATAAAAGCATATTTATATAATAAACGTATATAAATTTAAAAAACACTTTTTTACATTAGTAATTCATTTTGTGCATAATTTTATATTGTTGTTGATAATAAATTAAAGCAACAAAACAACCTGAAGAGCCACTTGGGAGCCAAAAGAGCCGGCTCTTTTTAGTGAGCCGAGCCGAAAGAGCCGGTTCTCTAAAAAGAGCCGGAATTCCCATCACTAGTACTTGTAGCTCTCTACAGACTCTACTATCTGGCCCTTGATGGTGGTCTGGAAGGAAATGGGCTGATACCTAAAGTCAATACACATTTCCTTTGTTTTGTCAACATTTAGTTCCAAAAAAGACTTGTCACACCAATTAACAAAATCATTGACCACAGGGCCATGGCCAACATGAAAATATTGAATAATTTATCTGATTAAGTCCAAGTACAGTGGATACAAAAAGTCTACACACCCCTGTTCAAATGCCGGGTTTTTGTGATGTAAAAAAATGATACCAAGATAAATCATTTAAAACCTTTTTCTACCATTAATGTGACCTATAACCTGTACAACCCAACTGAAATCTTTTAAGGGGAAAAATAAAAAATTAAAAAACTTACAATAACCTGTTTGCATAAGTATGCACACCCTGTTATAACTGGGGATGTAGCTTTGTTCAGAATTAACCAATCACATTCAAACTCATGTTAAATGGGAGTAAGCACACACCTGCCACCATTTAAAGTGCTTCTGATTAACCCCAAATAAAGTTCAGCTGTTCAAGCAGGCTTTTCTGACATTTTTTTAGTCACATCTTACAGCACAAGCCATCGTCTGCAGAGAGCTTCCAAAGCATCAGAGGGATCTCATTGTTCAAAGGTATCAGTCAGGAGAAAGGTACAAAAGAATTTCCAAGGCATTAAATATACCATGGAACACAGTGAAGGCAGTCATCATCAAGTGGAGAAAATATGGCACAACAGTGACATTACCAAGAACTGGACGGCCCTCCAAAACTGATGAAAAGACGAGAAGAAAGCTGGTCAGGGAGGCTGTCAAGAGGGCGACAGCAACATTGAAGGAGTTGCAGGAATTTCAAGCGCTGGCTATTTAGTACATGTGACAACAATCGCCCATCTAGGGTGGCAAGACAGAAGCCTTATCTTCCGAAGAAAAACATCCAAGCCCATCTATATTTTGCACAAACACATTTGAAATCTCCCAATCACATGTGGGAAAATGTGTTATGGTCCGATAAAACCAAGGTTGAACTTTTTGGCTATTTGGCACAAACACAACACTGCTCATCACCAAAAGAACACCATACCTACAGTGAAGCATGGTGGTGGCAGCATCATGCTTTGGGGCTGTTTTTCTTCAGCTGGAACTGGGGCCTTAGTCAAGGTAGAGGGAATTATGAACAGTTACAAATACCAGTCAGTGTTGGCATAAAACCTTCAGGCTTCTGCTAGAAAGCTAAAGCTGAAGAGGAACTTCATCTTTTAGCACGACAATGACCCAAAGCACACATCCAAATCAACAAAAGAATGGCTTCACCAGAAGAAGATTAAGGTTTTGGAATGGCTCAGCCAGAGTCCAGACCTGAATCCAATCAAACATCTGTGGGGTGATCTGAAGAGAGTTGTGGCCAGGAGATGTCCTCGCAATCTGACAGATTTGGAGCGTTTTTGCAAAGAAGAGTGGGCAAATATTGCCACATCAAGATATGCTATGCTGATAGACTCCTACCCAAAAAGACTGAATGCTGTAATAAAAGCCAAAAAAGGTGTTGCAACAAAGTATTAGTTTAAAGGTGTGTATATTTATGCAACCAGGATATTGTAAGTTTTTAATTGTTTCCCATGAAAGATTTCAGTTTGTATTTCAATTGGGTTGTACAGGTTATAGGTCACATTAATGATGGAAAAAAGTTTGAAATGATTTAGCTTGGTCTCATTTTTTTATATCACAAAAACCTGGCATTTGAACAGGGGTGTGCAGACTTTTTATATCCACTGTATGCTCTGAATATGCTCATCATGTTAATACAATTGTGTTTCTGTGCATCATCTTGTCATGAACCGGGCTTGGGCTCCTCCCAAGCCCAGCTTCATGGTGGTTTCCTGTTTCTTAGTCATCTGTGTTTCATGTATCCTTTTGAGTTCCATATAGTCTTGCCGTTATTTTTACTGGTGTTTCCATGTTCTGTTGTATTTTGGTGCTTTTATTTGTCTGTTCATATTTTTGGTTATTTTATTATGTCTAGAGCTTTTGGTAGTTATTCTTTAGTCAGTTTTTAGCTTTGCTTGTACTTATTTTGTGACTGGCAACGGTCAGGGGCTTTGGCCTTATTGTCTCCTATCTGCTGTCAGCCACGCCCCCTTCTCCTGTCAAACCTTGACAGCTGATCCCCGTTCCTTGATTACTCGTCCTGGTTCCCCACTCAGGTGCATCGTATCACTGATCCATTAGCCTGTGTACTTAGTCTGCTCATTGTCATTCATTCACTGCTGGATTATTGTGTTCACTTGTACGTGTTTGCTTACCACGTCTCGTCGTGGTCTTGTCTATAGTATTCTCTTTAGTATTTTTCTTCTACACGTCTCATTGTGTCAACAGTAAATTTCTCCTGCATCTTTGTATGTCTTCACTTTTGGACTTTGCGTCAATAAATTTGTCTGTGGTGTAACCAGCTCGTGAATCCGTCTCTCCTCCTCCGTGTGCTGCGTAAAAGCGCACGGAGATTCATGATACATCTGATATGTTACAGATTATAAATTATCATGCAAACAATACTGCACTAATTTTGTGGATGAACTCTGTGTAGTTAATAATGAAACAGACAAAACTGGACAGTTATTGGTCATCTGCTGTCACATAGCAAATATGACAAGTTTTATGGCAGTGGTTGTTGTCAATACATTAATGTTAATATTAGGCTGTTACAAATCTAAAATGTGGCAGTTTGATGGATAATCTATAGATTATATCTAAAGTCATTTCTAAGTGCCGAGTTAGCATCTTACCAGGTGACTGTAGCTAGTTATCAAGCTAACATCACTACTAATTTACTTGCCAACCTACTAACAGCTTTATTAGTTTGAAACCTAATTTTAAAGGACAGACAGCCACTGTAACTACAGTCCCTCTCCTTCTTAGTAACTTGGAGAAGGCAGAATGCTTCATTCTTATCATTTCATAATTATGTCTTCTATGATGCTAAATAGCCAATATTAGCACAAGTTACTGACCTTTGTTCACTTTCTGACTCCACTGAACTTTGTGTAGAAGAAACATCTCTCACAGAAAGCATCTGGATTTTGAAAGAGCAGTGTCCTAACAGCAGAATCACCACCTCCTGGGCTGCTACACCTCCGGATATCTGAATGGAGGCTCTGCTGTTAATCTATTGCCCTGGCTAATAATCTTTTGTATGCATACATGACACCGCTTCTCATAAGTGTCAAGTTTTGTTTTTAAACAAACCTGGTGTGTGGGCACTGGACATCACTTTGAATTAACCACTCAAGTCCGTGCAGGTACGGAATCAAAAGTTGCAAATGTAAAACAGTTCTTTCTATCTGTGCTGGGCTAGTTTTGACTGAGGCTAGGTGTTGCTCCCCTGGGTAGCGGCCCAGGAGGAGGAAACGTGCATGTGGAAGTTAACTCTCCAACCTGTGATAGAGAATCGGCAGAACACGTTTCGTTATTTCACACAAGGAGTTTTATTCTACGTCCAAGTCATTCACATGACCAACATCAACTGACTAGTATTTACTATCAAAGTCCATAGTTTCTCTCTTATTGTCTGATCACATCACCATTAAACAAAACACAATCATGTCCATTTATCACAATTTCCGATTTGACATTAACTGTATACTTAACATTCTTAACAAATTACTCTAACATGAAATGAATTATTGGTTTTATCTCCTTCCCATGTATGTAGCTTTTAACTTGTTCAAATGTTTATATTTTAATCAATAACCCATGAACTTACATTTACGTTAATCATTTTAAGCACTGTCATAAATGTACAGCATGTGGTGTTATTCTTAACAATTCACTGACCTGGCCACTGTGTACCTAACACACTTACAATAGTATTCCTGGTATTCGGTAATACACCCGAAATGTGCACACTTGGTGACAAATCAAACCAGTAAATGTCGTACTGTATGAAAACTGTTTCATAACTGTCTTTAAATAAAGTAAGCAAATGGTTCCCAACATGTGGGCGGATTTCACTGTTGTGGCACGTCCCATACACTCGATCATTAACATTAGCAGGTTAGCTTATACAACAACACATCAACTTTAACAGAAATACCCTTACAAACCCGCTTTTCGCCTCACACTTATCACAATATAATCTCGGACATCCTAGGACTCTTACAGTTTATATTGTACTCTTGAATTATTAGTATTTACCAACCTGTGATAGAGAATCGGCAGAACATGTTTCGTTATTTCACACAAGGAGTTTTATTCTTCGTCCTCCGGTGCGTGAGTCTACTCTCTATCACTGTGCGACATGCGCCATCTATTGGTTGGCGTATGGAACTGCACTCAACTCACATGAGTTATAATGGAACCAGGTGGATTACAAATGCATTGTAGAAAAATAAACAATTAAAGAATAACATAAAATTGTAGGGGTGCCTGTTTTTTTTAAAATTTTCTTATCCAAATGTCTTTTTCACCTCTTACATAACTATTAACTATTTCCAACCCTCTACACTCTCCCCCACTTCAAATAAATGTCTCCCGACATTTCATGTTCTAGGGTGACTTAATGCATGAGAGTGTACCAATTATAACCATGGGACTGAGGTTGGGTGAGGTAGTGGAATGGCATATAGTTTTGAGTTAGCGGCACAGGGGTAGGGAGTAGGACAGGTCTTACGTCTGCAGTCCAAGGCTGGTACGATGGCTGTCCCAGGACGTCGTAGGTCAGTCTCTCTACTGGCCTTGCTCTCCGCTGTGACCTTCTCAGTTCCTCTTGTTCTCTATCCATCACCTCCACTTGTCCTTGACGTTCTTCCTGCAGCAAAGCTGGTCCATCCATTTGCTCCTCAGCATCCTGCTGAACGGGGACCGGTTCCTGCCTTACTGGTGGGCAGAACTCTCTAGCTGTCGCTTGAAGCCTTTGCTGATTTTGAGGATTTTGCTCTGGCATGACAGGTACTGGTTGCTGAGTGTTTTGGTCTGGGAGATTTGAGGCATTTTGCTGACGATTTACGGGTCTGTAACATGGGATTTGGCTACGGAGGTTGTAGCGGTAAGTATTTTCCTCTTCTTCCTCCGAGCTGTCATTGTCTGTGTTGTCACTGTTAGGATTTGTCTCTGTCCTCTTCTTCCGTTTCTGTTTTGTCTTTTCTTTTGCAGGCAGTTCTTCTTCTAAAGGCAAGTCATTTATAGGCAACAGCAGGTTTCTGTGTAACACTCGCATCACTTGGCTGCCTCTCTCTGCTTGTACTTTATAGACTGGTCCATCTCCCACTCTCTCAACTACGCGATGTACTGCTGACTCCCAGTAAGCACGCAGTTTCTCTGGGCCTCCTCTTTCAGAGAGGTTTCTGACCAACACCCTGTCGCCTGGTTGGAGTGTGACACCTTTTAAGCGTTTGTCGTACTGCTTTTTGCCTTTATCTGAAGACTTTTGACTGTTTTCTGCAGCGATTTTGTAAGCAACACGCATCCTATCAGCCCATTTTTTAGCGTAGGTTTGATGGCTGTGTGTGTCAGTGTGTTTTGTCTGGTTCAATAGTAGATCTACAGGCAACCTTGGGACTCTGCCATATAAGAGGAAAAATGGAGAATAGCCTGTTGACTCGTGTCTTGTACAATTGTAAGCATGTACAATTTGGGGTAGGTGATCCTTCCATTCACTTTTTTTCTCCTTCTGTAGGGTACGAAGCATTTGGAGTAGTGTACGATTCAGGCGCTCCATGGGGTTGCCCTGCGGATGGTATGGAGTGGTTCGTGAGTGAGAAATTCCAGACAGTTGTTGTAATCTGTGGAAGAGACTGTTTTCAAACTCACGTCCCTGATCGTGATGCAACTTCTCAGGGTACCCGAAACGAGGAATAAAATCCTGAAATATCTTTTCTGCAGCTGTTTTGCCTGATTTATTCCTTGTAGGGTATGCCTGTGCGAAACGAGTGAAATGGTCCACTAGTACGAGGATGTACTCATACCCTCCTTTACTTGGCTCAAGGTGTAAGTAGTCGATGGAGATTAACTCAAAGGGAGCACTGGTTGTGATAGAGCCCATTGGAGCTCTCTGGGGAACATTTGGGCATTTTTGTTTGATGCACGGACATTTTTTTATTACATAATCTTCAACATCTTGTTGCATACATGGCCAATAGAAACGCTCACGGGCCAGATGTATCACCTTATCACACCCTATGTGACCCATGTCATTGTGTAAACTCTTTAACACCATCGGCTTTAGCTGTTCAGGTAGGACAAGTTGTTTGCTGTGCTCTGTCTTTCTGTACAATAATCCATTGTCAACTTCCAACTTGTTCCACTCATACAGTAGTCTCCGTGTCCGTTTACTCATTGTCCGTTTATCTTTATCGTTTGGTGTCCATCCTTTGAGTTTGAGTGAGATTACTTCTCTAATTGACTCATCGTCTTGTTGAGCAGCATTGATGTCTTTAGGCGTCATGCTCAAAACACTGTCAGTTGGGACATTGTTGTCATTAGAACTCAGTTGTAACACAGCTATCCATGGCACATCACTGTTTTGTGCTGCCTTGCTCCCTTGCCACACTGCGGACACTACTTCCGGTAAAACTGTCTCTGTGAACTCATTCATTTGCTCTTGCAGATCTAATGGGTGTCTGGATAACATATCTGCATCTGCATTCCTTTTCCCTGGCCTATACTTGATATCAAAATGGAAGTCAGCCAACTCCCCGACCCACCTATGACCCACTGCATTCAACCTGGCTGAACTGAGGACATAGGTTAAAGGATTGTTATCTGTATAGACAGTAAAAGTCGGTGCATAATACAGATAGTCACGGAATTTGTCGCAGATGGCCCGCTTGAGAGCTAGAAACTCTAGTTTACCGGAATGTAAGTGATAATTCTTCTCGGCCGGTGTGAGAGTTCTGGATCCATAGCCAATCACCTTAAGTTTGTTTTCTTGTTTTTGATACAAGACGGCTCCCAGGCCTTTGTTTGACGCATCTGTATGCAATACAAATGGAAGGTCCAAATTGGGATAGGCTAGAATGGGAGGATTAGTCAGAATGTCCACAAATCTTGACACAACTTCCTGATGTTCACTGGTCCATATTATTGGTGTGCAAGAAGGAAGCTGGTTTCTGTCTCCTTTCTTTGTTTGTCCTTTACTCCTTTTTGGTGCTGGTTTATTGTCATTGCTTGTTTCATTAGTGCTCTGGAGGAGTTCGAACAAGGGTCTCGCCAGACGTGAAAAATCTTGAATAAATGATCGGTAATAACTGAGAAAACCCAGTAACGTTCTGAGTTCTCCGACTGTGCGAGGGTTCTTGTCTTTCAGAGCGAACACAGCATCCAAGTCTTTTGGGTCAATCTGGACTCCTTCTCCCGACACTAGCCTACCCAGGTAGCGTACTTGGTTTTTGAACAGTTCACATTTGGCTGGCCGAAGTTTTATGCCGTGTTGTCGCATTTTGCACAAAACCTGTTTAAGGTGTTCTACGTGCTCATCAAAGGTTTTGGAGTAACACAGTACATCGTCCAAGTAAGGCACGCAACACTCGTCTCTGATCCCTTCTAACACCCCCTCCATACAACTTTGGAATGCGGCCGGTGCGTTTGACAACCCGAATGGAACCTGCACCCACTCGTATAGTCCCCAGGGTGTGCTAAAAGCAGTTAAATGTCTTGACTCCTCACTTACAAAACCCTGATGGTAGGCACTTCCCTGATCCAATATGGAAAACCAGGAGTTACCCCCAAGACTGTCCAGTAGATCTTGTATCCGTGGTAACGGATGCCTGTCAGGTATGGTTTTTCGGTTCAGCTCACGAAAATCAACACACAAGCGCAAAGTATTGTCTTTTTTACGCACACACACTACTGGCGACGAGTTGTTTGACACTGATTTCCTGATCCAGCCCCTGCTTAAAAGGTTTTGAACATACTCCTTCACCTCTTTATACAGTGGTCTTGGAATGGAGTTGTAACTTTTCTGCACGGGTGTGTTGTCAGTGGTGTTGATTTTTAGCTGTAGTCCAGGAATACATCCAATGTCTCCTTCATCATGAGCAAACACATCAGACTGCTCATAGAGCATCTGCCGAACCACCTCCCAATCACCCTCTGAGAGATGGTCTAAATTGACATTAGGGTGCCATCTCAGGTGTGAGGGAGCAGTGCTTAATGTTTCTTCACCCTCACCTTGACTGTCACATGTCACTTGAGCAGAGTGACAAAATGGCTTGTCTGTAGTTTTGGTTGCATTTTCAGCACTGGAACAAACATTTACAGGTTTGTATTCAGTGATCTCTGAAATAAGTCCTAAAACAGTCTTTGGATTTAGAAAAATGTTGTGCTTTGTTGAGTTTTGGATTGGGATTTTGACAGTTTTTGAAGCACCAGCGCCAATAAGAGCTGGGAATAACTCCAACCCATCCGGTAAGTTACATTTCACCGCTGGCTCGAACAACATTTCTCCTCCTCCAGGGAATGCTCTGATGTGACATTTTACCATACAGATTTGGCTACTGTGAACAGTGAGTCCTTTTTTCCCCAACTCTCACCACTGGACTTTCTGGTTCATTTTCTATTGACTTGGCGTGGACAACAGAGATGAGTGATTCAACATTACCTTTCTGGACCTTTAAGGTCTCTGACAGTAAGCCCACTAAGCTAATATCGTCACTTTGTTCACCATTTGCCATTATTATCTCTTGGATCACATTAAAGCCCAGCAGCGGAGTGCTTAAACGCTGCTGACTGACAAGCATTGGAACATACAAAGATACAGAACCATACTGTGAACTTGTGATCTCGAGCAGGACATCTATCCACCCCTCGAACGGAACATCCGTTCCATTGGCTGCGGTGATTTCGAGTGGATGGCCTGGGAGTAGGCTCTCGAGTGGCTGTATTTTCACATTTGGTAAGGCTGCTTGTACCCATGACTTTTCAACAATGCTTACTTGTGCCCCATTGTCCAATAACATCTGTAGGTTTACTCCATTTAACTGGCAACTGATCATACACCTACCGCCAATGAGCTGTGTCACACGTTTTGTGTTGGGTGACTTTTGGGACTTGGCAGTAGTCTGTTTGGAGTTCCGTCTTTTAGTGTTGTGGGACTCTGCTGGTGGTTCAGTCACTGGTGGTCCCTCCCCAGCGACCTCCTCCAGTTTCCCGACACATTGCTTTTCTGAAGGCAACCTATTGCTCTGTGCCCCTCCTCTCCACATCGAAAACAGTGTGCGCAGCGCTCAGTCTCTTGGGCGGTACACTTTTGGCACTTTCACTGCAGGTTTCAGTGCTGGCTGTTTAGGGACAGGTGCTGTGGGACTGGTGTTTACTGTATTTACCATTGGGGTTAGGGCCTTTTCTAAACTCTTGGTTAGGGAGGAGACCTGTGCCGTCAGCTCCTGGATAGCTACACGATTAGCTTGGACTTCAGTGTGCATTTTAATAGAGCTTTGATCTGTCTCTACCTGTGCCGCATTAACACTGGTGACTTTCTGTTTATGACTTTGTCCCAACCTACTTAATCTGTCTGTCTCTTCACTAACAGAATTTGCTATGAGCTCCAGGATGGAGTCATCTGTGACACTGGTGTTTGAGATGTGAGGTTTAATGTCTCTCCTGACATAAGAGTATTTTTCATTCAAACCCTGATACAATGAATGGATAAACACACCTTGTACCAACTCGTTGTCATAATGAAACCCACTACTGTTTTTAGTTGCAATCAGCACACGCTGTTTTAGCCCCATTAGTCTATACATAAACTGTTGTGGTGTTTCTTTGTCAATTTGCTTAGCATTACTCAGCTCCTGAAATAATTCAGTGCTGCTTTTCTCGCGTAGATGTGTCCTTAAGAAACGTTTTAACTCAACTACAGTAAGGCTATCTTTGGTTACAAGCATATCTTTAAAGGTACCAGGCTTAATTATCTTAAACACCGTTCTGATAACCTCAGCCTCTGTGAACCCTTCATTTAGCCCTTCATCAAGCTGTTTGCACAAGTTATTGTAACTCAAGTCAGAATCAAAATCAGAGATTTGACCACCATAAATCTTGTACTCTCTACGTGGCAACAGTGACGTAAGTTCAGTCAGTCTGACTAACCCTGGGTCAGGAACTACAGATGGTGATGTTGGACGGTTCTTCCCTGATGGTGCTGCAGCTCCAGTGGTCACAGGAACCACTATGACCGGATCATCGTCGGGTGACACCTCTGCATCCACTTCTCCAGCTGCCGTGGGCCGTTGTAGTTCAATGATGAGGTCACGGAAAGCAAGCAGGCGAGACATCCCCTGGTCCTCAAGGCTCTTCAGTTGTGGACTTCTCAGCGAGTCAACAATGAAGTCGAAGAGTTCCACTTCGGTCGATTCTGCGCCTGGCAAATCTTCTCCCACCTCATCCTTGAACGACTCAGCCAGCTTGTAAAGAACGTTTCTGCGGCGGGCAATGGTCAGCTGGCGAAGCTCTTGCTGGATTTCCCATCTCAGGTCATGTGGAGCAGACATGGCTGTGGTCTCCTGTAGTCAGTCGCTTAGGTCAATGGCTCAGGAACAGGTGGTCAGCATCCCTTGGTTCTTCAATGATTAGTGCCAGACCAGTAGGTGGCGCTAATCCCGGACGAGCCCCCAAAATTGTTGCTCCCCTGGGTAGCGGCCCAGGAGGAGGAAACGTGCATGTGGAAGTTAACTCTCCAACCTGTGATAGAGAATCGGCAGAACACGTTTCGTTATTTCACACAAGGAGTTTTATTCTTCGTCCAAGTCATTCACATGACCAACATCAACTGACTAGTATTTACTATCAAAGTCCATAGTTTCTCTCTTATTGTCTGATCACATCACCATTAAACAAAACACAATCATGTCCATTTATCACAATTTCCGATTTGACATTAACTGTATACTTAACATTCTTAACAAATTACTCTAACATGAAATGAATTATTGGTTTTATCTCCTTCCCATGTATACAGCTTTTAACTTGTTCAAATGTTTATATTTTAAACAATAACCCATGAACTTACATTTACGTTAATCATTTTAAGCACTGTCATAAATGTACAGCATGTGGTGTTATTCTTAACAATTCACTGACCTGTCCACTGTGTACCTAACACACTTACAATAGTATTCCTGGTATTCGGTAATACACCCGAAATGTGCACACTTGGTGACAAATCAAACCAGTAAATGTCGTACTGTATGAAAACTGTTTCATAACTGTCTTTAAATAAAGTAAGCAAATGGTTCCCAACATGTGGGCGGATTTCACTGTTGTGGCACGTCCCATACACTCGATCATTAACATTAGCAGGTTAGCTTATACAACAACACATCAACTTTAACAGAAATACCCTTACAAACCCGCTTTTCGCCTCACACTTATCACAATATAATCTCGGACATCCTAGGACTCTTACAGTTTATATTGTACTCTTGAATTATTAGTATTTACCAACCTGTGATAGAGAATCGGCAGAACACGTTTCGTTATTTCACACAAGGAGTTTTATTCTTCGTCCTCCGGTGCGTGAGTCTACTCTCTATCACTGTGCGACATGCGCCATCTATTGGTCGGCGTATGGAACTGCACTCAACTCACATGAGTTATAATGGAACCAGGTGGATTACAAATGCATTGTAGAAAAATAAACAATTAAAGAATAACATAAAATTGTAGGGGTGCCTGTTTTTTTTTAAATTTTCTTATCCAAATGTCTTTTTCACCTCTTACATAACTATTAACTATTTCCAACCCTCTACATAGGTCCCGGATGTGTGGCACAAAAACCTGAAATAAAAAACTGAATCTGTATGACAAGAAGTGAAACTGAACTGTGATAGTGAATTAGGGAGCAGAATTTTTCAGCTAAATGAAATACAGTTTCAATGTTATTGCAATACACATTCAAACTAATAGATTCAATTTCAAATTAGGTCATTCAGATTCAAATTTTAAAAGCAATTATTCAAACTGATTAATTCAGGTTCAAATTCAGTAATTCAAATTCAAATTAAAAAAAAATAAATTCAGTTTCTGCTGGCACAATCCTTATCCCATAGGGGGTACCTACCAGTTTAAACAACTTCTTCACACCGAAGTAGTTGAGAAGTTGATGGGAAAGTTAAAACGAATATTTTCAGTTCATATGCTTTGTATTGCGATGTTTATTCATTCAGCACAGTCAAACAGCAAATACTGTGCAACTTCACATACATTAAGAATCTACAACACAACATATTCTTACTGAAAAGTCTCTAAACACAATGAGGGATGTAAATCATATCTGCATGTTATGCACTTAACACATATACCCAGAATCACTGCTAGCTATTTTGGTGCCCTAAGCATAACTTTTGGTTGCCCCCCCCCCCACGAAAAAAAAACCAAAACAAAAAACAAAAAACAAACCAAAACAACAAAACAACAAACTCTAAAAACATTTTCAGTGCAATCTTAAAACTGAAGGAAACCTTGCAATACAGTGGTGTGAAAAAGTGTTTGCCCCCTTCCTGATTTCTCATTTTTTTGTATGTTTTTCACACTTAAATGTTTCAGATCATCAAACAAATTTAAATATTAGACCAAGATAACACAAGTAAACATAAAATGCAATTTTTAAATGGTGTTTATTATTAAGGGAAAAAAAATTCCAAATCTACATGGCCCTGTGTGAAAAAGTGATTGCCCCATAAACCTAATAACTGGTTGGGCCACCCTTAGCAGCAACAGCTGCAATCAAGTGTTTGTGATAACTGGCAATGAGTCTTTTACAGCACTGTGGAGGAATTTTGGCCCACTCGTCTTTGCAGAATTGTTGTAATTCAGCCACATTGGAGGGTTTTCAAACATGAACCGTGTTTTTAAGGTCATGCCACAGCATCTCAATCGGATTCAGGCCAGGACTTTGACTAGACCACTCCAAAGTCTTCATTTTGTTTTCTTAAGCCGTTCAGAGGTGGGCTTGCTGGTGTGTTTTGGATCAATGTCCTGCTGCAGAACCCAAGTGTGCTTCAGCTTGTGGTCACAAACAGATGGCCGGACATTCTCCTTCAAGATTTTTTGGTAGAGAGCTGAATTCATGGTTCCATTTACCACAGCAAGTCTTCCAGGTCCTGAAGCAGCAAAACAGCCCCAGACCATGACCCTATCACCACCATATTTTACTTTTGGTATGATGTTCCTTTTCTGAAATGCTGTGTTTGACATAATAATGGGCCCAGGGAACACGCACACAGGCTCGAGTGAGATTGAAGAGCTTTATTCAACAACAGCTGGTGTTTGGATGTGTGAGTGTGAGGTGTGAATGGGTTGTTGGAGGACAGGGAGTGCCGAGGGCGGAACAGTGCGCCGTGCAGCCAGGCAACCCTAAGGGCAGAGCAAAGACAAGGGTGAGTACAGATCTTCACCATGCAGGGTTGACACACAAAGTGCTGCTTACTTGCAGATATTGAGGTGGCTGGCGTTGGCAAGTTGGAGACTCCTGCCTGGAGAACAGCGCCCAGGTGCGCGCTCGGCGAGGCGAGGATGGGAAGGACGAGGATGAGGCGAAGGAGGGAGTAATCCGCTGCCAGGAGGATCCACCTGTGCACAGGGGAGAATACTGGAGAACAGGTAAGGAGAAACACAGTTTACGTGCGTGAGGAACGATAGCGCAGGCTGGGAAGAAACGGTCCTGCGCTGGAGTAGGGAGCGTAGATGATCAAACGGCTCCATGCCGAGGCTTCGGTCAGAGCGGGTTAAATAGTTGGAGGCTGATGAGGCGCAGGTGTGCGCGCAGCTGAAGCAGATGACAGGCGAGAGCGAGTTGTGACAGTACACCCCCCTCGAGCAGCGCCTCCAGGCGCTGGCTTACCTGGGTGCACCCGGTGGAACTCCGTGATAAGTTGTTTATCCAGCACGAAGGAAGGGTGCACCCAGGATCTCCACTCTGGGCCATACCCTTCCCAGTCCACCAGATATTGTAGCCCGCGACCCCGGCGTCGGGAGTCCAGGATGGAGGTGACCCTCCACGCCGGGTCGCCGTCAATCATCACGGGAGGGGGAGGCGCCCTAGGATGAGGACAGAGTAGGTCAGAGAACACAGGTTTAACTTGGGAGACTTGGAATGTAGGACAGACACGGAGGGGGCGGGGAGAGCCAAACGCACAGTCACCGGATTAATTACCTTAGTCACCCGGTAGGGACCGATAAAGCGTTGCGCCAGCTTCTTCTTCTCCGCCTTCAAATTGATGTCGCGGGTTGATAACCACACCTGCTGGCCCACCTGGTAACGAGGAGCGGCTTCCTGTGGCGATTAGCTGTGTTGGAGTTGCGCGCCGCCGTGCATAATAGCACTTGGCGCGTCTTGGTCCACAGGCGCCGTCAGTGTCTGAGATGCGCCTGGATGGAGGGAACTGCCACCTCACCCTCCTCCTCGGGGAATAACAGGGGGTCGTACCCCAGAGATGCCCGGAAAGGGGACATCCCGATCGCCGATGATAAGGTGAAGTTATGGGCGTACTCCACCCAGGGCAGAGGGGTGCTCCAGGAAGAGGGACTCAAGGAGGTGACACAGCACAACGCAGCCTCCAGCTCCTGGTTGGTGTGCTCGCACTGCCCATTGGACTGTGGGTGGTGACCGGAGGAGAGACTCACCGTGGACCCCAGGGCATTGCAAAAGCACCTCCAGACCTTGGACACAAACTGGGGCCCCCGGTCGGAGACGACATCAGCCGGGATCCCATGTAGCCTGACAACATGCTGGACCAATAGGTCGGCTGTTTCCGCGCTGTAGGGAGGCCGTGGAGCGGCACAAAATGGGCAGCCTTAGAAAACCGGTCCACGATGGTCAGGATAGTGTTGTAAGAGTTAGAAGTGGGGAGACCGGTGATGAAATCCAGGGCTACATGAGACCAGGGCCTACCGGGGACCGGCAGGGGATGGAGAAGCCCCGCTGGGGGGAGTTAGAGGTCTTGTTCGTAGCGCACTGGGGGCAGGCACGGACGTAGTTGGCGACATCATTCCACAATCCGGGCCACCAGAAGAATCGTTGGAGGAGATCCACCAACCGGGAAATTCCAGGATGACAGGCGAGCTTAGACGTGTGTGCCCAATGGATGACGTCACCCCGGACAGATGATGGCACGAACAGCGTCCCAGCTGGGCTGCCGCCAGGATCAGGTTCGGCCTTTTGTGCTGTCTGGACCTTGTCCCTGATGGACCAAGAAACGGACCCCACGAAGCACGAGGTTGGCAGGATGGTGTGGTCTTGCTTCTCCGGGGCTTCAGGGGCAAACTGTCTGGACAGCGCGTCAGGCTTGCCGTTCTTGGAGCCAGGGCGATAGGTGATCGTGAATCTGAAGCGGCTGAAGAACAGAGACCAGCGCGCCTGGCGGGCATTCAGATGCTTGGCCGCCCTAAGGTACTCCAAATTCTTGTGGTCCGTCCAGATCACAAAAGGCTGCACTGCCCCCTCCAGCCAATGACGCCACTCCTGCAGCGCGAGTTTCACTGCCAGGAGTTCCCTGTCACCGACGTCATAATTCTGCTCCGCTGCAGACAGGTGTCGAGAGAAGAAGGCGCAGGGGCGCACCACCCCATCCACCGGAGAGCGCTGGGATAAAACTGCCCCCACCCCCGTGTCGGATGCATCCACCTCGACCAGGCACTGTAGAGTGGGGTCAACCTGGGTCAGGACCCGGGAGGAGGAGAACTCCATCTTAAGCGTCTCAAAGGCTGACGCCGCTTCCTCTGTCCACTGGAATGGCACCTTGGGGGAGGTGAGGCGGGTCAGGGGAGAGGCAATGGAGCTGTACTTCGGCACAAAACAGCAGTAGAAGTTGGAGAATCCTAAGAATTGTTGCACCTGTTTCCTGGATGAGGGGGTGGGCCACTCGACCACAGCTTTGACCTTGGCAGGGTCGGGGAGAAGGTGATTGTGGGACACGACAAAGCCCAGGAAGGAGGTCTTATTGGTGTAAAATTCACACTTCTCCACCTTCACGTACAACCTGTTCTTGAGGAGCCGCTGGAGGACCTGCCTCACGTGGGCCTGATGCTCCTCCCGAGACCGGGAGAAGATCAGGATGTCGTCCAGGTAGACAAATACGAAGACCCCCAGGAAATCACGAAGGACATCGTTTATGAGTTGTTGGAAGATGGCCGGTGTGTTGGTGAGCCCAAACGGCATGACCAAATACTCGAAATGGCCACTGGGCGTCTGGAATCCTGTCTTCCACTTGTCGCCCTCCTGGATCCGAATGAGGTGGTACGCACTGCGGAGGTCCAGCTTGGTAAACCAGGAGGCCCCCTGGAGGGAGTTGAAAGCGGAGTCCATGAGGGGCAGCGTGTATTTGTCTTTCACCGTGATGTCATTTAAAGCCCGAAAGTCAATACACGACCGCAGGGACCCATTCTTCTTAGACACGAAGAAGAAACTGGCTCCGAGTGGGGATGAGGAGGGACGGATGATGCCTGCGCTGAGTGACTCTCTTATATATGCGTCCATGGATTTCCGCTCCGGGGCAGACAGGCTGTAAAGACGAACAGATGGCAAGGGCGCCCCCGGGTGAAGATTTATGGTGCAGTCATACGGGCGGTGGGGGGGAAGAGACAGCGCTTTGGACTTACTGAAGACGAGCCCCAGATCGTGGAACTCCGGAGGCACCAAGGAGAGGTCCGGCGAGGGTGAGTTGGAGGCTGGGAGAGGAACAGACGGAGCGCAGGCAGTGGATTGCAAGCAGGTTCCCATGCAGAAGGTGCTCCAAGAGCGGACGCTGCCGGACTGCCAATCAAAAACTGGGTTGTGGAGGAAATCACGAAGGATAGCCCAAGGATAGCCCAGGATGACGGGGGAAGCCGAGGTGGGCAGGACAAACAGGCTTAAATCCTCCCTGTAATTACCAGAGATGATGACGGAGATGGGTTTAGTTCGGTGAGTGACCCTCTCCAGAGGTGTGCGGGAGAGAGTGACTAGGTTAAGGGGGGGCTGGCAACGCTTGGCACGGGATGCCCAGGCAGGTTGCCAGGCTCTTAGAAATGAAATTCTGTTCCGCCCCCGAGTCCACCAGTGCGTGAGTGACATGCCCGATGGAGTTGTGACAGAACCTGATTGGAAGAAGGCATTTGAAGAGACGATTCGGCTGGGTTGCGTCCGCGAGACCCCCTACAGCGACTCGCGGACTCCCCCTTTTGGCTTAATCGGGCAGACCTCCACGGAGTGCTGGTTGTCTCCGCAATACACGCAGAGACCCAGCTCCCTGCGGCGTTGTTTCTCCACCAGTGGAAGTTTGGTCTGCCCGATTAGCATAGCCTCAGATTCGTCGGCGGACTCCGGAGCGGGTGACGCCAGGGGGCGAGACTGAGAGGCGCGGGTGGAAGCTCTGTGTGAGCGGCTGTAGGATCTCCGGCCCGCTCTCTCAGCCTGTTATCTAAACTGATAGCTAAAGAGATTAATTCGGATAGCCGTTCCGGCTGATCCCGGCAGGCCAGCTCGTCCCGCAGATTGGAATTCAGACTGCGGAGGAAGATGCTGCAGAGGGCAGCATCGCCCCAACCAACTTCCTCCGCTGCCACCCGGAAGTCGACAGCGTAGTCGGCTGCCAATCGACTACACTGGTGAAGATTAAGTAGCCGATCGGTTAGCACGCTGTCACGATCTGAGTGATCAAAGACTTCACTGAAGTCGTGCACGAACAGGGCATAGGTCAGGTTTGCGTAGCTGGGCCTCGCCATAACGGCGTAAGCCTGAGCTAACGTTCGCCCTTCCAGGAGGTTGGCAACATACCCAATCTGGCTATGGTCAGAGGGATAGTCCCCGGGGACGCGCTGGAACACCGACTCAAACTGAAGAAGAAACCTACGCGTTTCGCCGAGCTTTCCGTTGAAGCGCGAGGGTGTCAGAATAGGTGTGAGCCGGGTTGGCGGCCCCGGGCTAGCCTGGCTAGCTAGAGAAGCGGCGGGAGCTGGCCTGCTATGCTGAGCCGGAGGGAACGCCTGCTGGGGATCCAGGCGATCCAACCGGTGAGTGATGTTTGTAAGTTGATTGAGAATGACCTGCTGCTGATGAGCAATTAAATCCACCCGAGCCTCGAGGGTGGAAAGTCGGCGTGCGAGCCCGCTGTCCGCTGGGCCGCCCTGCTGGAGCCGTACTGACATTATATTGGGCCCAGGGAACACGCACACAGGCTCGAGTGAGATTCAAGAGCTTTATTCAACAACAGCTGGTGTTTGGATGCGTGAGTGTGAGGTGTGAATGGGTTGTTGGAGGACAGGGAGCGCCGAGGGCGGAACAGTGCGCCATGCAGCCAGGCAACCCTAAGGGCAGAGCAAAGACAAGGGTGAGTACAGATCTTCATCATGCAGGGTTGACGCACAAAGTGCTGCTTACTTGCAGATATCGAGGTGGCTGGCGTTGGCAAGTTGGAGACTCCTGCCTGGAGGACAGCACCAGGTGTGCGCTCGGCGAGGCGAGGATGGGAAGGACGAGGATGAGGCGAAGGAGGGAGTAATCCGCTGCCAGGAGGATCCACCTGTGCACAGGGGAGAATACTGGAGAACAGGTAAGGAGAAACACAGCTTACGTGCGTGAGGAACGATGGCGCAGGCTGGGAAGAAACGGTCCTGCGCTGGAGTAGGGAGCGTAGACGATCAAACGGCTCCATGCCGAGGCTTCGGTCAGAGCGGGTTAAATAGTTGGAGGCTGATGAGGCGCAGGTGTGCGCGCAGCTGAAGCAGATGACAGGCAAGAGCGAGTTGTGACAATGTTACTTTTACGCCAGATGTAATGGGACACACACCTTCCAAAAAGTTCAACATTTGTCTTGTCAGTCCACAGAATATTTTCCCAAAAGTCTTGGGGATCATCAAGATGTTTTCTGGCAAAACTGAGACAAGCCTTTATATTCTTTTTTGTGCAGCAGTTGTTTTTGTCTTGGAACTCTGCCATGCAGGCCATTTTTGCTCAGTCTCTTTCTTATGGTGAGTCATGAACACTGACCTTAGCTGAGGCAAGTGAAGACCTGCAGTTCTTTGGATGTTGTTGTGGGGTCTTTTGTGACCTCTTGGATGAGTTGTCACATCACTCTTGGGGTACACTTTTGTCAGATTCAAGTTATTTCTGTGACCATTGTCGGTTTTTCTTTCATTAACAGAGGGGTATCAACAATTTTGTCCATGTGTGTACATAAAATAATCCCATAACACACTATATACATACTCTCATGCACACCAGCACTATATACATACAGTATATTTACATTCAAGTTTCTCAAGTCACATCCCTGTCCATTGGCAGCCAGTGGTAGGATCGGCCCGGGGGCCCCAGGCAGCCCCACGACATGTGTGCCCCTGGCCACCGTTTGCCTCTGGGATCAAAACCCACCTCGTCCGTGATACCGCCCCTCTTTGCCACTGACTGCCTTACTGCTTGGGCCCCGCGATGCTGCTGTCCAGCACGGAGTCCCTCCGTGCATGTCGGTCCGCCCCTGACCACTTTCCGCACCGCTGTCATGGCCCCAAACACTCCAGCCCCCTGTGGCTGAACTTCAGAGAGACCCAAAGCCCGCTTGTCGGCTTTGCTTGCCGACCTGGACACCTTGCCGCTGCTCCCAGCACCCTCGTCCCAGGTGCTCTGCTGCGCTGTCTCTGCGCCCAGCTGTAGCTGCTCTCTCTCGGGGCTCACAGCATCGTCTTCGCCGGAGTCGTTCTCTGATCCAGACACCTCGCTGCTGCTCCAAGCACCCTCATTCCAGATGCTCCGCTGCGCTGTCTCCTTGTCCGGTTGTAGCTGTTCTCCCTTGGGGCTTCCAGCATCACTCCCGGCGGCACCACTGTCCGACCCAGGCGCTTCGTTGCTGCCCTCAGCACCCTCATCCCAGGCGCTCCGCTGCATTGTCTCTGTGCCCAACTGTCGCTGCTCTTCCCCAAGGCCCTCAGCCGCCATGGTCCCGCTCTCCCGCTGCCTAGCTTCCAGCTGCGGGGATGACTCCTGTTGCTCTCCCTCTCCGCTGTCATCGCACACTGTGCCATCCAAGTCATCAGCGCATTGGTCCTCCACCTTCCTGCGCTTCGCGGCTGGCCCGCTGTCCTCAGTGACCAGGGACTCCCCCTCTCGCAGTCCTGGTCCCACCTCAAAGTCTAGCCGGCAGCCTGGAGCTCTTTTTCGGCACGCAGTTAGCTTTGATGCTAGCCTGCCCATAGATAGCGACTGGGACGTTAGCTTCCCCAAGCTAACTAGCCTAGCCTTCCTTGGCGGCAAAGCTCCTGCCACCCACAGCTTCGTGGTACTTGTCTGCCTGGCAAAAAATTTGACCAGCTGCTCGACAGCATCCTCATACTCCTCCGTCTCTCCCAACGTTGCGAGAATTCTTCGGCCCACTGTGCTGAGATGGTGGGCCAAAAGCGCTCCTCGTCTTCTCCTGTTGAACCCGCTTAGGCCCAGTGACCTGATGTAATCCTCAAACGCGGCCCGCCACTTCGGCCACAGGACCACTGGCTCTCCCGCGTACTCCAGAAACGGAATTAATGGTTGAGGTAGCCCATATGCTGCCATAAATATCCTCATCGCCAAACTGTTATGTATGAATAAGGAAGGAGTCAGAGTCACATTCATGTGGGAACCAACAACACCAACAACTTTATTATAGGACACAGAGCTATTCATATACAAGGGGCTGTGCCTGCCTGACGTCATGCCAGGGGCAGGTACGGCAGCACACACACAAGCCACACTCACATCACCACATATACCATCGGAGCAGAATCTGCAAAGCTGGACTCCTACCTGTATTTTTCATCAGGTAAGGGTAAGATAACCCATTGTGTGAATTTTGAAATGGGTCGAAGACAAAAGAAAATAATGGTTTTGGCTAATTTATGTTACATAAATAAAAGAGACTAAAATACAAATTTCACTTCTTTCACTTTCATAAAACTAGACTAAAAAAAAAAACTAGACTAAAATGTCATCAGTCTTTGTTAACTAAAACTAAAGTGTCAACAGTTTTCGTCGACTGAAACCAGACTAAAATAGTACTGATCGACTCTGACTAAAACTGGACTAAAATGCACATGTTCAGTCAACTAAAATGTGACTAAACTAAAAAAGGATGGACATGACTAAATATGATAAAAACTAAAATGAGCATTTGACAAAAGATGAAGACTAAAACTAAAATAAAAAAGAGCTGCCAAAAAAGAGCTGCGTAGTTTTCCACCGCTGGGGCTACCATATTCCGGAACCTCTTGGCACACGCGGGGCGTGGTCAGCTTGGAGAACGAAGTCCACTGGCTGCTGCACCTGCACGTACAGGGTCCTGGAGGTGCCCAAGGAGGAATGGGAGGCACACGGTCGGAAGGCTGAACCAGAGAGAAACGTCTGCTCTTAGGGGGATGAAGGTGCCAAGACTGCCACTTGTCTGTTTTGCATTCGTTTGACTCAGTTTGGTGAAGAGGTTTTCGGGGGGGGGGGGCACAACCCCCTTCCCCGGGTATTTCCCCAGCGAGCTGCCCGGAGGGCACCTGTCAGCCCCCAGGTGGGACTGTGGAGAGCCAACTCACTTTGGTGAGGGTCGATGGCGTGTACATGTACGGCTGAATCACTCCAATGTTTTGATTAGGCTATTGTTTAGCAAGGCAGTCTTCAGTGTTGTCAGGTCAGAGGAGAAGGGAGGACTGGCTTTTTAGCATCCGCTACTGATGGGTGGGAGTATGGGTGGAGCTAATTAGAATATTCATAGATCCGCACATACTTAAGTAGGTGGAAGATGTAAAAGCTCTTTCCAAGCAATTCTAAATGGCGTTCAATTATATAGTGCTTTTTCTCATCTCTAGATGACTAAAGCACTTTACAGCCCCATTCACACACACATTCACACACTGATAGCTGCAGAGCTGCCATGCACTGGCGCTGGCCTGACCCACCAGGAGCAACTGGGGGTTCAGTGTTTTGCTCAAGGACACTTTGACACGCAAACTGCAGACAGAGTGGGAATGGAACCCCTGACCCTCCGATCAGTAGTCAGTCACACTACACCTGCACCACAGCCACTCCTTATTCTAAGGCAATGAAAGTTTTTTTTTGTGTATAAAAAATCACAGTATGCTAGTTTGGGCAATACTTGTTTGTTTTTGAGGTGGTTTTAAAGCCAACGGAGTGTGTCTGTAAAGGCTATAAAACTGGGGCCTAAGCACCTGCTGTGCTTTTTTTTAAAATGTTAAACATGTAAAAATTGAGAAAAACAGTCTAATTAAAATTTAAAAACTTTCATGCTTCCGTAGGCTAATCAACACTGTTTTAAAAACCAGAGCAATATTTAATTTAGTTTCTTTTTTTGTCAGACAAAAAGATAGATGTTTTTTTTTTTTACCTTAACATGTTTCGACTGACATCTCAGTCATCTTCAGAAGCATCAGCTGATCACTGTGACGTGTTGTTTATCAGCTGTTTTCCTTAGGCGTGGGCAGCCTGATGGACCTGACAGATCCATCACGCTGGCCACACCTCCCATCACCAAGTGGTCTCTGGAGGATGGAATCCCAGGTGTGGGAGAGCATGAATGCTCCCTCATCCCGGTTTATGGTGTCCTTTGCATGTTTTCTGATTTCTGTGGCCTCCTTGAGCCAGTGTTTGTGTTTATTACCCTCCGATCCAGTGATTCTTGTGTTGTTCCAGTCCATGATGTGATTGTTCCTTTTACAGTGATCCGATATTGCTGATTTCAAGGTTTCTTATTCTGCCTTTTCTTTTTGTGATCTTGTACAGTAAGTTGTCCTAGTGTTTCCTTTTCGCATTCCTTCTGGGGTTCTTTCTTTCTTGTGTGGAGTGTTCTTCCTGTTCCCCCGATGTGTGTCTTGTCACAAGATCTGCATGGAATTTGGTATATCATGTTGCATTGTTTGTCCTGTTCTGTTTTATCTTTGGGGTGTACTAGTAGCTGTCTTATTCTGTGTGTGGTTTCACTGCTGTGCTCATTTTGTGTTTTCTCATGATCCTTTGTATTGGTTCTGTTATCTGTATGATAGGGTTATCATGTGCTTGTTTTTCATTTCAGCTTTTGGTGTTTGTTTTATTTTCCATTTATCTTCTTTGTTCTTGACCTGCTTTTTTCCTTTGTTTATGGCCCATATTGGATATTGGCAGCATGTGAATGCACGTCGTATGTGTTCGGCTTCCTCCCGTCTGTCTTCTTCATCTGTGATGTAGCTGGCCCATTCGTAAAGAGTTCTGACAACTGAAAGTTTGTGTGCTGTAGGATGTTCACATGGCCAAACTAGGTACTGATCTCTGAGTTCAGAGCAATATTTATTAAAAAACCCAGTAAAAAATTCTCTTACCATAATGCATGTTTATCCATATATCGGCCCATAAATTATTCATAGAGCCCTCAACTTAATTTCTCCTGTTGTTTTTCTCTGTTTTTGTACGTGATCTAATTTGAATTAGACTGTAAACATGTTTGTAAGTTTTATAAACCATAACTGCAGACTTTAAAGTATATGGAATATTATGTTATAGGTGATGCATTCCCAGTGACTTGTTATTGTTATTATCGTTAGTGAGGAAGATTATTCCAAAAACATATCTGATAATAAACACTTGTGACTTAGGACAATATTTATTAACATTTGCTAAACGCTAGCTTCAGCACTCACCTGTCCAGTTGCTTTCAGGAGAAGTTAGACGTTGTTTTGGTGTCCTTAATCGTTGTCCTCATTGTTACCAATAAGAAGTTGATTTGTAGGCTCTCAGGTAGTTGTAATAATCCCCAAAGCCAAAGGTTAATTAGCCAGGTTACCTTTGGTCCTCACATTGTCATTTTCTGTCTGGTCTATGTGGACAGCTGATGGTACAGACTGCAGTCAATGGCAAAAACATGGCAAGGAGGGCTAAACAGCGATTTGGAGCTTCATAATACCCTGTGGCTTGAAGGTGTTACACTTAAGTTGGCTCCAACAGCTTCTGTTACATGCACAAGTACATGTGTTTAGCTCTGTATGAGTGTGTGTGTGCTGCAAGCAGCAGCTGAGCTAATCAGAACAGAGAGCAGATGAATCTGTGAAAATGTCCACAGCGCATCACAGACTCTTCAACAAAATTATTAATTTGTCCATTATTTCTACAAACTTTTTACAAAATGTTCAGAGCATACCCGAAAGTTGGGATACAAGGAAGGTGCCAAATCAGCTCTACTGATACGAGAAAGCCAAATTCTCCTCCGTTGCTCTGATAGTTCCTGAGTTGTCTCGCCTTGGTTCAAAGTAACTGCAGGTAATCCATAAAATGACACTTTGTCCTTCCCCACCAGTGTTTGTACAGCTAACTATTCCACAGTTGTGCACCATATTTTACGTAATTTTCAGCTCCAATGAATATGAATCACCCTTTGCAGCTTCCCTCCCAACATGGCCGCCAATATAGCGACAGACAGCTGTGTGATGTCATATTAAAGCTTTAAATATAAAAGCAGCTGTGGAGACCGAGTCATGAAATATCAAAACATCTGGTCTTTCAAACACCTTTTATTATTTCATAAAGTACATAAAAATCACTGTCATCTTCTCATATTTCAGCTACAATCCATTCTCTTGGGATCTCTGGTTGTTTAGCTAACACAGTGTGGGCACAGGTTTGTCTTCAGTTCTATTTGGATCTTTGTTGGCGACTGCAAAACAAATAAAATTATAATAATAAAAAGCAAATTAATAATTACAATATGCTTTGCGACCATAGATATCATTTAAAAGGGTAGTCATATCCAGTGAGAATGCAAGAGTTTCTAATTCAGGTGTACACGCACAATAATAAAGTGCAAGAATTCTAATACTGCAAGGCACAAGCTATTAATAATCAGATTGTCTCTTTGCTTCTAATATAAAAAATATGAGAATAAAGACTGACATATAAAATCATTTCATACATAAACAACACAACAAGTAAAACCTTGTCTATCCTCAGCAAGTACCTGATTATTTTTTCAAAATATGTTCTGTGGTACACATGTATAAGAATTTGCAGAAATATTTACAATAAATTCTATTACAAATACATATTTTATGGTTGCTGAGCTAAAATGCTGAACAAATATGAAACACAGGATCGAAGATATACAAAGATAAGTATGTGAAATAATAATCAATTTATCAACATTATTCTACAATCAAAAAGTACATAATTATTTATCAATGTCATAAAAAAACATTTGACATTTGGCTCAGCCTGTATTGCACACAATCCTTCAAATGATTTACTATCATGAAACTAAAACTAGGCTAAAATTTCTAAAAGAAAATAAAAAGTGAAACATTTTATCTTTTTACTCTCATGTTTCAGCTGTTTCTTTTTTCTGTGGAAACTGAAAAGAAAAAGTTTTTCTGATTTGTTGGTGATTTTCAATGCACAGCAGAGATTGGGTTCAATAAATAGGGGAAATAATGCAAGCAGAAATTTACTGCTGTGCCATGAATATGAGTTCAGCATTCTTCTGAGGCAGTTCTGTCTATATATCATTACAAATTTAGCCAGAATACCTGCAAATAACTGCATTTAAACATTATCAACATGTAAAATTGTTAGACTTCATAAAAAAGTACTATCACTGTATCGTTGCAAACAGATGATGTCCGTCTTTGCTAAAATCCAGTGGATCTCCCTGTTACATCACCATTTTGTTCACAAACAGGTGGGAACTGAGTTTTTTCCTTCTTCTTAGGAGCAAACTTTGTTAAACAGGTGCAGCTTTCTTCATGAGGCATGATTCCCTGTGAGTGTTAGACAATGGGAGGCAAACACTGAGATGGTTCCTGGCTATCTTTCCTCTCTGCATCCACTTCCTCTTGAGGTTTGATGATGATGTGAATGGGCCTCTCGCGGCTGCCTTCCTGCTCCTGGCTATCTGTGGAGAACTTGCCTTCACTTTCACATATCTCCTCCTCTGCTGAGGCCCCGATGGGACGCAGACGTTCTGCGGGGGCCATCTTGGTCTCATCCGTTTCTGAACTGTCCCTCTTCACCTTGTCATTAATGTTGCTTTCTGAGGTGACCCTCTCTGCTGCACCACGGAAACAAAGCACATGGAATATCAGCTTACTGCAAATATAAAATAGCTCTGTCAGCAGTGCAGTTAGAATCTTTAGTTTATAAGGCAGGCCTAACAGTGTTGTGTAAATTTTGAGCAGGATATACATTATACATGTCATGTACAGACAAAAAGACTTAACTTCCAGACAATTTCGATAAACAGAGTTCTATAAACGTCTATAAACTCACCAGGTTTGCTGTTTGTGTGTCTGTCTGTGTTTATTGAGCTGTCTGAAGTCTTCTTTACTGCAGGTTTGGTTTGGGGTCTGACCTTGTTGAAATTTCCTTCCAAGATCCACCCATGCTGCAGGCCCTCATCAGGAGTCATGCGCTTAGTTGGATCCCAACTGAACAGCAGAGAAAAATTATTAATAATCGATTAAAGGTGAATCAAGGGTTGTTTCGGCTAGGGGTGTCAAATTCATTGTTAATGAGGATCAACACAACGATAATGAAAAAGGACAGGGATCAGGTACTCGTTAATATCAGAATCATTTTTACAGCTGGAACTGTAATAAATAAATTTAAAAAACAGCACATACTATATGTAGTGTTCATAATTTTTTTGTAAGTGGTTGTCATTTCTGTGCAGCAGGTTTATGATTAATATGACAATATTATAAATAAAGAAACCACATTTTTAACAGGATAGCTTACTTTTACATTCAACAAAATAAAAAAGTGCTGAACACTTGAAACTTTGTATTAAATTCTTAACAAGTGAAAAAAGATATAGCAATTTAATTTTCACATAAGTTTTTTCTGGCAAAATTAATTATTAATAAAAAAAATCCATATTTCCTAATTGTCATGCTTTGTTTAAAAATATCTCCAAAGGTTGAACTTTTTGAAAACTGTAAGTAATTCTTGACATATGAGACATGGAAGTTTTTGGTAAAATTTTCAAATATACAGATTGTCATCTGTCTTGAAATCATCAGTACTGCTCGTGTACTTTTTTGGCATAAAGTTGATCAGCCATACTATGAAGATATGGGAAAGAGTTGTTGATACTGGTTTAAGAAAAAAGGTAACAATCAGTGAGCAGCAGTACAGTTTCATGCCAAGAAAGAGTACCACAGATGCAATGTTTGCTTTAAGAATGTTGATGGAGAAGAAGGCCAAAGGAGTTGCACTGTGTTTTTGTGAATATTAACAAAGAATATAATACAGTGTCAAGAGAGGAGTTCTTGCATTGTATGAGGAAGTCAGGATCAGTAGAGAAGTATGTGAGGGTGATGCAGGACAGTGAGACAGTGGTGAGGTGTGCTGTAGAAGTGACAGTTTTAATTTGGGGGTGGGATTACACCAGGGATCGGTTCTGACCCCCTTCTGGTTTGCAATAGTGATAGACAAACTGACAGATTAGGTCAGGCAGGAATCTCTGTGGACTATGATGTTCACAGACAACATTGTGATCTGTAGTGTGAGTAGGAATCAGGTAGAGGATAAACTGAAGAGGTGGAGGTATGCACAGGAGAAAAGAGGAATGAAAGTCAGTGAAATCATGACAGAATACAAGGGATGCAGATGTAACAGTGAAGAGGCAAGGAGAGGAGGTAGTGAGTTAAAATATCTGGGGTCAACTAAAGCAACACAATGCACAAGGGAACTGTAGAAGAGAGTGCAGGCAAGGTGAAGTGGGTGAATTATGACAAAAGGACAGCAAGTGAAAGGGGGAGGTTTACAAGACTGTAGTAAGACCTGCTAGGATGTATGGTTTGGAGATGGTGGCACAGACAAAAGACAGGAGGCTGAGTTGAAGATGCTAACATTCTCATTGGGAGTGACATGATTAGAAATGAGTATATCAGAGGGACAACTCAGGTTGAGTGATTTGGAAACAAAGAGAGGCAAGGCTGCGATGGTTTGGACATGTGCTGAGAGAAGGGACAGTAGATAGCTTTGACAAAGGATGTTGAAGAAGGAGCTGCCGGGCAGGAGAAAAAGAGGAAGACCCCATTGAAGATTTATGGCTGTAATGAAGGAGGACATGGAGAGGGTTGGTGTAACAGAAGAGGATGCAAAAGATAGGGTGAGATGGAGACAGATGATCTGCTGTGGTGACCCCTAAAGGCCACAGCAGAAAGAAGACAAAGAAGACTTTAGCCCTATTAGGACAATCTAGTCAGCAGTCCAAGGTGCAAAGTCCAAGGTGCAAAGCACATTTATGGCCGTGTTCAAGAGTCATGTTCAGAATCAGAATCAGAATCAGAATCAGGTTTATTGCCATTGTTCATGTAGTACACAAACTAGGAATTTGTCTCGGTACAATGCTGCAACATTAAACATGATAAGATAAGAGAAATAAACTATACATGTAATAAAGTGTAGGATAAGATTAAGTGATACTGGTCAACAGTTAAAATATATATTAGCCAGCAGCAGATACTGTGGAGAACTATATAGTGCAGTCGGTAATGCAGGAAGAAAACAGTGATGATTGACATGAGTCTGGTTGAACTGCTGTACATGGTGCACGAGAGTCAATAAGTCACTTAGTGTTCAGCAGTCTAATGGCAGAGAGGAAGAAGCTGTTCATGTGACGGGAGGTTTTAGTCTGGATGGACCGAAGTCTTCTACCAGAGGGGAGGGGGGCAAACAGTACGTGACCAGGGTGTGAGGGATCGGCTATGATCCGGCCAGCACGCCTCCGGGTCCTGGAGATGTACAGATCCTGGAGAGATGGGAGCTTGCAGCCGATCACCTTCTCAGCAGTGCGCACGACGCGCTGCAGCCTTAGTCTGTCCCTGGCAGTGGCTCCTGCGTACCACACGGTTATGGAGGTGGTGAGGATGGACTCGATGATGGCTGTGTAGAACTGCACTAACATCTTGGTGGGTAGCTTGAGCTTCCTCAGCTGCCGCAGGAAGAACATCCTCTGCTGGGCTTTTTTGATGAGTGAGCTGATGGTCAGCTCCCATTTGAGGTCCCTGGTGATGGTAGTGCCTAGGAAGCGGAAGGAATCAGCAGTGGTGATGGGAGAGCCTGAGAGGGTGAGGGGGGGGCAGAGGAGTAGTGACTTTCCTGAAGTCTACAATCATCTCCACTGTCTTCAGAGCGTTCAGCTGCAGGTTGTTATTGCTGCACCAGGACGCCAGCTGGGCCACCTCTCTCCTGTAGGCGGACTCGTCGCCGCTGGAGATGAGCCCGATGAGGGTGGTGTCATCCGCAAACTTGATCAACTTGACAGACTGGTGGCTGGAGGTGCAGGAGTTGGTGTAAAGGGAGAAGAGTAGGGGGGAAAGTACACAGCCCTGGGGTGATCCGGTGCTGATGCTAGTATAGTCTGAGACAGTCTTTCCCAGCCGCACATGCTGCCTCCGGTCCGTCAGGAAGTCGATGATCCACCTGCAGAGGGAGTCAGGCACGTTGAGCAGGGACAGCTTGTCCCGGAGCAGAGCGGGGCGGATGGTGTTGAATGCGGAGCTGAAGTCCACAAACAGGATCCTGGCGTAGGTTCCCGGGGAGTCCAGGTGCTGCAGGATGGAGTGGAGGGCCAGGTTGACTGCATCGTCTACAGACCTGTTGGCTCGGTAGGCAAACTGCAGCGGGTCCAGGAGAGGGGTGGTGATGGACTTGAGGTGGGACAGGACCAGGCGCTCAAAGGACTTCATGACTACAGAGGTGAGCGCTACAGGTCTGTAGTCATTAAGTCCAGTGATCCGTGGCTTCTTGGGGACAGGGATGATGGTGGAGGATTTGAGGCAGGACGGCACGTGGCATAACTTAAGGGAGGTGTTAAAAATGTCTGTGAATACAGGAGCCCATACAGAGTTCTGGACACGGTTTGTAACCATGTCCACGCTTTTTGTTCTTTTGGGATTCTTTATTGTTAATTTCTAGTTATTGTGGTATTCTTAGTTCCTGGTTTTGTTGTACATTCCTAATGTCATTCCTTGTCTGCCCTTAGTTCTAGTGCCATTGTGTTCCCAGGTCCTTAGTCTGCGTGTCATTCCCATTGTCCCTGTTGTTATTGTTCTCTGTGACCCCCCTGGTCTTCTGAGTGTATCTCTTGTGTATCCCCTGTATTTGTTTACCTATTGTTCCCAGTCCCTTGTGTTTTCCATACCCATAGCCACTTCCCCTCATGTGTTGCTGTTTTGCCCTGATTGTTTCCCATCTGTCTTGTATTCATGTAATTATCTATTACCCTATTTATATTGGTCTGAGATTGTGTTCCTTGTGGTGTCATTGTCTGAGTATTCCCTGCCGGCATCCTTGTGTCCTGAGTTCCCCTGTAAGTGTATTAGCCTTGATGTCTCCTGAGTTGTTTTCAGCCACCAAGCTATTGTTTTGTTTCTCTTTGCTTTTTTGTGAATAAACCATCACTGCATCATAGTCATTGCATCATCGCCGAGGCAGACGTGTTTGCTCGCTCCATTCTTGAATGCCGACTTTTTCTTCTTTTTTGCATGTTTGCCACTCTTTCTGCAGTGCATAAATGCCACGCACTGCTAACATACGACCGGCATTGCTGGACATCACCAAGACAAGCAGCCATACACAATTCACTGGCTTTACACCACCTGAACTACAATGCATTGCCCGCTCCCACAGCGATCATCACCACTCCCAGGAAGACCCCGAAGTGCCGAGCCCACGTGAGCATGCTGATCCCAAGAGAGCGCTTCGGAAGCGGCGTCGCAAGCGAGGCAAGGTGGGGGGGCTACATGCTAGGCTAAAAGCTCGAGCTAGCTGCCCACCGCTATCTAGCCTCCTGCTAGCCAACATACGGTCTCTGGAAAACAAACTGGACGAGCTAAGATTAAGGATTGAAGACCAGCAGGAGATAAGAGAGTGCTGCGGTCTAATTTTCTGTGAGACCTGACTCCCAGACAAAGTCCCTGAGTGTGCTATTCAGCTCCAGACCCACTTCGTACATCAGGCAGACCGGACATCAGCCACGGGTAAGATGGGGGGGGGGGGGGGGCGTAAGTGTGTTTATAAACAACTCCTGGTGTGGAGATGTACAGACTGTTTACGAGCACTGTTCGCCTGATATAAGATAAGATAAGATAAGATAAGCCTTTATTAGTCCCACAATGGGGAAATTCCAGGATTGCAACAGCACAGGGATAGCAACACTCAGAGCAACAATCAGAAGGCAAGAGAAAAACAAGAGCAGCTAGTGTACATACAGTGGGGTAAAAAAGTATTTAGTCAGCCACCAATTGTGCAAGTTCTCCCACTTAAAAGATGAGAGAGGTCTCCAATTTTCATCATAGGTATACCTCAACTATGAGAGACAAAATAAGAAAAAAAAATCCAGAAAATCACAATGAAGGATTTTTAATGAATTAATTGGTAAATTCCTCTGTAAAATAAGTATTTGGTCAATAACAAAAGTTCATCTCAATACTTTGTTATATACCCTTTGTTGGCAATGACAGAGGTCAAACGTTTTCTGTAAGTCTTCACAAGGTTTTCACACACTGTTGCTGGTATTTTGGCCCATTCCTCCATGCAGATCTCCTCTAGAGCAGTGATGTTTTGGGGCTGTCGCTGGGCAACACAGACTTTCAACTCCCTCCAAAGATTTTCTATGGGGTTGAGATCTGGAGACTGGCTAGGCCACTCCAGGACCTTGAAATGCTTCTTATGAAGCCACTCCTTCGTTGCCCGGGCGGTGTGTTTGGGATCATCGTCATACTGAAAGACCCAGTCACGTTTCATCTTCAATGCCCTTGCTGGTGGAAGGAGGTTTTCACTCAAAATCTCACGATACATGGCCCCATTCATTCTTTCCTTTACACAGATCAGTCGTCCTGGTCCCTTTGCAGAAAAACAGCCCCAAAGTATGATGTTTCCACCCCCATGCTTCACAGTAGGTATGGTGTTCTTTCTCCTCCAAACACGACAAGTTGAGTTTTTAACCAAAAAGTTCTATTTTGGTTTCATCTGACCATATGACATTCTCCCAATCCTCTTCTGGATCATCCAAATGCTCTCTAGCAAACTTCAGACGGGCCTGGACATGTACTGGCTTAAGCAGGGGGACACCTCTGGCACTGCAGGATTTGAGTCCCTGGCGGCGTATTGTGTTTCTGATGTAGCCTTTGTTACTTTGGTCCCAGCTCTCTGCAGGTCATTCACTAGGTCCCCCCATGTGGTTCTGGGATTTTTGCTCACCGTTCTCGTGATCATTTTGACCCCACGGGGTGAGATCTTGCGTGGAGCCCCAGATCGAGGGAGATTATCAGTGATCTTGTATGTCTTCCATTTTGTAATAATTGCTCCCACAGTTGATTTCTTCACACCAAGCTGCTTACCTGTTGCAGATTCAGTCTTCCCAGCCTGGTGCAGGTCTACAATTTTGTTTCTGGTGTCCTTTGACAGCTCTTTGGTCTTGGCCATAGTGGAGTTTGGAGTCTGACTGTTTGAGGTTGTGGACAGGTGTCTTTTATACTGATAACGAATTCAAACAGGTGCCATTAATACAGGTAACGAGTGGATGACAGAGGAGCCTCTTAAAGAAGAAGTTACATGTCTGTGAGAGCCAGAAATCTTGCTTGTTTGTAGGTGACCAAATACTTATTTTACTGAGGAATTTACCAATTAATTCATTAAAAATCCTTCAATGTGATTTTCTGGATTTTTTTTTCTCATTTTGTCTCTCATTGTTGAGGTATACCTATGATGAAAATTGGAGACCTCTCTCATCTTTTAAGTGGGAGAACTTGCACAATTGGTGGCTGACTAAATACTTTTTTGCCCCACTGTATGTACATATAAATATATATATATATATATATATATATATATATATATATATATATATACAGTATATACAGTATATATATATATATATATATATATATATATATATATATATATATATATAGACACACAGTGCGGAGCATTGTAGCTAAATGGAATAGATATATAAATATATAAACACAATGCAGAGCATTGTAGCTGGATGGAATAAATATATGAGTATATAAACACACAGTGCAGAGCACTGTAGCTAGATGGGATAAATATGTAAATATATAAACACGCACAGTGCGGATATGGAGTTTTTACTGCTGAAATGCCATCCCTATTATCTACCGAGGGAATTTACTGCTGTGTTTTTGGCTGCTATTTACATTCCCCCACGAAACAACTACACAGCAGCGCTCCGCAAACTCCATGACATCATCAGTGAATTAGAGACATCCCATCCCGATGCTGTTTTTATTGTTGTTGGTGACTTTAACCAGTGCAATTTACAGACTGTACTTCTCAAATATTACCAGCATGTGGACATTCCTGCCTGTGATAAGAACACACTGGACCATGTTTACACAAACATACACAGTGCATACAGAGCAGCACCCCGCCCCAACTTCAGACAGTCAGATCACATCTCCCTGTTTATGTACCTAGCCTACAGACAAAGACTGAAACAAACAAACAAACAAACCCTGTTGATAAACAAATTAAACGCTGGACTCCAGAGGCTGAGAGCACCCTGCAAGACTGTTTTGCCTGGACAGACTGGGATGTGTTTAAAGCTGCAGCCACCCGGAAGGACTCTTCTGTAAACATACAGGACTATGCTGAGTATGTGACTGGATACATCAGTGTGCACTTGTATGCACTTGTATGGTGGGTACCATCGTACCCACCATACAAGTCAGGAAGTTCCCCAACCAGAAGCCCTGGATCAACAGTCAGGTACGTCAGGTGTTGTGTGCTTGCTCTCGCATTTAAATCAGGCAATGAGGCCAAGTACAAAGCTGCAAAGTATGGACTGAGGAAGGCTATAACAACAGCCAAGAGGCAGTACAGAGAAAAGCTGGACAGCCTCTACTCCACTCCTGACCCTGGGCGCATGTGGCAAGGCCTGCAGCACATCACAGACTACAAGAGAACCACCAGCAACACCACTAGCTCCACAGACAGCCTGCTGGATGATCTCAACATGTTTTACACCCGCTGAGACCCCCAGCTACAGTGCAGAGAGGATACACACACACACGCACCCTCCCCCTCCACTAAAAGTCTCATCAGGCCAGGTAAACAAAGCACTGAGGAATATCAATCAACCCCCGCAAGGCAGCAGAACCAGACAACATCCCTGGGCGGGCTCTCAGAGCATGTGCTGCCAAGCTGACTGATGTTCTCACATCCATCTTTAACCTCTCCCTCAACCAGAACATAGTCCCCTCCTGCTTCAAAACCCCAACCATTGTCCCCCTCCCCAAAAAGAGCCCGCCGACCTGCCTGAATGATTATAGGCTGGTAGCACTCACTCCAATCATCATGAAGTGCTTCGAGAGAGTGGTGCTGGCCCTCATTCAGGACAGCATACTGGATACCCTGGACCCCCTGCAGTATGCCTACCAGCCCAACAGGTCCACCTCAGATGCCATTGCTGCTGCACTCCATTATTCTCTCTCCCACCTGGAAGATAAAGACTCCTACATCAGGATGCTCTTTGTCGACTACAGCTCCGCCTTCAACACGGTCATCCCCCACAAACTCACATACAAACTGTCTTTACTTGGCCTGCACTCCACCCTCTGTGACTGGCTACTGGACTTTCTGACTGGCAGGCCTCAGTCTGTCAGGATGGGTAACAGAACCTCAGCCAGCATCATCACGAACACAGGTGTCCCCGCAGGGTTGTGTTCTCAGCCCCATCCTCTACAGCCTCTTCACAGATGACTGTGTTGCCTCCCACAAGGACAATGCCATCTTAAAGTTCGCGGATGACACAGCAGTGATAGGATGCATCACTGGTGGTGATGAAGCATCCTACAGGAGGAAGGTGGCCAGCCTGGTGACATGGTGTGAGGACAACAACCTCACCCTCAACACGGACAAGATGAAGGAGATGACAGTGGACATGAGGAAGGGGAGGAGACTTCATCGGCTGCTGTTCATCCGTTCATCCAGAAGCTTGAGGTGGAAAGGTTTAGCAGCTTTGAATACCTGGGCATCCACATCAGCAAGGACCTTACGTGGGCACTCAACACCACAGAGCTGGTTAAGAGAGCTCAACAGCGGCTGTACATTCTGAGGAGGCTGAGGAAGTTTGGCATGTCCCCCAAGATCCTCAACAACTTCTACAGCTGTATCATCAACAGCATCTTGACCAACTGCATCACTGTGTGGTACGGCAGCACTACTGCTTTGGACCGCAGACGCCTGCAGAGAGTGGTTACGACAGCGGAGATCATCAGGACTCCACTCCCCTCTCTGCAGAGCATCTATCACTGCAGAATCCAAAGGAGAGCTGCCTCCATCTTCTAGGACCCCACCCACCCCCAGCACAGAATGTTCACACTTCTACCCTCAGGCCAGAGGTACAGAAGTATGAAATGCAGGACACCCAGACTAAAAAACTCCTTCTTTCCTATTGCCATCAGACTCCTGAATAAAAAACAAACTCCAGACACAGCTTTGCAGATAAGAATTCACACACTGGTTGCTAAATTTGCACATTGCTCATCTGCACATTGTACAGAGTCTCACCCCGTCTCATGCCCATATCATCTCTGCTGTTAAATTATCATTGTACAGTCTACTGGGTATTATCAGGGCACATGGCTTTACACAAATTCTCACACTGGGTGCTAATTTGTACATTGCTCATTTGCACATTGTACATAGTCTCATGCCATCTCAGGTTCATATCATCTCTGATATTAAAATACCACTGTCAAATCAAATCAAATCAAACTTTATTGTCATATTGCTGTACATACAACTGTAGTGCAGGCAAGATGAAATTGCGTTTCTCTCGGCATCCATATAAATAGAAGCAGCATGATTTAAGACACACTCCCACAAAGCTCCACCCCCCACCCCCACCCCCATCCATTCACACATCCCTGAGACATCCCTGAGTCCATTATAATCCAGTAAATTTTCAATTTTCATTCTTCTTGTTTCCTCTAGTTTAACTGCTTTAACTGTCCTAATTGCCTAATGCGTATTTATTAGTATTTATTAGGATTAGTATTTCGTCTTAAGGTGTGTTTATTACCTTTATTAGTATTGATGTGTATCTATTACCTTGGCATTCATTTGGAGAGCAGAGTAAGAATTTCATTGCTCAGGAAATGTTGCATTTCTTAACTGTGCACATGATAATAAAGCCTTTGAATCTTAAATCTTGAATAGTCTTGCCTGCTCACTGAGTTCACCAACCGTGCCTACCGGAGGTAACCTTGAGACCAAGTCCATTTCACAATTACTACAGTGCATAAATGAATTGTGTGCCTAGCAGAAAGTATAAAGAGGTTGTCCTAGTGATCTTAGTTTTGTATTCAGAGGTCTGTTTTGGTCGTAACATGAATGAACCAGTTGTTGTCTTTGCTCACACTCCCTTTAATAAACAGGGTTGCAAATTCTAAGGTGTAATTCTAATATGATGCTGTTTAAATGGGAGAATAAATCAAATTTTGTGCTGGGGGTGACGCACGCCTGTTGACAAAGTGAAAAAGCATTTAAGTACTATCCACAGCCCTGCTTGCACTGAGGATCAAGGTTGATAAAATAAACTTTAAATAATAGTTTGTTGTGTTTACCAAATAAAACAACAACAACAACAACATCAACCAAGATTTGCTGCGGGAAGAAATAAATCAGTCTGCAGCCCACAAAGATTGATTATCATAATTATGCACTGATGAAAGCTGCGTTATTATCACAGGACATGGGACACCCGGGACCACCCACCATGCTGTCATCTGAACTCCTCTGTGAAATGGAACAGTGAGTCGTTCCTCCAATAGATCTCAGCTCTATGTCTGTTAATGTTCCTTCCTTTGCTGAATGCAAAACTGTTTTGTTTTAACTAAAAAAAAAAAGCTGTTGGGATATTTGTAGAGGAGATCAAATAAAGCCTGCTCCTACTTTGAATTTGAATCATTCTGTTAAATGAATGACAGTAAATGAGCAGAAAATGAAAAATAACTGTCATAAACTAGAAAATGATGGATGTCAGCATTGCACACTTTGATGTTCTGGTGGATTGTAGAATACCGGCCAGCCAGCTCTCCCCTGGCAGCAGGTGACAACTGTTTCCTGGTGAAGCGCACACTGGTCCCACTGTGCAACAGCATGTTAAAGTCTGGTAGTGAAAAAAAAGTGACCCGAATTTTGTTCATTTAAGGAGAGAATAAATAAATAAATAAATGAATGCTTAATGTGTGTACTTGTCTGTAAGTTTATAAGTCAACCATTTATTTATATTATTAACCGCTTAGTCTTTTCTGCTGGGTGAGAAGCTGCGGGTGATGGGAGCTGACAACTCTGTGATCTCCTGGATTACTGACTACCTGGCAGACAGGCCACAGTTTGTCTGGCTGGGCAGTGTTCTGTCTGATATGGTGGTTAGTGAAACGGGGGCTCCACAGGGGACTGTGCTTTCTCCTTTTCTCTTCACTGTATACACCACTGACTTTCAGTACAACACCGAGTCATGCTACCTGCAGAAATTCTCTGATGACTCAGCTGTTGTTGGGTGTATAAGGGGGGAGAGGAGGGGGAGTACAGGGCATTGGCAGACAGATTTGTGGAGTGGACTGAGCAGAATCACCTGAGGCTGAACGTCAGCAAGACCAGAGAGATGGTGACTGACTTCAGTTAGAAGAGGATGCCCTCACAGCCATTGCGGATTGGGGAGAGATTGTGGGGGCAGTGGAGGACTACGAATACCTGGGTGTTGTGATCAGCAGTGGACTGGACTGGAAATCTAACACTGATGCTGCATACAAGAAGGGGATGAGCAGACTCTACTTTCTGAGGAAGCTGAGATCCTTCAACGTGTGCAACAAGATGTCGGAGCTTTTCTATCAGGCCGCTGTTGCCAGCACCATCTTCCTTGCTGCTGTCTGTTGGGGTAGCAGTATCAGAGCCAGCAACACCAATAGACTTGACAAGATTATCAAGAAGGCTGGCTCTGTAATTGGTCTCAGGCTGGAGACCTTTGAATCTGTGGTGGAGAGGAGGACACTGAACAAACTGCAATCCATCATAGGCAATCCTGATCACCCCCTCCACCACACATTGGACAGACAGTGGAGCACTTTCTCCAGCAGACTGCTACAGCGTCGTTGCTGAACAGTCAGGTACAGGAAAACTTTCCTGCCACATGCCATTTCACTGTACAATAACTCACTCTAATGTTGAATTTTGGTCATAACAATGCTGCCAGACTGCACCTTACAGTATAATTGGTACCTTGTACTTCACCCTGTGCCTTATAATCCTCTGTACAGTCAGTACTACCCATAGACTCATAAGGATCATCATCTGTTTAACCTAGTAGTAGCCTACAGTATGTTGTATATAAAGTTATCTAAGCATTTTTACTTTACTTCCCTGGGTAACTCCTTTTCTGCTGTGTATACAGTGCATCCGAAAAGTATTCACAGAGCTTCGCTTTTTCCACATTTTGTTATGTTACAGCCTCACTCCAAAAGGGATTAAATTAATTTTTTCCTCAAAATTCTATACACAATACCCCATAATGACAATGTGAAAAAAAAGTTTTTTGTTTTTTTTTAGATTTTTGCAAATTTATTAAAAATATAAAACTAAGAAATCACATGTACAAAAGTATTCAGAGCCTTTGCCATGAAGCTCAAAATTCAGCTCCTGTGCATCCTGTTTCCACTGATAACACAGGGTTACAAAAATAATTTTTTTGTAAGTTGTCTGTGTTTTTTCAACTGATTTAAGACAATTTTGCACCACTTAGTACTGTGCATGTACTTACCTTTATTTAAGGGTAAGTACATGTAAATTGAATGTTACGTCAACATTGTTCAAAATTCAGAGAATTTCAAGACATAAAAAAGAATTTTGCATCATATAAAGCGAAAATACCCGTACATGTAAACAAAAACGTATAAAACATATGACCATAATTCAAAAAGCTGACCTGATTGAGCAAAACCAATGTGATTTTTGGATTCAGCACATCAAAATTGTCCTAAATCAGCTAAAAAAACTTAGACAATAAATTTGGTGTTGACCAGTGTAATCCTTGAGATGTTTCTACAGCTTAATTGGAGTCCACCTGTGGTAAATTTAATTGACTGGACATTACTTGGAAAGGCACACACCTGTCTACATAAGGTCCCACAGTTGACAGTGCATGTCAGAGCACAAACCAAGCATGAAGTCAAAGGAATTGTCTGTAGATCTCTGAGACGGGATTGTCTTGAGGCACAAATCTGGGGAAGGGTACAGAAAAAAAATCTGTTTTGAAGGTCCCAATGAGCACACTGGCCTCCATCATCCATAAATGGAAGAAGTTTGGAACTACCAGGACTCTTCCTAGAGCTGGCCGGCCATCTAAACTGTGTGTCAAGTGGCCCTCACTCTTGTGAGGTTTGACCAGCAATTTCCCCCACTTGAACGGGAAGCTTCCTTCAAAAGATAGAACTGGAAGTCACTCATTGACCAAGACTCAAAATTTCTGCTGCTTTGAAGGTTCCAATGAGCACAGCGGCCTCCATTATCCATAAATGGAAGAAGTTCAGAACCACCAGGACTCTTCCTAGAGCTGACCGGCCGTCTAAACTGAGCAATCGGGGGAGAAGGGCCTTAGTTAGGGAGGTGACCAAGAACCCGATGGTCACTCTGTTAGAGCTCCAGCGTTCCTCTGTGGAGAGAGGAGAACCTTCCAGAAGGACAACCATTTCTGGAGCAATCCACCAATCAGGCCTGTATGGTAGAATGGCCAGATGGAAGCCACTCCTTATCAAAAGGCACATGGCAGCCTGCCTGGAGTTTGCCAAAAGGCACCTGAAGGACTCTCAGACCATGAGAAACAAAATTCTCTGGTCTGATGAGACAAAGATTGAACTCTTTGGCATGGATGCCAGGTGTCATGTTTGGAGGAAACCAGGCACCGCTCATAACCATGCCAATGGGGGTGGCAGCATCATGCTGTCGGGATGTTTTTCAGCAGCAGGAACTAGGAGAGTAGTCAGGATAGAGGGAAAGATGAACGCAGCAATGTACAGAGACATCCTGGATGAAAACCTGCTCCAGAGCGCTCTCGACCTCAGACTGGGCGATGGTTCATCTTTCAGCAGGACAACGACCCTAAGCACACAGCCAAGATATCAAAGGAGTGGCTTCAGGACAACTCTGTGAATGTCCTTGAGTGGCCCAGCCAGAGTCCAGACTTGAATCCAATTGAACATCTCTGGAGAGATCTGAAAATGGCTGTGCACTGATGCTTCCCATCCACCCTGATGGAGCTTGAGAGGTGCTGCAAAGAGGAATGGGTGAAACTGCCCAAAGATAGGTGTGCCAAGCTTGGGGCATCATATTCAAAAAGACTTGGGGCTGAAATTACTGCCAAAGGTGCATCAACAAAGTACTGAGCAAAGGCTGTGAATACATGTGATTTCTTAATTTTTTATTTTTAATAAATTTGCAAAAATCTCAAAAAAACTTTTTTCACATTGTCATTATGGGCTCTTGTATGAAGAATTTTGAGGAAAAAAATGAATTTAATCCCTTTTGGAATAAGGCTGTAACATAACAAAATGTGGAAAAAGTGAAGCGCTGCGAATACTTTCTGGATGTACTGCATGCTGTCGGTTGGGTTGTCTGTGTATATTTCTGTTGGTTGGGTTGTCTGCGTTATGCTGCTGTTACACTAATTTCCCAGTTTGGGATCAATAAAGTACATCTATCTATCCATCCATTTTATGGGTCATGGGGGGTGGGGTAAGATCACCAACTAGACTGTCAATGACTGAGTAGGTCATTCCGCTTTGATGAAGAGAGTGCTCAGATCTCCTGACCTTTGACAATGACCTTCACCTCAAACTGGATGCAGACCTACCTGAGGGTCACTGTGAGTGAGTTTGGAGGGAATCATGGTAATTGGCCAGGGGGAGTGGCAGTTTTTCTGAAATCACATAACTGCTTAGATCTACTGATCTTTGACCTTGACATTGATCTTGAGCACAGCTTGAATGCAGACCCACCTGAGGATCATTGTCAGTGATCCTCAGGTGGGTGAGTATCAGGGCAAATACCTAGGAGGAGTAGCGACTCCTATGAAATGTGGATGGATGGATGGACAGACAAACAGATGGACGGATGGACGACGGATGTCACATCATCACATTAGCTACTTTTGGCTTTGCCAGAATAAGCTAAAAAAATTGGGTAAGAGATTATGACAGATTTTTACACAGTTAGCCCATCAAAATAACAGACACTGAGAAATTCTAGCCCCTGTGTAGGAACAGGTATACAGTATGTGCACCTTCACACCTTTGAAACGTACTGCTGAAATAGCTGTTGATAATGACTGATGATTTTAGACCTGCTTTTTGTTGATCAAAGGCACATTGATGGAGAATGCACCATAATGCAAATGCACTGAACTTCACGCCAAACCTCACCCACTTCAAATGAGTCTCCCCCCCCCACCCCCCATGAGCGCAAACCATGGGCACAGTCAGTTCCTAATTAGGAGGCAAGAGTGCACAATGGAAAAACAGACAATGTGCTGAAAGAAATTAACAAAGCATTGGCGCAAGGCATGGAACGTGGTGCACATGTCCACTTAAAATCACCCTAATAAGGCCCTGTATTTGCCCAGTGGCTCTGCTAACTTAAAATAATAATAGCATAAGAATTGTTTAGACTCTTGCACCTTTTTTTTAATATGAAACTAAATGTACAAACTCTACAGTATCAGGGTCCACAGCTAATTAACTGCCAGAGTTTATTAGCAACCCCAAATAAAATGAATACTGAAGGACCTTATCTGGCCCCTTTATAATGTAATGTAGTTTAGGCCAACCATTCCCACACTTCAAAAAGCCAGGGAATAATGTGAAAACACAAAACTTTCTACTGCCAAATACTTCTTTCGTCATGCAAAACTTCAAAGTGCTTTGTTTTTTGTGTTTTCATTTTGATATTCTCACAATGTACTTTGGATTGAATGTCTATTTAAACTGTCTGTCAACAGTCCATTCCCTTTTTTAAAAAAGACTGAATGACATGAGGTCTGCCACACCCCGACTGCTGGTCCGCTAACACACCCATAAACTTCAAACTAATCTCTTTGTCAGTGGAGACATGATATCCTATACAGAGTGCTTACTGCCACTTCGTAACTGGGCTTCTATCCAGCTTATTCCTACGCCCCATGATGCCTTGCGTGAATTATGGTAGCAACTTCCGGTACTAGTTTAGAATGTATTGCTGTCACTGAAACGGGACACTTTTCCTTGTTAAAAAAACAATGATTTTGGCATCAAAAATGCAGGAACGCACAGCCTTTTGCACCTCAAAAACAGTAATATAATCATATCACATCCCACGACTATGGAGGGATGAGAAGATGACCTTAGAAAGTGGCCAGTAGCTCTGTTAGTTAGCGCTGCTGCTAACATGCTAATGCTGTAAACAAATAAAAGCTCTGAGATATTGTATATCAATGTTTCCATTGCAATAAAGTCGGCTGTATTTTGTTAAAATATGATGGACATATTCAAATTTACCTCAAAGCAGATATAGAGTTTAGTCAGAGCCACAAAAAAACCACAACACCGTGCTTGGGTGTTTTAAATTCGGGGTAAAACGTCAGATCTGTGACATTCATACAAGTGAAAACATACCTGGCTCTTGTCTTGGTGTCTGTCCTGTGTCTGTATCACACGAACAATCTTTTAGTTTTCAGTGCACGATCTACTCATTGCTGTTGAAGCCACAGATTTAGCTGTGCTTAACTGTGAGGAGCCTCACACCACGGACAGCAGCAAGTACCAGAACTACGCAAAAACATTCAAAAATACACAAACTGCAAGTGCTGAAATTAGCTGCCACTTGAGTGCAAAACACGTATGTGGACTATATATTAAAATGAATTTGAAAAACTTTTAAAAACACTGTTTTAAATGCCCCTGCTACTCTTACTGACTGACTTAACACTAGGTTAGCTGAAACCGGAAGCTCCGTCCATAATCGTTCCTACAGCGGCACCCCCAGGAATAAGGTGGATAGAAAGAGTTTTTTGAAAAGTGGCCATGCTTTACCACACATGTGCCTCTTTCTGCAATTAAAGGGATTTTTAAAATATGTCTTGTGAATATAACTTGTGAATATAACCACCAGTTGAGGTGGTTTGGGCATCTGATCAGAATGTCTCCTGGACGCCTCCCACTTGAGGTGTTTCGGGCACATCCCACTGGGAGGAGACTCCAGGGCAGACCCAGGACATGCTGGAGAGACTACGTCTCCCAGCTGGTCTGGGAATGTCTTGATATCCTCTCCAAAGAGAGGGAGCAGGTGGCCAGGGAGAGAGGAGTCTGGGCTTCTCTGCTTGAGTTGTTGCCTCCGCGACCCAGACCTCAGGAAAAGCGGTATAAGATGGATGGACGGACGGATGAATGAATATAACTTGTACGTTTGAGCTACATTAGAGTATCAAAGAATTAATAAAAAAAAAACTGTTTTATACAATTTACAGTACTACTGCAGCACACCACCAACAGGGAGCACACACCGGTTTAACTAAAAAGTAAGATATAGAGCAATCATGTAAACAGTTGCAAAGTCGTAGACTAAACATACTGTACCTGAGACATCGTTTGATGAAATCCAAGAACAAAACATCATTGGTTTTCAGTGCAGCTGACAGCTCCTTGGAGTTAGGTCTCCGCTTCTTCCCCTTGCTGTTTGTGATATTTCTTGGATTTCCTTTTGAATCTGTAAAGAACACAGTGTCAATTCATCACTTCCCCACCAAAGATTTTTCAGACATCATTGTGAATGTGTTAGTGGAGTTAGTATGTATTTATACTCTTTAGCCTGTTGTATATGAAATAAAGCAAAAATTCTCAGTGAGAATTTCTCACCAAAGAACAGCCTCCTCCTTGATGCTGACTGAACAAAATCATTTGGAGGCATCCCAAGAACCTGTAGGTAAAGACAGATATCACAACATCTTAATGCACAGAAGTAAGCCACCATTTATGTTGGTGTGCATTTGCCTTTGTCAAACGTTCAGAATTACCTCCATTATGCAAGCTATTTGTTCCACTTCGCTTTCTCCAGGGAAGAGAGGATAGCCTGTGTAGAGCTCAGCTAGGATGCAGCCCAGACTCCACATGTCAATGGCCATGCTGTAGGGGTGACCCAGGATGACCTCTGGAGAGCGGTAGAAGCGACTCTGGATGTAGGTGTACACTTGGGATAAACATAAGAGAGAAAAGCTATAAGATTCGTGCTCATAGATCATTTGGTCATTATTTTGGCAATCCAAACGTGGTGCAAAAATACTGCTATATATTCTTCAGGTGGTTCTGTGTTCTTACCCCTTTGTTGCTCATAGCAGCTTGAACCAAAGTCAACAACTTTTATGTTCCCCGGCCCTCTCTGAGATAGAAGGATGTTTTCCTACAATGAAAAACATTCAAATCATTTTGTTTTTGTGTTGTGCTGGTGCAATAATCTGATGCACCATAAGATGGGGCACTAGTCACAGTTATCAACAGCAGTACAGCGATTTAGAACAAAAAGTGTGGTTGAGGTCAAGTTTGGTTGACTTCACTGAACTTCAGTCAGTCTGATAACAGTTTTTTTTTTCCTTTTTTAATGGGACATATATTGCAGACACTACAGGGGTCATACCGGTTTGAGGTCACAGTGGATTATCTTCTCCCTGTGTAGCATCTGAAGGCACTTGAGAAGTGCATGGGCGAATCGACGGATGAGAGCAAGGCTGAAGCCTTGGAAGTTGTTTTTTTTGATGAGCTCATATAAATTAACCCTGGAGAAAAGAACAAAATGTGATGCAAATTCAATATATGTGTTTCTGTGTTCATTTCACTGTGGTCCTTTTTGAATATACTTTGTCCATGCAGGAGTGGCCAGTGTATTTACTTAAAAAAAATCGATACACTTCATGAATAACTCTCTCAAGCTCCTCAAATAAACACCCTGAAAAAGAAGGCTGCTAAGGTTCATGTCATTCAACACCCCTATTAAAGCATCCGCTGACTTATAATACTTTTATGTAATCTATAATTGTGCTTGCATTCAGAGACAGGAGGATAAACAGAGTGTATCCTGCTATTTCTTGCTCCTTGTGATAAGCACAAACATCTTTAGCCTGTGTAACTGGATCATTCACACCACCAAGCACGAAGCAGTAAAAGATAGGGCCCCATCAAGGCCTTAACTAAAGGATTCTGTGACAGTAATGTTAGACAAGGTGGCAGTCCAAAATGTCTTCTAAAGGTCATTCAGCCAAAAAGACACACAAATAGATATCAATGGTTCTCCATGCTAACGCACAGATGGGTTCAGGTACACAGGTGATCACCTAACACCTGACAGACTTCAGTTATGTAGCACTAAAGACTGAAAAGAAGTGAGGACTGCCTTTGTTAAAGACTGCAGTCTTTATAGTCTGCTGCTGTACCAGTGGAGGGGACTGTGACATGTAGGTCCATCATCCAAAGGAGCTTCCCATCATTTTGACAAAAAAAGGGGGAAAGTTAGAAGCTTACAAGCAAAAATTCACAAATTTTCAAGAACAAACCAACAGTTTACCATAAAAAGTAAATATACTAGAAAAAAATTATGAAAAATGTTCCAATGCTACAGAAAAAAATGTCAAAACTTCAGGATGAAAACTTTCCAAATTAAGAAGAAAAAAATATATTACAAAATGGTTACACATTTGTGAGAAAAATACATAAATATTTATAGAACAATAGTTTTCAAAATGAAGAAAAAAATGGTTGCAAATATACAGGAAAAATCTAAAAACCAGACCGTCAATGACAGAGTAGGTCAGTCTGGCCTGACGAAATCACCACGGGAGAGCTCAGATCGCCTGACCGCTGACTTTGACCTTAAGCACAGCCTAGATGCAGACCCATCTAGGATGTGCTTATAGTCAAGGTCAATGGCCTAGGAGGAGTAACGTTTTTCATGGAATTACAAATGCCCTTCTGACCCCGTGACAATGACCTTGACCTTGATCTCAACCTGGATGCAGACCTACCCGAGGGTCATTGTTGGTGAGTTTTATGAGAATCATTAAGTGCCCAGATCTATGGACCTCTGATCTTGACATTGACCTTGAGCACAATTTGGATGCAGACCCACCTGAGGATCATTGTGAGTGAGTTTGGCGATCATCCAGGCGATTTCCTAGGAGGAGTGATTTTTCTGAAATCACACAGTATGCCCAGATTTCCTGACCTTTGACCTTGAGCACGACCTGGACGCAGACCCACCTGAGGATCATTGTAAGTTTGGTGAGCATCAAGGCAAATGCCTAGCAGAAGTAGTAATTCCCGTGAAATGTGGACAGACAGACGGACAGACGGATGGACAACGGATGCCACGTCATCACATTAGCTCCTTCTGGCTTCGCTGGAATGAGCTAAAAATGTAAGAAAAAAAACCCCATACAACTAAAAAGTAAATATTTCAACAGAAAAGGTGCATATTAAGATGAAAGAATGCACATATTACAAGCCAGTTTCATTGTCTTTCAGTCTTTACACATCAAGGTATGCAAATTAGAATGAAATTATATTTTTTCTGCTTGCTGTGAGGCAGCAATGTTAACCACTGATTAACTAATGTCAGCTGGACAGTTAATATTTATAACTTGACCACTTCATCTGTTTTGTAGCTTCATAAAGTTTTTGTTTCTCAAAATTGCTCAAAATGTCTTTTTCCTTTGTAGTAGAAGCAGACACCAATACCTTGGACATGCTCAAATAAATAACCAGTTATTTACTTGTTTGTAAACTTGTACATTGAATGTGGGTGAACATACTAACCCCAGAAGTTCAAAGGAGATGCAAAGATGATTTCGGAAGTAAAAGTACTCCTTCATGTGGATGACATTGTGGAGGTTGTCTTTGTCTTTTCTCTTTATCACATCCAGGATCTTCAGCTCTACTAGAGCTTGGTGATGGAACCTGCACAGATATTTAGAAATCATGGTACTAAATGTCCGACTGAGTGACTGTTACTTCTTTCTAAATATTTTGGCATAGCAAGGTAAGCTGAAAATGGTGTTTTCTAAATTTCAATTTAAAAGCCATAATTGTAACACCACTGGAAGCATAAATAGACCAATGTACTCTCTAGATAGTTTTTCATGTCAAACTCATATAATCCTCCCAGGAGAAATTAGATCTAAGATAACAGTCTGACACAGGTGACACTTCGTCTGTTGTGGTTTGCACCCATTTTGTTTTCTGCATTATTGAAGTAGTGGTAAGACCTGATTGCTCCTGGAACTAACTAACCTAAAGGACTCGGGCATCTGAAGCCACTGTGATCCTTGGTAAGGATGCACAGGTAAGATAACACCCCAGGGAGCTGACTTCTGCCAAGCTAAATCAGGTATCAACAATTCGGCAGACTCCTAAAATGTAAAATGATCATGGTGCAGGCATGTGGGGGAAGGGGAAGACAAAAGTCAACTCCTTGGGTGTCGCACATACTTTGAAATGAAATGTGGCATTTGTTTTTCAGTGAAAAAAGCAACAGTAAAAGATGTTTCCTAATAAAGATACCAAATGTGATTAATTGTGTATGCTGGCTCATACCTTTTCTTGTTGCGTATTATCTTTATGGCTACAAGTTCATTGTTCTTGTGGTCCAGACATTTCAGCACCTGCCCAAAGGAGCCTTTTCCAATCACTTCAAGCACTTCAAACCTGTAGGCAATGTGGTCATGCAGTACCTGGAAAAGCAAGAATATTTAACATCATGTATTGACCTAATGTGTTATCAACATAAATTTACTCAGTAGCATTACAGTGGGTTATATAGATAGTCTCCCTCCTTTGCACAGAGGCTGCATTGGCTTTGCTGTAACTGTCACTCAAAGCTGTAACAGAGCGATGAGCCTCGATAAACACAAATCTAAACGGCAAACACTTTTTCACACCACTGTATCTCCAGCGGTAGCAGTACTTAAGCCTGGCTATGCTAAAACAGTGTAAGAACAGGATGGTCAAGGATGCAGGAGGGAAGGAAAATTCTTTGGCAAGTCTAAGATCAACTGGCCCTAGTGAGAGTGCACCCTAAGTTAGCAAAACAAATGCACCCTAACTGCCTAGTCTTTTCAGTGATCCTAGCATTAACAGTAAAGTTACATGGGGCCATTTTAAAATTATTCTGTGGAAAATGCACAAAATGGGACCTTTGTCTCTACTAGTTGACTGAGCAATAAACAAAGCTGTGTAATTGTGCAGTAGACATACTAGAAAGGTTCAAACACAGCAGAGGCAACATCTTTTCTCCTCTATTACCTAGAAAAGAATATGTAGTTGTACTTAAAACAGTATAAAAACTTGTTGGAAGCAGAGTGGCTATTTCAGGTAAGGCTAGATTAGTTTAGCTTAGTATTTTTTTTTTATTAACTTCTTTGAACAGAAAATGTAAGCTCACAACAATCAAAATTTTCATCAATTACAAAATACATCCATTCATCGGTATTTGTTTTTGTTTGCCTGTTTCTATGTAACCATTGTTCATGCAGGACAGCAAAGATTGGATCTGTTCTTATCAACTGTCGTGTGTCATGGGAAAATATTGAGATGAAAATTTTTCGCTTCTTACTGTTGGTTAGTACTTACTGTTTCCTGTGATCATGATATGTAGAAAAACATAGAGCGCCTAAGTCACGCTCCCTCTACTTCCGCACATGGGACCTAAAAAGGAACTCTGATTATATTGGCATGTTAGCTCTATATGCTTTATTTTTATGTTAGTAACATAACTATAATATAATTTTTTTGAAAATAATTCCCAGTTTTATATATTTTTAAAAAACTTTATTACGATGTAAATCGCCATTTTTGTTTACGTCGCAATGCATTCTGGGTAGTGACATAGAATGGTTGCAGCCGTTTTTTCTGTCTTATACAAGCCAAGAAGCGAAGCTATGAACTACTGCCATTTGTCAGTGAAAATGCCACATTGCGTGGCTTTTGGATGTAATTTCCAATCAAAGGGAAATAAAGAGAGCGGGGTGAGCCTCCATAGCTTTCCTAAAGAGGGAAAGTTGAGGAAAAAGTGGGGCGGCAGCGGCTCAACAGGTAGAGCAGGTCGTCTAATAACCCGATGGTTGGCGGTTCGAATCACGCTCTCCCCAGATATCCTGCCGTTGTGTCCCTGGGCAAGACACTTCACCCGCATTGCCTCCAGTGCCCATAACACTGGGTATGAATGTGTAAAAATGTTTAAATGCTCGGTGGTGGCCGGAGAGGCCGTTGGCGCGGATTGGCAGCCACATTTCCCTCACTCTATGAGTGTCTATGATCACGCGCTATAGCGCACGCTTGATAAAGCTGACATATACATTAATCACGCTATGATAAAGCACTATATCGTTCAAAGCGTGCGCTTGAGACATGTCTATGATCACGCGCTATAGCGCATGCTTGATAAAACTGATATACTGTATATATTAATCACGCTATGATAAAGCACTATATGTCATGATGGCCGCTAGGCCGTCATCATTATCATCATCTTCAGCTGCGCTCACTCCAGCAGGTGGCAATCAGTGGGCTTTAAAGGCTCGACCCGCGGACTCCTCGGCACGGAGTCGTCTGTCATCCTTACCACGTAATGCGCCGAGATCTCGACCACAAGTCAAGAAGTGCACGCCAAGCCAAGCCAAGCCAAGTAAGCAATCCCAGTACTCAACCTCTGCTAGTTCTCTCCCCTGTGCACAGGTGGACCTCCCAGGCGGCGGACCATCCTCATCAGCTGACGGGGTGCAATCCCCTCCACCTCAGAGTTCCTCCTCACCCCCGCTACACCGGGCACCACGAGCACTACAACTCACGGGCACAAGAAGCCAGCAAGACTTACACTGTGGGACCTGCAAGTAAGCATCACCAGCACAAAGTCTCTAACACTAATGAGCAGCAGTAATCAATTGTGCTTGTATGTTCCAGGGTTGCCAGGTTGCCACAAGACGTGCTCAGCTCCAGTGACCAGACGACCACACACTCATCCATTCACACACTACACTCACACTTTTTTATGTCAGTACGACTCCGTCCAGATGACCCAGCAGACAGCGCGCTGTCGCGCCGCTTAAATACTCTCAGCACCTGAGTTGATATGATTTCCCACCAACAGGTGGTAATCTTAAACCAATTAACACAAGTTAACAGCCGGCTGGACCGCCTGGAAGGACATCAGACGTTCCCCCCGGCCAGCGGGGCGTCTTCCGCCTCCGCAGCTGCCGCTACTAGCCAGACTAACCCACCATCTGCACATCGCCTCACTCCCGTGCCTACCCCTGCCCGTTTTAATGGAAAACTCGGGGAGGCACGAGGGTTTTTGTTGCAGTGCGAGTCAGTGTTTCTCCGCGTCCCGGGAGACTTTGCCACGGATTTAAACAAGATTGGATATATTATCAACCTACTGGGGGGTAGAGCTTTAGATTGGGCTTATACCATCGTGGCCAAACCAAGCTATCCACTTTTGACTTACCAGCAGTTTGTGGCAGAGTTCATGGAAGTGTTTGATCATGTAGACCGGGGCGCGGTGCTAACCGAACGGCTGCTAAGCCTCCGGCAGGGCAGCAGGTCTGCCGCCGATTATTCTGTTGACTTCCGGGTGTTAGCTGCTGAAGTTGGGTGAGGGGAACCAGCGCTCTGTGGAATCTTCCTCCGCAGCCTTAGCCCTGAGTTAAAGGATGAGCTAACGGCACGGGACAAACCAGACAGGTTAGGGGAGTTAATCTCCCTCACCATCAGCTTAGATAGTACGCTAAGGGAGTGAGCGGCTGAACGGCGAACAGCTTCCCGTTCAAGTAAACCCCGCCCTCGCTCAGTTAGGCCCTCCCTCCTCGCTCTACCCTTGTCAGAGGAACTTCCGGAGCAGGAGGACATGATAGTGGGGCAATCGGGAATTACAGCGACTGAAAAACAGCGCCGCAGGGAGCAGAGGTTGTGTTTCTACTGTGGTAACGGGTCACATGGGGTGGCTGAATGCCCGAGCCGGTTAAAAGGGGAGGTCCGCGGATCACAGTAGGGGGATTCGCGGACAAAGATCAGGAAAAACCCCTCACCAGTTGCCAAATCCCCATTAGGCTACTCCACAAGCACAAGGAACACACCACACACGCCTTAGTTGACTCTGGAGCTGAGCAGAATTTCATCTCCAGAGACCTGGCAACCCTGATGGGCCTCAGCTGTCAGCCCTTACGCCCCCCTGTCAATCTTGTCACCCTGTCCAAGGCGTCATTGACATCAGTGTCCCACCAGATGGCCCCTGTGACCATAATCATCTCTTTGAATCACCGTGAGGAAATACGGTTCCTAATTCTGCCCATCTCCTCTTCACCTGTCATCCTGGGGTATCCTTGGCTGCGGCTACATAACCCCACTTTTGACTGGCAGGGTGGGAGAATCACGACTTGGAGCTCGTTCTGCCTGAGTGCCTGCCTCCAATCGGCGGCGTGTGCCCCCTCGGTTCCGATGCCTCCACCCTCGACGCCTCCCCCGGACCTGTCCAAGGTACCCGACGTCTATCAAGACCTAGGTCCGGTCTTCAGCAAGTCACGGGCACTGTCCCTTCCCCCCCATCGTCCGTATGACTGTGCAATTAATCTCAAGGCTGGGGCCCCTCTCCCGGCGAGCCGCCTATACAGCCTGTCAGCCCCGGAGCGCGAGGCCATGGATACATACATTAAGGAGTCTCTGGCATCCGGTATCATTCGTCCCTCATCCTCAGCTGTGGGTGCAGGGTTCTTCTTCGTGGGGAAGAAGGACGGCTCGCTGCGTCCCTGCATCGACTTTCGGGGCCTCACTGAGATTACAGTTAAGGACAAATACACACTTCCTCTGATGAACACTGCCTTCGACTCCCTCCAGGGGGCGTCCTGGTTTACCAAATTGGATCTGCGGAACGCCTACCACCTGGTGCGAATTCGAGAGGGCGATGAGTGGAAGACCGCTTTCCGGACCCCAAGCGGCCACTTCGAGTATCTGGTGATGCCGTTTGGGTTAACCAACGCTCCGGCGGTGTTCCAGCGCCTAATCAACGACGTCCTCCAGGACTTCCTTAACTCCTTCGTCTTTGTGTACCTCAACGATATTCTCATCTTCTCGCGTACGTTGGAGGAGCACCAGGTGCATGTGCGGTGGGTCCTGCAGAGCCTCCTGGAGAACCAGCTGTTCGTCAAGGCGGAAAAATGTTAATTTCACACAGACCGGACCTCCTTCCTCGGGTTTATCATCGCTCGAAATCAGGTGCTTCCTGACCCAGATAAGGTCAAGGCGGTGACGGACTGGCCCACTCCCACGTCTAGGAAGCAGCTGCAGGGGTTCCTGGGGTTTGCCAATTTTTACCGGCGGTTTGTGCCTAACTTTGGGAACATCGCCCGGCCCCTGACTGCGCTCACATCCCCGAAGGTCCCTTTTCGCTGGAGTGAGGAGGCTGCCATGGCGTTCGGGAGACTTAAGGAGGAGTTCGCTTCGGCCCGTGTGTTGACCCAGGTGGACCCGGAGCTGCAGTGTCTGGTGGAGGTGGACGCTTCGGATTCAGGGGTTGGGGCCGTACTCTCCCAGCGCTCACCGACGGATGGTAAGATCCGGCCCTGCGCATACTTCTCCCATTGCCTGACGCCTGCTGAGAGAAACTACAGCATTGGAGACAGGGAGCTGCTGGCCATGAAACTCGCCCTGGAGGAATGGAGGCACGGGCTGGAGGGGGCTGCCCAGCCGTTTGTCGTTTGGACTGACCATCGCAACCTTGAGTACCTCAGGACGGCCAAGCGGTTGAACGCACGTCAGGCCCGCTGGTCTCTTTTCTTCAGCCGGTTCAACTTTACCATCACATACCGGCCGGGAAGCAAGAATGGTAAGCCTGACGCCCTCTCGAGGCAGTTTGACGTGCCATCCTCTGATGAGCAGGAGGAGACCATCCTGCCGTCCTCCTGTGTGGTGGGTGCGTTGTCCTGGGAAATCTGCGATAAGGTCAGAAGAGCGCAGGAGGTGGAGCCTGATCCGGGTGGGGGGCCCCCGGGCCGCCTGTTCGTTCCTCGCTCTGTCAGAGGCCAGGTAATTGAGCGGGGCCACGCGTCTAAACTGGCGTGTCATCCAGGTGTGGGTTGAACCACCGATCTCCTCCAGAGGACCTTTTGGTGGCCAGGTTTGAGGAAGGACGTTAACAACTGTGTCCGGGCCTGCGCTCAGTGCGCCACTGGGAAGACGTCATCATCAGCCCCGGCGGGTCTTCTGCATCCTCTGCCCGTTCCCTCCCGCCCCTAGTCTCATGTAGCCATGGACTTCGTGACCGGTTTGCCCCCCTCTGGCCATTTTACAATGGTTTTGACGATAGTGGACCGCTTTTCTAAAGCTGCCCACTTTGTGCCTCTCCGGGGGTTGCCATCGGCGCGGGAGACGGCGGACCTTCTCGTCCTTCATGTGGTTCGTCTTCACAGGATCCCCGCTGACATCGTCTTGGATCGAGGCCCACAGTTTGTTTATCAAGTCTGGAAGGCGTTCTGCAAGGTACTGGGGGCCACGGCCAGTCTCTCCTCTGGGTACCACCCGCAGAGCAACGGCCAGTGTGAGCGGGCCAATCAGGAGTTGGAGGCCGTGCTGTGCTGCGTCATCTCCTCCTGCTCTTCTTCTTGGAGCACGTATCTGCCGTGGATAGAGTACGCCCACAACACCACGGTATCCTCTGCCACGGGAATGTCCCCTTTTAAGGCATCTTTGGGGTTCGATCCACCATTGTTCCCTGAGGAGGAGAAGGAGGTAGCGGTTCCATCAGTGCAGGCTCACGCCAGGCGTTGTCGGCGGATTTGGTCCATCACCCGCAGAGCCCTCCTGAGAACCACGGAACGTAACATCCAGGTGGCCAACTGACACAGGAGACCTGCCCCGGACTATAAGGTGGGTCAGAAGGTCTGGTTGTCCACAAAAAACATCAGTGTGCCGGCCGAGAGGCGCAAGCTGACCAAGCGCTTCATCGGTCCTTTTGTCATTGCCCGTATTGTCAACCCTGTGTCTGTGCGTCTTGCTCTCCCCTCTCATATGCGCATCTGCCCCACCTTTCACGTCTCCCAGGTCAAGCCCTTCATCGCCGACCCGCTGTGCTCGCCCCCCGCGGCTCCTGCCCCGCCCAGGATGATCGACGGCCATCCGGCCTGGGGGGTGACGGCGATCCTGGATGTCCGCAGGAGGGGTCGGGGCCTTCAGTATTTGGTGGACTGGGAGGGTTTTGGCCCTGAGCATCGCTCCTGGATTCACCCTGCATCGATCCTTGACAAGCAATTGATCCGCGATTTCCATCGGGCGCATCCAGGTAGGATTGGGCAGGTGCCTGGAGGCACCTCTAGAGGGGGGAGTACTGTCATGATGGCCGCTAGGCCGTCATCATTATCATCATCTTCAGCTGCGCTCACTCCAGCAGGTGGCAATCGGCGGGCTTTAAAGGCTCGACCTGCGGACTCCTCGGCACGGAGTCGTCTGTCATCCTTACCACGTAATGCGCCGAGATCTCGACCACAAGTCAAGAAGCGCACGCCAAGCCAAGTAAGCAATCCCAGCACTCAACCTCTGCTAGTTCTCTCCCCTGTGCACAGGTGGACCTCCCAGGCGGCGGACCATCCTCATCAGCTGACGGGGTGCAATCCCTTCCACCTCGGAGTTCCTCCTCACCCCCGCTACACCGGGCACCACGAGCACTACAACTCACGGGCACAAGGAGCCAGCAAGACTTACACTGTGGGACCTGCAAGTAAGCATCACCAGCACAAAGTCTCTAACGCTAATGAGCAGCAGTAATCATTTGTGCTTGTATGTTCCAGGGTTGCTAGGTTGCCACAAGACGTGCTCAGCTCCAGTGACCAGACGACCACACACACTCATCCATTCACACACTACACTCACACTTTATTAATAAAAGATAATTGTCTGTTATCAACTCGTGTCAGCCTCTGTCTCCTGGGTCACTAACCATGTCACTATATCGCTCAAAGCGTGCACTTGAGACATGTCTATGATCATGCGCTATAGCGCACGCTTGATAAAGCTGACATATATATTAATCACGCTATGATAAAGCACTATATCGCTCAAAGCATGCACTTGAGACATGTCTATGATCACGTGCTATAATGCACGCTTGATAAAGTTGGTATACATATTAATCACGCTATGATAAAGCACTATATCGCTCAAAGCACACACTTGGCTTGACATGTCAAAGATCTGGCTGGCAGTCATTTGGAACGACTTTGGAGCACTGCTTATGGACGTTCAACCTGCAGTCTGAGAAAGCAACAGAGAAATTGCTTTATGTTGCTGAGAGTCCATGTTTATCAGTTCAGTGCCCATCATGCTTGTAGACAATTTTTTGTGTTTGAGCATTCTATTGTAAGTAAATCAACAATATATAAGTTTCACCTTAAAATAATGCTTCCTCAAGCGCACGCTTGAGACACTCAAAGCGGAGAGACACTCGCGGAGCGGAGAGACACTCAAGCGCATGCTATATCGCTCAAGCGCACGCTCAAGCGCACGCTCAAGCGTGCGTTTGAGTGATATAGCGCTTTATCATAGCATGATAAATATATATATATCAGCTTTATCAAGCGTGCGCTTGATAAAAATTCGAACCGTGACAAAATTCGAACAGTGATTCGCTTGAGCATGCGCAAAGCGCACACTCGTGTGCTTTGAGCGATATAGCGCTTTATCATAGCGTGATAAATATATATATATCAGCTTTATCAAGCGTGCGCTATAGCGCGTGATCATAGACACTCATAGAGTGAGGGAAATGTGGCTGCCAATCCGCGCCAACGGCCTCTCCGGCCACCACCGAGCATTTAAACCTTTTTACACATTCATACCCAGTGTTATGGGCACTGGAGGCAATGCGGGTAAAGTGTCTTGCCCAGGGATACAACGGCAGGATATCTGGGGAGAGCGTGATGCGAACCGCCAACCATCGGGTTATTAGACGACCTGCTCTACCTCTTGAGCCGCTGCTGCCCCACTTTTTCCTCAACTTTCCCTCTTTAGGAAAGCTATGGAGGCTCACCCCACTCTCTATATTTCCCTTTGATTGGAAATTACATCCAAAAGCCGCGCAATGTGGCATTTTCACTGACAAATGGCAGTAGTTAATAGCTTCGCTTCTTGGCTTGTATAAGACAGAAAAAAACGGCTGCAACCATTCTACGTCACTACCCAGAATGCATTGCGACGTAAACAAAAATGGCGATTTACATCGTAATAAAGTTTTTTAAAAATATATAAAACTGGGAATTATTTTCAAAAAAATTATATTATAGTTATGTTACTAACATAAAAATAAAGCATATAGAGCTAACATGCCAATATAATCGGAGTTCCTTTTAAATCAGAAAAAATCTCCATTAAAATGAATGGTAAGAGCAAAATTATCTTTTGATCTTGATCGAATTTTGCCACGAGTTACGCATATGATGTTTGTCAATTTAAAAGATAATTTTCCATGTAAATAACGATGTAGGTTGTTGTCTAACTGTTAAGGTATAAGGTTATGAAAATATGTAAATTAAAAGACTACAAACACAGAGACAAGTACCTGATGTAACGTGTTCAAAATGCATCCAGGGTGAAGTAACTTACAGTCCTCTGGACCAGCTGCAGCTCTCACAATACAAAACAATACAGTGGATATAAAAAGTTGACACACCCCTGTTCAAATGCCAGGTTTTTGTGATGTAAAAAAATGAGAACAAGATAAATCATTTCAAAACTTTTTCCACCATTAATGTGACCTATATCCTGTACAACCCAATTGAAAAACAAACTGAAATCTTTTAAGGGGAAAAATAAAAAATAAAAACTTACAATAACCTGGCTGCATAAATATGCACACCCAACTAATACTTTGTTGCACCACCTTTGGCTTTTATTACAACACTGAGTCTTTTTGGGTAGGAGTCTATCAGCGTGGCACATCTTGATGCGGCAATATTTGCCCACTTTTCTTTGCTAAAATGCTCCAAATCTGTTAGACTGCGAGGGCATCTCCTGTGCAGAGCCCTCTTTAGATCACCTCACAGATGTTTGATCGGATTCAGGTCTGGACTCTGCCTGGGCTACTCCACAACCTTAATCTTCTTCTGGTGAAGCCATTCTTTTGTTGATTTGGATGTGTGCTTTGGGTCACTGTTGTGCTGAAAGATGAAGTTCCTCTTCATCTTCAGTTTTCTAGCAGAAGCCTGAAGGTTTTGTGCCAACACTGACTGGTATTTGGAACTGTTCATAACTCCCTCCACCTTGACTAAGGCTCCAGGTCCAGCTGATGAAAAACAGCCCCAAAGCATGATGGTACCAGCACCATGCTTCACTGTAGGTATGGTGTTCTTTTGGCGATGAGCAGTGTTGTGTTTGCACCAAATATACTTTTTGGAATTATGGCCAAAAAGTTCAACCTTGGTTTCACTGGAGCATAACACATTTTCCCACATGCGTTTGGGAGATTTCAAATGTGTTTTTGAAAAACGTAGCTGGGTTTGGATGTTTTTCTTCGTAAGATAAGGCTTTCGTCTTGCCACCGTAGATGGGAGATTGTTGTTACATGTACTAAACAGCCAGTATTTGCCAGAAATTCCTGCAGCTCCTTCAGTATTGCCGTCAGCCTCTTGGCAGTCTCCCTGACTAGTTTTCTTCTCGCATTTTCATCAATTTTGGAGGGACGTCCAGTTCTTGTCACTGTTGTGCCATATTTTCTCCACTTGATGATGACTGTCTTCACTGTATTCCATGGTAAGTTTAATGCCTTGGAAATTCTTTTGTACCCTTCTCCTGACTGATACCTCTGAACAGTGAGATCCCTCTGATGCTTTGGAAGCTCTCTGCAGACCATGGCTTTTGCTGTACGATATGACTACAAAAATGTCAGGAAAAGCCTACTAGAACAGCTGAAGTTTGTTTGGGGTTAATCAGAGGCACTTTAAATGGTGGCAAGTGTGCGATGACTCCCATTTAACATGAGTTTGAATGTGATTGGTTAATTCTGAACACAGCCACATCCCCAGTTATAAGAGGGTGTGCATATTTATGCAAACAGGTTATTTTAATTTTTTTATTTTTTATTTTTCCCCTTCAAAGATTTTAGTTTGTTTTTCAATTGGGTTGTACAGGTTATAAGTCAAATCAATGGTGGAAAAAGTTTTGAAATGATTTATCTTGGTCTAATTTTTTACATCGCAAAAACCTGGCATTTGAACAAGGGTGTGTAGACTTTTTTATATCCACTGTACCTTTGTTGTTTTTCTCCTCTTTGGATCCTTCTTTCATTGGTCAGGAAACAGGAGGTGAGGTTTCAATAATCTCCCGCCATGATTGTGTTTGGTGATGTGAGATGATGGAAGATGTTGTCTGATAATTATTTTTACAAAAACTAAATATAACTCTGTTATTATATGACAACAGACAACTTTAATTACGTGGAAAATTATCGTTTATTATTTATTATTAATTATCTTTTAAACTGACAAACATCATACATGTAACTTGTGACAAAATTTGATCTGGATCAAAAGATAATTTTGCCATTTGCCATTCATTTTACTGGAGAATTTTCTGATTTAAGGTCCCATATGTGGAAGTGGGGGGGGGGGGTGACTTTGGCTATCTATTATCTTTTTTTGTCATGTGACTCTAAAATCATGCTTGCATCTCTTGAATACTTGCATTTTTTTTTAGTGCCGTTGATGAAGCTAATATAGTATGCTGTCAAAAATCAGTTCCTCTTGATATCTGGTACCTATGCAACAAGAACAACTTTTACACATAATCATTTTCTAGTTTGAGATCAAATTAGGTGTGAATAGTCCTTGATGAGCCTTAATATACTCGTAAAATATTGCTATTACTCTTTAATAGTTCCTCAGAAACATTACCCTGATGTAGCTTCCATGTTCGTCATCATATCCAGAGTTCTGCGGTGCTCCTTGAGATCCCTCAATTTTCTGGGAGCCCAGGCCCAGGTACCAGACCTCTGCATAGTCCATAATCTCTTCCTGTTCAAACTCTGTCAGCCTCTCCTGGAAGTTCTTCAATGCCTCTGCAACAGGAAGTAAGAGGAGGAGGACAAGATGAGTCATTATCATATTGATCTGCCAAGAGAGGAGGATTGTGAGAAAAAATAATCTTTTAATGCCAGCATACTATTTTCATTCCATTTGGATGATGAAAAAATATTAGTTACGTGTTTGTGTTGGAACTCCTACAATATGTTCTAAATGTGAAGTTATGTATTTGTGCTTTTACGATTCAGTTGTGTTGTACTCCGATCTATACGCTGTATAGACTAACAGTACTTCTTAATACAAGAAGTAAGTAAATATAACTCAGTCCTTCAAAAAATGGAGTTATTCATTTCTACAAATTTAACCTTACTTAAAAACACATATTTGTAGTAGTAACTCAGTTGCTGTGAGTATACGTGCATTTTGGGGACATTTTAAGTATTGGTGACACAATTCCAGTTTGCTGTATTTTTTATTCAGAGTTTGAAATCATCAGGTTGTGCTTCAATAAACCAGTAATCCAGATAGTTTTATGTTCCTTTAAATTGACATCACTAAGTTAACAACTAAAGAACTGCAGTCTTGCAACCCTTGTTTAGTCAACACACAGAAAATTAACCAACCACTTTGATAATGACATCAATAAAGTCAATTTTGATGTTTTTTATTATGGGGGGGGGGCATAACATCTGACAGGATCACCATTGTTTGTTTTTTTTTTAAATTATTATATCTAATATTTTGGAAACCAAACACTTAATGAAGAAACGGGGGGGCTGTGACAGAAGATTGCCTTTGGGAGCTCCTGTTTTTGTAAAGCAGAGGAAGATGCTTCATGGCAACACATCAGTTTGGTACGCTTTACGAAGAAAACAAGCTAGATTTGTCAATATAAAATTCAGATTAAAAATCTCAAATTGACTCAAGCAAATTAAACGTACAGAAAATAATATTCATGCCTCCCAGTAAATTTGAATATTATAATTTGCAATTTCAAACATTACAAAAATAATCATCAAATGAAGAAGGGTACTTTTAAATCTCTCAAAATAATGCAGCCACAAAGGCCGATGGGAAATGTTAAACATTGCAAAATAAGTATTATCTCCTTAGTTAGACTATTAGTCAGTTTACTGTGTGTTACTGCTGTACTGTACATATGTTGAAGCTTTTGTCACTGGGATATTTGAATGTTAGATAACTCTTGTGTTTGACACCATGAGTGTAACTGCCATAGCAGTCTCCCCCCCCCCCCCCCCATACCACAGTGGCAATTGATGCTCTAACACTGAGGCTGCATTTGTAGCTTAGGGGGCTACTCAGTCGCCGGGGGCCCATAGAGTTTGCATACACTGCCCTATAGGAAAAGGCTATGCCAGTTGTCTTGTGTTGTTATGTAAGGTGTCATAACTAGAACGTGGTGATAAACCTCAATAGAAATAATAAACTAAGTAAAACAGTGTGAAGAAGATACATTTAAGTTAAATGAACTCTTTTTATATAACTCAGTTTACTCAACTGAAAAAATTAGACATGCTTGAATGGTTGACAAATGATTCAGTCGTTTTCACCATGTTTTCAATACTTTGAGTTGAACTAACTCATCAATTTTTACAGTGTACGAGCATACCTATAGGTGACATTGGCAACTTTTGTCCCTCGTATGCTTTCTCCTTCTCAAGTTTGTTGCCAAAAATCCTGCTGCTGCGAGGCACTGGCACTTTATCCATTGTTGTACCAAAGCGCATGGCAAACTGTTGAGTGGGCTTCGGCCTTTCATCCTGTTAAATAACACACGCACAGCAATGCAGTGTAATGCAGCCTTTGTATTATAAGCAGAGAAAAGCAAATGTAGCTACAGCATGATCTTCATGTTGCTTTCACAGTGATGCAGTGGTGTAATCCTGCAATGTTTGTTTCTCTGTTTGGAGTTACATAAAACAGCTTATCACACCCTTATTATGCAAAACTGCCATCTACTTTAGCATATTAGCTACAGGCAGCTCACCGAGTTAGTCTGGAAGTTGTTTTGACCCCCTTTGTTGGCGATTTGTGGGAGGATGTTGTCTGACTGCTGGTTTTTGGCATTGCTGACTACCACCTGGACCACTGCTGGCTCCAGGTGAGGCAGAGTCCCAACACCAGAGCTGAATTTCTGTAATTCACATGAACAGTTGTAAATACATTACATTCACTGACTCATTAATCATTTCATATAAAAATCCTATATTTTTCTCTCCTCCATCCATTTAAATACAAAAACTTATTTAAGAGCAGGTTTTCATCAGTGAATAATATTTCTTCTCCTGACTACAAACAAACTTGGCACCCTCTTTTAAAGGACGTGACAAGTTTTGAACTATAGGGCCATATGATATGATCTAGTCAACAGTCTATTGTCTAAGGTGCACAGTGCATTTATGGGTTCATCCAAGTCCATTTATTATCACAGGAGCGGGAAAGCGGTCTCTGCACTGGGCAAACAGTGCAAAGAGGCTGATCTGATTATTCAGAGGTGTATTTTGGGTGTAGCATGTAGTAACCCAGGGCTATTCAATTACAAAATCAGTTGGGCCACAATTTGAAATCAAGACATATACTGTGACTGGGCCACACATGTTGCATAAAAACACAATAACAGTGGTGGGACTGAGCAGAACTTGAAGTAGTAGAAATATTTTTCCTTTTGAACAACAATTAAATAAACAGAATCATTTTGGTCACATCTTACTCAGGCATATCTCAAAGTGCATAAAAACTCAATGTGCACTGTTAAGTAGCATTAACATTTGTTTCCCTTTTGAAATAAAATATACTACACATCCTGGTCATAACTGACCTTGGCACATCACAAAGTGTATTTACTGTAGCTGAATAACAAAAGAACTGTTAAACACTTCAGTGCCAAACCCCTGAAGAAAAGATTGATAACATTAACAAGCATTGCACATCCACTATTGTGGTTTGTTTTGTTTTAAATCACCACATGTGTGAGTAGGAGCCTCATTTTCTAACTACACATTCCATTACACACAAAAAACCCCACCACACTCCCTGTTCATTCATTCATTCCCCTAAAAAATAATTAAGTCAACACCTAATCTATAGGCAATACTCCTCCTGTAAGTTCATGATGAAAATGAAAATGTGGATGGAATTTAAAAAAACTATTCAGTGTCTCATGATGATAAAAGTGATGGGTAACAATCTGATTAGATTATAACTGTTATTATAACTCTACCTAATAAAATAACAAAAAAGTGCATGCTGTGTTTCCTTGTGTGCCCCTGCCAACTAGAGCATGCCCACGATTATAAAACACATCGCTGAAACAGCATTAACAATGTTCTTCTGAAGATAGACTTGCTTTTTTCAGATCAAAAGCGCATTGACATGAAAAGCACTAAAATACCAATCTGTCAAGATTGTGCTGGTGCCACACCTCTTTTAAATACTGTAAGTCTCTTTATTTAAAAAAAAAATGGATGCAGTGTCTTGAGGTACTTAGATGGTGTGATGCAAAACGTGAAAACTATGCGCTGTCAGAAACAAATAAATCCTCCGGCACAGAGTGGGAAGCGTGGTGCAAGTCTGTGCCTTAGGTCCCATTCAGACAGCCACTGTTTGGTCCGGACCAAAGGGCGGAAGTGCCCCTTGGCGTTTGTGTAACTGTGATATCCTACCGTGTAGCAATGATCACACTTGAGTTATTTCTTTGGCTAACTCTGCCGTTTATTCTGCAACACACATAATATGACTGAACATGGATTCTGCGCGGGGTTTTCACACTCTTGTTCTAATGTGTCCCCTTAATAGTAGTGCTGAACAATACAGGTAGTTCCCCCTAGAGGCATGTGCCAGTAATGTTTTAAATTAGACTTGCAGTCTACCACATCCCTCCCCTCTAGATTAAACTACTTTTAATTACACTAGCCAATTATGCTGGACATCCTGGAACTCCCATTTAACCCTAAACAATCACAGTTACTTTTAACTTCTTAAACACATGTGCCATACATATAATTTCTTTCTCTTTTCTTTTTTTTTTTTTTTTTTTTTTTTTTCACATGTATAACACACATAACAGTCTAACTGGGGATTTGGTTTGACTACCGCATCCCAGTGAGGTTCCAGGACGCATTCTTGTCCTGTGGCTGGGGAACTCACTACTGACTAAGTATAGTCCTTCAAGTAGTCTGGAGCTTTCCTAGCTCGCTGAGATCTTCTCACGGCTGGTGAGCCAACTGCAGGTGAAGACTCAGACTGCTCCACTGTTTCGGCTGCTGCAGTGCTGCCCGTAGAATCTGCAGAGACGGTTACCTCAGGTTTCACCTGAAGTGGTGGTTCGTTGATGCTCTCCTCAGGATGGGTGTCAGACAACACCTCTGGTGCCATCGGCAGGGGAATGGAGCTCCTACCACGAACTTGGTCGATGTGTCGCCTCACCACTTGTCCATGACCTAATGTCACCTTGAATGACACAGGGCCTGTCTTTTCTGTTATTTCTCCTGGTACCCAGGCTGGTCCTGAGCCAAAGTTGCGGGTGTAGACCACGTCTCCTTCTCTCAGTATTCTCTCTCTAGCATGCATGTCATGATAACCTTTTTGTTTCTCTTGTTTATCATGCACTTTGTTTCTGAAGTCTGGATGTATTAAGTCAAATGTTGACCTCAACTTCCTTCCACACAACAGCTCAGCTGGTGACTTGCCAGTTGTAGATTGGGGTGTTATTCGATAGCTGAACAGAGCTCTCGACATTCGGGTTTCAATAGAGTCTCCTGTCATCTTTTTCATGAGTGACTTGAATGTCTGCACGGCCCTCTCGGCTAGCTGGGAGTAGTTTTTCTCAGCTGCACTAAGAGTTCTTAAGACGAACCCTATGGGTCTCTCTGAGCCATCCTCCATACGATGAGAGAGTACAGCACCCACACCGTAGGGTGATGCGTCACACGCCAGGATGAGTGGTTTGTTTGAATCATAGTGCACTAACACACTACAGGACTGAAGTAGCGCTTTGGACTCTTCAAACGCCTTCTGCTGCTTGACCCCCCATGACCATTTTTCTTCCTTCTTAAGTAAGGTATGTAGTGGTGCCAGCAGCGTGGAGAGCTTTGGGAGGAACCTATGGTAATAGTTCAACAAGCCCAGGTAGGCTTTTAACTCAGTAACATTTTGTGGCTCAGGTGCCTCCGCAATGGCTTCCACTTTGTCTGTTAGAGGGTGTAGACCACTGGCGTTGATCTTGTGGCCTAGGAACACCACCTCTTTTCCCATGAACTCACACTTGCTTCTTTTCAACCTCAGACCGCTTTTCTCCAACCGTTGAAGCACTTCCTCCAGCGTTTTCAGATGTTCTTGTTCATTTGGTCCTGTACAAAGGATGTCATCCAAATAAATGGCAACATTCGGAATTCCACCTAGGATGCCCTCCATAGTTCTCTGGAATATAGCAGGACTGGAAGCTACTCCAAATGGTAAGCGTGTGTAGGTATATAAGCCTTTGTGTGTATTGATGGTTACATACTTTCTTGATTCTTCTTCCAGGACTACTTGTTGGTAGGCGTGACTCATGTCTAATTTCGTGAAGTGTCGGCCGCCGTTCAGCTGTGCGAAGAGGTCCTCCACTTTAGGAATTGGATACTGATCCACCCGTGATGCTCGATTGACAGTGAGTTTGTAATCTCCACATATTCTAATGGAGCCATCCGGCTTTCTCACTGGGACTATGGGCGCCGCCCATTCTGCAACCTGCACTGGCTCAATGATCTTGTCATCCAGCAGCCTCTGTAGCTCGCTTTCAACCAGTGGCTTGACTGCATAGGGTACCGGTCGGGGTTTGCAGAATCGTGGTTGGGCCTCCTTGTCCACATTAATCTTTGCAGTGACACCTTTTAGCTGTCCCACGCCTTCTTTGAACACCTCAGCGTGTCTTTCGAGGATCTCCTCCAGCTGCAATTTGGGCTGAGATTCCACTTTATTCACCAACTGATCAATCATGGCCAGTTCTTGTAGCCAACTTCGCCCTAGTAGATTTGGTCCTTCGCTCCCAACTACTACTACAGGTAAGTCCTTTTCTTTGTTTTCGTGCTGCACCTTCACTTGTGCCATGCCTAGCATGTCTAGCTTCTCTCCTGTGTATGTTTTTAATTTTAATGAACAGGGATTTAATTCTGCTGTGTCTGTTTTCTTCCACAGTTGTGTATATTGCTGTTTACTTAATATGGTTACTCCACAGCCTGTATCAACTTCAAATGTTACTTTCATTCCATTAACATTCATGGTACGCGTGATGGGCGCTACCTTGGTCAGCTCCTCTGACGTGTTGTAAATTGTGTGAAAACCCATGTCTTCTGTATCACTTTCTCCCTCCCCTCTCAGTTGATTCGCTCGCTGTTCCTTTCCTGGGCCCTTGTTTTCATACTTTTGCCCATTAACTGTCGCTTTCAGCACCTGTGCGCTGTCCACCTTTATTCTACATGCTTTCTTAATGTGCCCTCGCTTGCCACAATTATGACACAGCTCAGTGGCAAATTTGCACTCGGCAGCATTGTGCTGGCCTTTGCAGCGATAACAACTGGGGAATTTGTGCTGAGTTTTGTCAGTCGACACTTTGTGGACACCTACTTGGGTCTTAGGCACACGAACATGCGTTGCTGTGTCCTCTGTTAGCTTCCCTTGCATCTCTCTCACATCTTTAGATGCTGTTTCCATCGCTTGGCATAATTCCAAAGCCTTTGCAAAAGTGAGTTTTGTTTCAGATAAAAGTCGCCGTTGCATTCGGTCATCATTCACTCCACACACAAGTCTGTCTCTTAACATTTCTTCCAATGAGTCTTTGTAATCACAGTGCAGTGCTAATTTCCTCAATTCTGCCACATACTCTGCTATGGACTCAGTGTTCCTCCTTATGCGTGAATTAAATTTGAATCGTTGCACGATTTCACTCGGTTTGGGGCTGAAGTGCTTCTGAAGCTCAGCAGTAAGCTGGTCGTACGTTTTATCTTTCGGTAATGCAGGGCTTATTAAATTTCTCAACAAGCTGTAAGTAGTTGCACCAACTCCACTCAACAGTACAGCCTTCCTTTTGTCTGGCTCCTCAATGTCATTAGCTTGGAAGAAAAAGTCCAACATTTCACTATATTCTTCCCATGACTGAGTCGAGTTATCAAAAGGGGTTACCGTTCCGATTACAGCCGCCATTGCTCGTCGTGGTGGGGAAACCTCGTTTTTCCTCCTCTGAACTTGCACTCGAACTACTGGAGTCACTTGAGTTCGCCACACTTGCAATGTTCTCTGTTTCTCGCCGCTGATTTTTTTCTTTTAATCCTCGTCGCCAATTGTGTGATATCCTACCGTGTAGCAATGATCACACTTGAGTTATTTCTTTGGCTAACTCTGCCGTTTATTCTGCAACACACATAATATGACTGAACATGGATTCTGCGCGGGGTTTTCACACTCTTGTTCTAATGTGTCCCCTTAATAGTAGTGCTGAACAATACAGGTAGTTCCCCCTAGAGGCATGTGCCAGTAATGTTTTAAATTAGACTTGCAGTCTACCACAGTAACCATAGCAACACGTAGTCTGAGAAGAGGAAGTGGCATTTACAATAGTACATTTTGGGTAGAAAATAATAATAAAGACAACCGCGCAAATCTGAGAAAGCCTTTTAGGAGAAAGCTGAAAAGAAACGAAAAAATGTCTCGTTTGTGGTGGGCAAACAACCTGGCTGAAGGGAATGGATTTCATTTTCAGTCCTGGCCAATTGATGAGCCTGATTTTTCTTCTTCGCTGAGATTTTTTCTTCCTGGTCAGTGGTGGTTTTGGCTACAGTGCCCCAAATAAGCAGTTGTTGTAACTGCGTGATGTCCAGGCAGTTTGGTCTGTTGCAGTGTGAATGCAAACCAAATCAAACAAAGGTGTGAAAATTCTTGGCATTCCCCGCCCAGTTGAACCGAGACCCCCGGACTATCCTGGTCTGAATGCAGCTTTAGACTATTGTAACAGGGCCCGAAATCTGCAATGAGCTGAAGAACATATTTGATCTCAAAACAGAGATAAAACAACAGAGGTACAGTATAAGAAAATACTTGCCTACCAATATGAGTAATATGATTTATACTCTTATGAGACTTTTCTTGTAAATTTGAAACTTTTTCTTGCAAGTATTTAACTTTTTATTTGAAATGTGCAAGTTATTTGTGTAAATTTGCAACATGAAGCTGAAAAAAATTCCTTGTAAATTTGTGACTTCCTTTGTGTAAAATTACAGCTTTATCCTTTTACATTTGTCACTACTCTATTAAAAATGGCACATTTTTCTTGCCATTTTTTCTAGATACTTTTCCTCATAATGTCTGATTTTTCTCACAAGTTTTCATTTTTTTTCTCATAAGTTTGATAATTTTCTTATCAATTTCTGATAACTTTTTCTTCCGTCCACAGCCTTTCTCTCTCTGGGTTATGGCAAAAGAACATTATGTGGCTATAGGGCAGCAGGTTGCAGATACATGAGATAACATAATGGCTCAATTTCTGTCACAGCAAAAACAAGCTTTCTTCAGAAAAACAATACAGTTGACAAGCGTTGACTGGGTAAAAAAATCCTACATAAAACTATTCAGAAAGAAGCTTGTAGATTTTATCAGTTTATTTGCCTTTTCTGAGAAACCAGGTAATAATTTCTGGAAAGAGACGTTACAGCTGAGCATTACAAATGTCTTCCATGTTAAATTGAGAATAGAGCAAGTGATATACAACGGGGAAAATAAGTATTGAATATGTTAACATTTTTCACATTAAACATATCTGATAGAGCGACTGACCTGAGATTTTATTTTACATATGCTGTAAAGAAATCAAGGCAACTGTGTTCATAAAACAAGTTATATTTAATAAAGTGAAATGACACACGAATTACTTTAAGTATTGAACACACTTAGTGAAATTAATTTAATATTTAGTAGAAAAGCCTTTGTTGGTAATAACAGCTTCCAGACATCTCCTGTTTGAAGAAACTAGGCACAGGCATTGCTCAGGAGTGATTTTAGCACATTCTTCCACACAAACTGTCTTCAGATCTTGAAAGTTCCGTAGGTGTCTTCTATGAACTCTAATCTTCAGTTCGTTCCATAGATTTTCAATTAGATTCATATCAGGTGACTGACTGGGCCATTCTAGCAGCTTTATTTTCCTTCTCTGGAGCCAGTTGAGAGTGTCCTTGACTGTGTGTTTGAGATCACTGTCTTGCTGAAATGTCCACCCTTGTTTCATCTTCAGCATCTTGGCAGATGGCAACAGGTTCTTATCAAGGATGTCTCTGTACATTTGTCCATTCATCATCTGGGTGGCAGTGGCTCAGGAGGTAGAGCGGGTCATCTAATAATCGGAGGGTTGGTGGTTTGAATCCCGCTTTTCCCAGACATCTTGCTGTTGTGTCCCTGGGCAAGACACTTTACCCACCTTACCTCAAGTGTCCATGACACTGGGCATGAATGTATCTAAATATTCGGTAGTGGCTGGAGAGGCTGTAGGCATGAATTGCAGCCATGTTTCTGTCAGTCTGCCCCAGGGCAGCTGTGGCTACAGCAGAAACTTACCACTACCATTGTCTGTGGAGTGAATGAATAATGTATCCATTGTAAAGCATCTTTGAGTGTCTATGAAAAGCGCAATATAAATCTGATGCATTATTATTATCTTTCCTTCAATTATATGAAGTCTGTCTGTACCATGTGCTGAAAAACACCCCCACACCATGATGGGATGTGCAGTGCCATTTCTCCTCCAAACATGCTGTGTGTTGTGGCATCCAAAAAGTTTAGTTTTGATCTCATCTGACCAGACTATATTCTCCCAGTATTTTACTGGCTTGCCCAAATGCTGTGCAGCAAACTTTAAATGAGCTTCAACACGCTTTTTCTTTAGCAATGGAGTCTTGCAATGGAGTGTGCATAGAGCCCATGTTGGTTGAGTGCATTACTTATTGTTTTCTTTGAAACAGCAGTATCTGCTAACTCCAGGTCTTTCTGGAGCTCTCCATGAGTGGTCTTTGGCTCTTGGATAACTCTTCTGATAATTCTTTTGACTCCTCTGTCAGAAATCTTGTGAGGATCTCCTGGTCATGGCCAGTTTATGGTAAAACTAGAAAAGCACTCGGAGAGCGCAGACCTCCGCCAAGCGCCACAGTTCCCCCCATACAGTGTTTGTGTGTACGTTTTCAGATTCCTTGACCATGAAAACATATGACTAGCAATTGGATTCACAATGATAGGATTAGTGGTTCAGTAGTTATTCACGAAAATGGCATTTTGCGTAATGGCGGTTTTCGCCACAGTTCCCCCCATACAGTATTTGTGTGTATGTTTTCAGATTCCTTGACCATGAAAACATATGACTAGCAATTGGATTCACAATGATAGGATTAGTGGTTCAGTAGTTATTCACGAAAATGGCATTTTGCATAATGGCGGTTTTCGCCACAGTTCCCCCCATACAGTGTTTGTGTGTACGTTTTCAGATTCCTTGACCATGAAAACATATGACAAGCAATTGGATGGACAATGATAGGATTAGTGGTTCAGTAGTTATTCACGAAAATGGCATTTTGCGTAATGGCGGTTTTCTTGTGGACGGTGATCCGGATCACCACCAAAATCTAATCATCTGTAGGATACCCCACTTCTGACAATCTGTGAAAATTTCATGAAAATCCGTCCATAACTTTTTGAGTTATCTTGCTAACAAACAAACAGACAAACAGACAAACCAACGCCGATGATCACATAACCTCCTTGGCGGAGGTAATGATGTTCTTTCCACTTCTGAACGATGGCTCCAACAGTGCTCACTGGAACATTCGGCAGTTTAGAATTGCGCCTACAACCAATGCCATCATTATGTTTTGCAACAATAAGGTTGCAAAGGTCTAGAGAGAGTTCTTTGCTTCTACCCATCATGAGTTCTTTCTGGTGTGAAAATCTGACATTCACAGACCTTTTTAAAGGCTATCAGTCAGGACTTAACCAGCTGAAATTAATTTGCATTGATGGAGGGTGAGATGGCTTCCTAAATTTTGATGGATTTCACTGGTTTCTTGGCTTTCTATGCCTTTTTGCACCTTTTTTTACCTTCGTCAAGGAGGTTATGTGATCATCAGCGTTGGTTTGTCTGTCTGTCTGTTTGTTTGTTAGCAAGCTAACTCAAAAACTTATGGATGGATTTTCATGAAATTTTCACAGATTGTCAGAAATGGGGTATCCTACAGATGATTACATTTTGGTGGTGATCCGGATCACCGTCCAGAAGAAAACCGCCATTACGGAAAATGCCATTTTCGTGAATAACTACTGAACCACTAATCCTATCATTGTCAATCCAATTGCTAGTCATATGTTTTCATGGCCAAGGAATCTGAAAATGTACACACAAACACTGTATGGGGGGAACTGTGGCCGCCATTACGGAAAATGCCATTTTCGTGAATAACTACTGAACCACTAATCCTATCATTGTCAATCCAATTGCTAGTCATATGTTTTCATGGCCAAGGAATCTGAAAACGTACACACAAACACTGTATGGGGGGAACTGTGGCCGCCATTACGGAAAATGCCATTTTCGTGAATAACCACTGAACCACTAATCCTATCATTGTCAATCCAATTGCTAGTCATATGTTTTCATGGTCAAGGAATCTGAAAACGTACACACAAACACTGTATGGGGGGAACTGTGGCCGCCATTACGGAAAATGCCATTTTCGTGAATAACTACTGAACCACTAATCCTATCATTGTGAATCCAATTGCTAGTCATATGTTTTCATGGTCAAGGAATCTGAAAACGTACACACAAACACTGTATGGGGGGAACTGTGGCCGCCATTACGGAAAATGTCATTTTCGTGAATAACTACTGAACCACTAATCCTATCATTGTCAATCCAATTGCTAGTCATGTGTTTTCATGGTCAAGGAATCTGAAAATGTACACACAAACACTGTATGGGGGGAACTGTGGCGCTTGGCGGAGGTCTGCGCTCTCCGAGTGCTTTTCTAGTTCTTTATGTGTTCAATACTTACGTATTCCCTGTGTCATTCCACTTTATTAAATATAACTTATTTTGTGAACACAGTTACCTTGATTTCTTTGTATGTATGGATTACTTGGGTTGTTACTGATATCTGGTGAAAATCTCAGGTCAATGGCTCCATCAGAAATATGTTTAACCCATGAGAAAGCAGACCCCTTTCTCCTTCAAGGAAAATTATGGTGATATGGGTTCTTAGCTAGATGCTTTTTCTGCCTTTTTTGTCCTCCTTCTGCAATGGACTAATTATCTACAGTCACAAGAAACATGACATTGGCATTGGCCGCCAACTTAACTCTGGCATCCCCAGTGCTTATTCCAGCAATCAATATCACATCCCTGAGGAGATCGCCAGACCTCTGGGAAGTCCATGGATTGTTACTGGGCCCAGCAAGAGGTGCAGACAGCACCGAGAAAGAAAGAAGAAACAAGGCTGCAGGGCTGGCTTCCGAGCCCAGCTGCGCAAACAACACACCAAACCACCGTTACCTTCAATTTTCCTCACCAATTCCAGATCCCTCGCCAACGAAATGGATGAGTTCCGATCAGAGATTGCCTACAATCGCTGCATCCAGGACTGTTGTATTCTGATTGTGACTGTGTCTTGGCTCCACCCGCTCATCCCAGATGCCACTGTGGAACTACCCGGCCGAACTACACACTGTTTCGACTGCAATGCCGATTCTGGTAAGGGGAGAGGTGGTGGGCTCTGTGTTTATGTGTTTCAGACTTGGTGTAATAACAGCAGAATAATTCAAAGCCATTGTTCACCGGATTTAGAGGCCGTGTCCTTTCTGTGTAGGCCCTTTTATCTACCCCGCAAGCTAACGGCAGTAATTGTAACAGCTGTTTACGTCCCTCCAGATGTTAGCGTTAGCTTAGCACTCAGCCATCTCCAGCACATTGTTAGTAGGCAACAGAAAGATCACCCCAGCGCAGTTCACATTATTGCAGGGGATTTTAACAAAGCATGCTTAAAGATTGCACTCCCCAAATTACTCCAACATGTTAGGTGTCCCACAAGAGGGGAAAGAACACTGGATCATGTTTACAGCAACATTAAGCATGCCTACAGAGCCACCCCCCTCCCTCACCTTGGACAAACAGACCATCTCTCCCTGCCTCTAATACCTGCTTACACCCCCCGAGGAAGAGTTTCCCCCCAACCAAACAAACAATTAAAACCTGGCCTGAAAATGCTCTCCTCCAGCTACAGGACTGCTTTAGCTGCACATATGGGAACATCTTTGAACAGCAGGACCTGGACTCCTAAACCAAATCTGTTCTCTTCTACATTAAATGCTGTGTAGAAAATGTGACAGTCACTAAACACATCCGTATCTTTCCAAACTAGAAACCCTGGATGACCAGTGAGGTCCAGGCTCTGATCAAAGCCTGCAACTCAGCCTTCAGGCAGAGGGACAGCTCTCTGTACAGCACTGCCAGAGCCAACCTTAGAAGAGGCATAAAACTCTTTAAGAACGCCTACAGGAAGAAGGTGGAGGGCTTCCTCACAGAAAACAACCCCCGACAGATATGGAGAGGTATCCAGGCCCTCACCAACTACAGGGGCCAGTGCCCCCCAACATCAGACAGCAGCAGCTTCTTCACCTGGTTTGAGCACACCTCCCCCCCAACCCACCCCTCCTCCTCCTCATCTCCTCCCGCCATCTCTCCCCCCTCTCTCTACAAGTGCATGACGTGAGGAAGCAATTGAGAGCACTGAACCCCTGCAGAGCTGCTGGTCCTGACGGCATCCCAGGAATGGCGGTCAAAGCATGTGCAGACCAGTTGGCACAGATCCTCACCAAGCTGTTCAACCTCTCCCTGACGCACGCCACCGTCTCCTCCTGTGTCAAGGCCTCCACGATCATCTCCCATCCCCAAAAAGTCCACAATTGACAGCCTGAACCACTACAGACCCATAGCACTCACGTCTGTATTCATGAAATGTTTTGAGCAACTGGTGTCCCAGCACATCAGGAACTGTCTTCCCTCCTCTTTCGACCCCCATCAGTTCGCCTACAGGGAGAACCGGTCTATGGAAGACACCATCGCCACCACACTCCACAGAGCGCAGAGCCACCTGGAAAACCCAAGGAGCTATGCTATATGTACAATTACAATCACTGAAAATGTATAAGCAAATAAGGAATGTATTAAAATGTATTGAATTTGTGAGGAAAAAATATTTTTTGTTACAAACTTCAAGAGAAAAGTAACACCTTCAAAAGAAAATATCTATTCTTTTAAATAAAAAATAACAAAGACAAGTCACACGTTTAAGAAAAAGTAAATTCATCAGTGAAAAATGCTTTCACAATCTTCAATTTTTTTGAAAAATGTCTTTAATTAAAAGAAATAAAGAAAGAAGAAAAATAATTTCAAACATGACAAAAAACAGACAATTTCAAGGAAAAATATATCGAATTTAAAAAAAACATGCAAAGTTCAGAGAAAAAGTCACAAATTTAAAATTAAAAAATCCATATGTACTACAATACAGAGCAAATATAAGAATAAAGTCTCAAAGTTGCATGAAACAAATTATGAGTAAAGAAATGCAAATGCAAATGTACTACTATAGAGCGATACATTTACACAATTAGAAAAGCACTCAGAGAGTGCATACCTCCACCAAGGCTCCTTCCGTTCCTCATGGATCACGTCCAAAATGTAATGGGTTTGTGTGTAGGCCACTTGCCAATTGTGGTGGCAATTGCATCAAAGTCTATCCAGTGGTTTTGGAGGATTCTTGCTAACACACTGTGAGAAGATAAGAGCCTTGGTGGAGGTATGCATTCTCGGATTATCACCAAAATGTAATGGGTTCATCTCGAGCACAAGGACCACCTCTGGTGAAAATTTCATCAAAAATCCATCCAGTAGTTTTTGTGAAATCCTGCTGCAAAAATAAAAACAAGGTCCTTGGTGGAGGTATGCACTTTCAGATCATCACCAAAATTTAATAGGTTTATCCTTGGCCTAAGGGCTACATCTGGTGACAATTTCATCAAAATCCGTAAAGTAGTTTTTGCATAATCCTGCTAACAACCAGACAAACTATCCTGTTTACATTACCTCCTTGGCGGAGGTAAAAAAGTCACAACACTTTATTTTTTTCCTCTTGAGAGACAGCTCAGACAAAGATAACAAACAGGCTGTTGCCTGGGTGATAATGTTCCATACATGTGCACATCTTTGTAAAGCATATTAATGATAAGGTATAGGCTACTTTAAACTTTACAAGCTTCAAACTTTAAAATGCTTCACAACTGGTCAGACCAAAACAGTCTAAAAAGTTAAATAGCTGTACAAGGCAGCACTAGAGCAACATTTTTAACCCACAGCGTAAAGATATAATAGGCAGTCTTTTGTGAGGAGTGCCTCTTAAGTCATGCAAACATGCTACCCGAGTACAGCTGGAGTACCCAGGACAGCGTGGTTACAGAGAGTAATTTTGGTGGAAAGTGTCTTTCTCAAGCTTATCCATTTTCTACGGTAACTGCGTGCAAGCTCTGCAATGCATTCATAGTGCCCGAGTAACCAGACTCCTACGACAAAAAATGAATTTGCAGACAGGTTACTAACGCAGTGCCGGCACGAGGCATAGGCCGTATAGACAGTTGCCTAGGGCGCCACCTGCTGGAGGGGGCACAGCTGCAAGCCCTCAATTTTTTTTAAATTAATAAAATAAGATTCCTAATAGTCGGAGGCGCTGTGCTGGCAGATAAGGCAGACAAAGTTGCAGCTTTGAATATAATCTGCCAGAATAATGACAGACAGCCTTCTGATTCATTTCCACTCCTTGTCTCTGTCCATTTATCCATTTCCTATTCAAATGTCCACTGAATTGAGGTGGTCAATGACCCATACTAGCTGCAGAGTCATTTTGCCGGCGTCATCTGACGTGTGTAACCCTATTCAGATAATATCGGCAAGCCTCGGCTGAAAGGGGCTTATGAGATTTTTTTTTTTATGAGCAGTAATGTGAGTTCCCTGGTCTGTTGCTGGTACTGGGGACTTCAAGGCAAGGCAAGGCAAGTTTACTTGTACAGTACATTTCATACACAAGACAACTCAAAGTGCTTTACATAAAAACATTAAAGCATTACAGCAAGTTGCAAAAGGAATACATAAGAATTTAAAAGCAAACTAAAAAGTAAATTAAAGAGAAACAACAACAAGCTAAAATAGAATAAGACAGAAAACATGCAAGAAATAAAAGCTACAGTGCATTGTGGGAGATTAAAAATTGTTCTACTGAAAGGCCACGGCAAATAGGAATGTTTTTAACCTGGATTTAAAGCAGCTGAGAGTTTCAGCAGCCCTGATGCTTTCTGGGAGTTTGTTCCATTTGTGAGGAGCATAAAAACTGATGCAGCTTTGAAATTCAGGGCCTGAAAGGACCAGCCCTGATTGCATGCATCTGAACTATCTTTATGAAAGAGAAAGGAAAGTTCAGATTATTTTTCTCTTGTTTTTAAAGCAGAAACTCACTGACTGCTGATAAGTTGTGCAGAAACTTTTACCTAATCTTCTGAACAATGCTCATGAAAAAACAATCCATGCCATATTTTCTAAGCCAGATACACACCAAAAATTTTTTATAGATATCAGATTAAATCGACTAAATCAGATTACAAAAACATTTTAAAGTTCAGTTAATCAAAGAACAAAAAAGCTTCTTTAAAAAAAAAGCAAAACAAAAACAAAATTGGTGATAAAATTATGTGGTTGGCAACCCCGGAATAATATTTAGGCTAATCAAGTTCCACATCTAAATATAAAATAATTTTATGCTAAAGACTGGTAAGTGACATTTTAATTTCTTTTTCATGAAATTATGCTTGCATCGGGCTGCACCTCATCGGTACTCGGTTGTGTTCTTACCTGTCTACCTCCTGACATGTATTTCATCTGTTGAGGCTCAGATGACCAGACCCCCCAGCAGGCAGCGGCTGGAATTACTGATCAGGGTGAGAGTAAAAATGAGGACCAAGTCCCATGCAGCCAGGTCTTGACAAACTCTGTCTGTAGTGGCTTTGTAGGGGAGGTGAAGTGCACCAATCTGCTTTTCTTAGGCTGCCACCCTGGTTGCTCTGGGAGCATGAATACATGTGTCAGCGCCGTGCAAGGCACCACCCTGGCAGTGACGGGCAGAATTAGACCTCCGTGCTTTGCCAAGTCTTCTGCAGAAAATAGTATGTCGTAACACAGTGTGTACTTTTTTTATTCCTTGATTATGAAGTTGACATTTTGACAAGACACCTTAGGGGCAGCTCAGTGGCACAGTGGCTAGCACTGGGGTGGCACAGCAAGAAGGTCATGGGTTCGATCCCACCCCTGACCACTGGTGACCTTTCTGTGTGAAGTTTGCATGTTCTCCCTGTGTCTGCGTGGGTACTCCGGTTTCCTCCCACAGGCCAGAGACTAGCATATTAGACCGGCAGGATCAGATCTGGGTGGGACAGATAACATAGCAGCGTTTGCCCCACCCTCCTTTACCCCACTGTGGTGCCCTTGAGCAAGGCCCTTAACCCCAACTGCTCCAGTGGAGCTACTCAGTGGCCACAGGTCAGTCTGTGGTTGTACTGGGCAGCGTCCTGGAGTGAATGTGTAACTGTGTGAGGGTGAAGAGGGCGTCCTTGAAAAAGAGAGGTTGCCTCTCAATGGAACTACCCTGTATAAATAAAGGTTAAATTAAAAAAAATTGGCATTGACTGGTGATTCTAAACTGTCCTTAGGTATGAATGTGAGAGTGATCGGCTGTCAGTCTCTCTGTGTTGGCCCTGCGATGGGACTGGCAACATGTCCAGGGTGTACCCTGCCTCTCGCCCAAAGATGCTGGGATAGGCTCCAGTCCTCCAGCGACCCGAAAAGGATTAAGCGGAAGAAGATGAATGAATGAATGAAGGAACCTTAGGGATAAGTAGGATTTCTATGTATATACAGAATCCCCTTTCCCAGTACAGTAACACTTGTGTTTATCTACTATTTCATACTGATACAGCTGCTGTGAAATAGGCCTGTTCCAGAGAAAAAAAGATTCCCTAAATCTGACATATCAATTATTAATAAACCTCTGTTAAAAAAATCTTTTCATAGTGGTTTTTCTTTTTAAATATTTCAGCTCACGTGTTAAGAACTGCTGCAAGATCTGCCAAGTTTGTTGTGACGCATAGAGATAGGGCTAAATATAGGCACATGCACCTGCCACAACGGGAAAGGAAGTAAACACTGTTACATGCTTGCACATACCGGCTCATACAGGGGGGTATGCTGTTTCAATAAAATGCTCCTGTATCATAGGGAGGCATATGGGCACAGTCAGTACGTTCAAGGGGTGACTGACTGAAAAATTGGGTTTTTCTAGCTTTTAACCTTCTGAAATGTGTCTGCTGGACATGTGATTATTGAAAAAATATCAAAACACTCACTTCTCTTAAAAAAACCACACACAACCCTTATATCGTTTTTCTCTCCAAGAATCCATTTTAGCCCTTCCGTGTTTGTTCCTGTACGTCACTTAGAGGTAAATGTAACTAGAAGGTCAATGTCACTAGCCTTGATACCTGCCTGCTGCTCTATTATTGGCCAGCCTAGTAGTCTGTCATATAGATGGACAGGCAGCCAAAGGTGACAGCGTAAGAGCTAACAGTGGTACAAGAAAGCTCGCTTACCAAGCGCAGTTTATATCATTATTTTCTTTAGATTTCGATCACCCTAACAGCCATCTCTGTTTCCACATGGTTCCCTAATCCACATTTGATAATAGATCTTGCATCATTCTGGTTTATTTTGTTATTGGCTTGGCTAGGCGGTCAGCATTGATCAGTAACTGCATCACAAGCTTGCCTCGGTGAACAGGAGCTGACGGACAGGCTGCCTGGGGTGAGCTTAATTGTTGATCCAACCAGTTTTGATCACTATTTTTTATAAATTGTTTTCAGTTTATTTTAGCTTATTTTCTTGTAGTATTATCTCTAACCTGGACCAAAGGGGGCTAGCTGAAGCTAGCAGCTTAGCCATTCATTCACAAATGTTTCTGTGCTCATTGTACTTCAGGGAGTGGCCATATCCTACCGATCACTGAAACCACACACCCCCGTCCACCAGTAATGCATTATTTCATTCATTCTTGAAGACAAATTTATATGTTCTATATATTAGATGGCTCAGGCTAGATCTGAGCTAGGAGCTAGCCAGTCATGATTAGTAATAGTGACATAAGAGGGAGGGCGGAGTTAAATGCAGTCTTAAAGATTTACAAAGATGTGCTGAAACCAGGCATTCTGAAAAAGGCTGTAAAACATGATTCACAATTAAGCTGCAATAATTAATTAAAGAAAATTTGACCAAAATATGTCAAACATTTCATTAATAGATGTGGGAGCAGTTAAAATGTGGAAAAAGTGAAGTCAATAGCCCCTTTAAAGTCAATATGATTTAAATTGAAGACAATGTTGTACATATTTTAAGTAGACAGTCAATGAAGTAAAAAGCCACAAAAATTCCCAATGATGCTTGCTTATGCCTTTGATTCCTTTCAGGAAATTGCCGTCTTTTGCACTTGATATGAAAAGAAAAGTAACTGTTTCTCATTTATAGACTAGTTCTATGGGACACTATGGAATGGTGGGTGGGACAGAACTGTGTATATGGGTGTTTTTTTGGGGGGGGGGTCCAGTGCACTATATCAGGGGTATCCGACTTTCAAGCGCTCTCTCTTTTTCTGTAATTTGCAGATGTCAGTTTCGTTTTTATAATATGCAAGGGAACATAAAAGAGTTTCAGACTTGCATTGCAATTTTTAAAAAAAATCATCGATTTTGCCGTTAGAATCGAAACTATTGGTCGTGTCTCCTCATTTTTCCCAGTTTTTGTGTGACATGAAAATCGCATCAATTTCAAAGTACTGTAACGTGATCTCTGAGTAACTCTTTCTACTCAAAATGCAAGCGATAACAGAGTTGTAATGCAAATTCAAAATAAAACATTCCCCAATGTGATCGGATCTATGGTTTTTGTACGACGACCCCTGCAAATTTACTCGTACGACGTAAATTTCCGTGTCCCCAAATTTACGCAGCAACATGCAAGTTATTTGGTAAAGTAACCAGAAAACAGGAAGTGCTGATGCTTTTCACTTTGCACCTTTCAAATCCCAAACCATACACGTAAAAAGGAGATCAGTCTTTGCGAAGCTCAGATGTAGAATATTTCAATAAAATCTCAAACATTTATGACACATCGAATATTATAATATAAAAATTTACGTCTTCGGTCTTGGTCGGCCGCGCGCAGCCCCGTCTGGCGAGTTGACCGCCCTGGGAAAGCACTTTTATTTTCTCTACCCCGGATGTGCTCAACCCATGTGGAGAGGATTAACCGTGGTCACTTTATATTGAAGTTATCGAAGGTCCAAACTTCCGTGTCCCGCATTTATGCCTTTTGTGATTTTACGTCTTATCCAACAAACAGGGAGAATTTGAAGGTATGTATACACGTTATCACATCTTAATATGTCATGAAAATGTAGCTGTTGATGAGTTTTGATGCGTGAAAAATACTGGAAGTGTTGAAGTTGTTTCGTGTAAAACGTGTGCCATTGCAAAGTGCATTGGCACACGGGGAAACAAAAGCCCGAGTGTCCCGTTTACGTCTCCATTTACAAGTAGTTGAAGTGAGCGCTCATCCTCAAGAGTTCCTGAACGCGAATGCCGTTACGAAAATAGTTAATAGTTTCATAAACCTGACACAATTGGATAGTGATTAGTCAATTTCATGTGCAGATTTGATCAATTTTAAATTTTGCCACCAATGTCACACATTGGACCCCTAATAAATAAAAACACCCACATCTGTGTTGTTTGAGACTGGTTGTTGGATGTATGGACTTCATTGTATGTTAGAATGGATGGGTGTTAATGCTGATTTGTAAAAAATACAGTAAATTGTTTACTTGGGGTCTTAAAGGTGGTAATTTGTATAAAATTCACATGGGTGTATCTATGGAAAAGAGGAGTTGGAATTAATAAGTGTTCACTTCTTCCTTCTCCCTTTCGAACAGTGTATACTGTAACTTTACTGCATTTGCCATTTGCTTGTTTTTTGTTATATTTTTGTGTTCGAAATAAACTAAGTTCTAACATTTGTCACACTGATTTAACATAAAAGTCAAATTAATTGAAATTCAACAAGGCTAAATTAGTTAACACAACATGTTCTGGACTGCAGTTGCATCAGGCGGCGGGGAAGTGCTGACCTGTGAACAGGGTCGATTTGTTCCAATACGGCTGCCTTCTGCTGTGATTCTGTGAGGGTGAGGGAAGGCCTCCGGTCGTGATGTCTGTGGGAAGAAGCAGAGTGATTCATAAAATACACTACACAATAAGTAATGGCAAATAAAAATAGCTGCCTTTTACTTCCAACTAACTGGCATTGAAATAACTACAATATTTTTCTCAGCAATGTCATCTATAAAGTATGAGCTGTAATGATCTCTGACTCTAATGAAGGAATCCTTTTATAAACCATCAGAGATAGATTAATGGAGTTGTGTGAAATAAGTCGAGCAATGATGCTATGTCTCGTGCTCACGCTGGATTCCCCGGTCTCCCCAGAAACAAGGAGCTGAGCAGCTGAGTGGTCCTGAAACCAGGAGAACAAAAATAATGCACTATGGTTCTAAAATAGATCACTTCTGCAAAAAAACCCAGCAACACTGATCACCGCACTGTCTAGCTCTCTCTATGTACCTGCTTTTTTTCCCTGCAAGCTTGTGCCCATGTGCACGTCCATGTGTCTGGCAGTAGGTACACACGTGCCTCCGAGCCTGCAGCACGCTAGAAATCCATTTGACACAATGTGCTCACAGGGAAGCAATAACAACAATAACAAAAAAGCAGATTTGTGGATGTTCTAAATAAAACAGTCCCACACACATTTGGGACAGATTTGCACATTTTTCTCCATCACCAAGCCAGCTTACATGTGCATAACTAATCAGTGGGAAAGCTTCCAGCTGAGGCAGGCAACACCATATGGGTGTAATAAAGCTTAGCCTCATATGTGAATGTGTGTTAAACTCAGTCCAACAGCCTGGCAGTGATGAGGGGAGGGGGGGATGAGTTGGGTAGCAGGGTGCTGTCCACAGGTGTCAGATAGGAGACTTCTTCCTAATCTTAATCTCAGGCTTTACCATTGACTGAGATGCAGTGCCAAGCACAAGTTAGTGTGATCCAGACGCAGAGCGATCTGAGCTAACCCATCTGTCTGATTTTGGCACGTGCGGGTTTCAAACAGATCCTGGTCGCGCCCTTTACTTAATTCTTCAGCTGTGAAAGCACAGATAGCCAAACAAAGGCACAATAATGTAGTCTTGTTACAATGTCTCATGGACATCATGAGTGACAGCTGGAGGCATATAGGTCACTGTGGCACGCTGGCTTCCAAAACATCTCCCGTCAAGGTTTGCTGTAAGCCTGGCTAATGAGCACCGAGTCAGTGGAAACCAAGTGACATCATCACATGTGCCCAAAAGAAAAAAACCCCAGACTTTTTAAATGTTCTTCAAACTTTTATCACACAACTGAAATTGCATTTGGAACATTATTAAGTTGTGATTTATTTTGCACCGAATTAAAACTTCAGTTGCAAAGGCTTATCAGCATCTCAGAACTGCAGGTCAGTGCTTTAGACATGAGCGTTTCAAATTGAAACACACGCTTCCACTCATTTTCTTGCCCACTTACACAGCAGATAAAAAATATGATACTTCAAACACATACAGTATATGGATAAAATGTTACTGTATGATGCAATAAACTGAGTCTGCCTCAACGCATAATCCACTCACACCCCATGCACAAGAAACATAAAGGCAAATTGTGATCTTCATACCAACAAACTAAAACAGACAAACTAAAGTCATGCTGAATCACTGACGACTGACTGCTGGATGGGGCATCATCCCAACAGGTATACGTGAGGGAAGCTTTTGGCACATTAAGCCCCCCCCCCCCACCCCCGCAGGGTCAGTTGGTCAAAGGGTCACATCAAAGTAATAAAACCAGGAGTTACTGAGGGTAAACATCAACAAACTGTAAAACTTGCTGCTCACCCACACTATCATCTGTCATGCACAGTCATTCTTCAGCGTATAATCACACACTCCTGTCATTTTCTCTCTGCATCACAGGCCACCTCCTGTTGCCATCTAAACGCTGCCGCAGGATAAATGATGTGTGCAAAATGACTACTGACTAATCCGCGCAACTGTGCGTGTTACTCATTAGGGACAGGGCTCGTGCGAAAAGCATCAATCCTGCGTTCTTTTTGATTAGAGACGTCAAAAAAAAAAAAAAGTAAAAAGTTAACATCCCAGAACACCAAGGGTTAAATTTATATCACTTTCCATGTAAGGTGTGAAAAATATACCAGAAGGCATATAGATTTACAGAATCTGTCAGCACAACAAACACTGAAATAAATAGGCTAAACTACGACTGAAATAGAAGTGGATCAGATTTTTCATCAGAACTTGGCATGTGGTCAGGAGAAAGGGGCGGAGTGTAAAAATAAGTAGGGTAACTTGTGGAAGACAAATGGAAATGACATGAAGTTTGAATGGCTTTTATTTTCTCCCTATAAATAAAAAAGCAAAAAAAAAAAGAACTTCGGAGATGAAATTTAATTAAACTGGCAAGCTTCCTTTTAGTTTTTTTTAAAATGTTTTATTACAGTAGAATAGCCCTAGAAATATATTTATGTTGTTAACAGCTGTGCTAAAAGGGTAAATAATACACACATATAAAAAGGTAATATAAAAGGGAACACTAATCCTCCCTTAATGCACAAGATTATAATATTTTAAGAATGCCAGAACTGCAGCTGTTTCTCCCCCAACAACAATCAGCTGCACCATTACCGCCCCCCCACCCCCCACCCCCATCTACATCATTTTATAGCAAACCAACAACAGCGTCTCACCTTGTTATTTATTTCTGGCAACATGTTGTGTTATCAAAGTCAGTTTTCAATCCAGACACACGTGGGAGATTATAAGATCCAAGCAAGAGTCATTGTGTCCAACTCCGTCAGTCCAGACACCAAAACCAAGACACGCGCGTCCAACTTCGTGATGAACTCTGGATCGGCAGCGATGAGTAAAATCCCGATGACTGATCACGTCCCCAAAACAAAAACCTGCCGTGCTCCCCGGTCTTGCCGCGCACCTGGTAAACGTGCTGTCGTCAGAGAGATTAGTGAGCGAGTCAAGCTGTTGAGGGTCTCTGCGCCGTGACGCGCTCCGCTAAGACACCGGAGACGCCACCTGTTCAGGTTTCTGCTGCTGACAGCTGGGGCTCTCCCGATATAGAGTCTTCTTCTTTTCTTTTTTTTTTTTTATATCCGTTCGCCGTCGTGCACCTACACCACGCTGCGTGACACTGACGCGCTCTCTACACCGACACTGAACAGCGCGGCGAGGCTTTGCACACCGACGCGCGCACGAAGCCACCACGCTGCTAAGAAAACGCTAATACAGACTCTGAAGCTGACATGCTGAAGCGTCTGCAGCCTCAGCCCCAGTAACACCGTCCTAGAGTGGAAATCTCATCCAATCAGGTGAAACGAAGGAAGCTGAAAACCGACCACCAGTCATCTAAAATACATAAGCATATACATACAGTTTACACACATAATTCAATGTCATTCTGTTTTTTTTTTTTTAACTATTAAGCTACTGAAGCTACTTTGGGGACACTGGGGTCATTGCAAATGAAGATCTGTTTCCATTAAACTTTTTAACCTGAACTGGTGGCTCAAGTAAATATTATATATGTTTAGTCATCAGTGTTTGCATAAGACTGCTTGCCCATCCATCCATCCATCCATCCATCTTCTACCGCTTTTCCGGAGGTCCGGGTCGCGGAGGCAGCAGTTCAAGCAGAGAAGCCCAGACTTCCCTCTCCCCAGCCACCTGCTCCAGCTCTTCAGAGGGGATACCAAGGCGTTCCCAGACCAGCTGGGAGACATAGTCTCTCCACCGAGTCCTGGGTCTGCCCCGGGGTCTCCTCCCAGTGGGACGTGCCTGAAACACCTCAAGTGGGAGGCGTCCAGGAGGCATCCTAATCAGATGCCCATACCACCTCAACTGACTCCTTTCAATGTGGAGGAGCAGCGGTTCTACTCTGAGCCTCTCCCGGATGACTGAGCTCCTCACCCTATCTCTGAGGGTGAGTCCAGCAATCCTACGGAGAAAGCTCATTTCAGCCGCTTGTATCCGCGATCTCGTTCTTTCGGTCATTACCCAAAGCTCGTGACCATAGGTGAGAGTAGGAACGTAGATTGACTGGTAAATCGACAGCTTTGCCTTAGAACTAAGCTCCCTCTTCACCACAACAGACCGGTACAACGTCCGCATCACTGCAGATGCTGCTCCAATCCGTCTGTCGATCTCTCGCTCCATTTTCCCCTCACTCGTGAACAAGACCCCAAGATACTTAAACTCCTCCACTTGCCCACCAAATGCGTTTTTTGTTGCCTGACTGCCCTGAGCATTTTTTTTTTTCAGCCTTTGTGAGTGGTGCTCTGGGGAAAAAAAAAAAAAAAAGTCTGTGCCCTGTATCCCAGCAACAGCTTGTCACTCTCAGCTCAGCACTTCCGCTTTTCCTATTGTAAGACTTTCTACTAATTTTTGAATAGCAGTCTCTAAATAACAATGGACAGGAAACATTTTCTAGCAGCTCTGTATGTAAAATATGATGATACGGAAAGCAGGAGTCTGAAGGTACGTTCACACCAAACGAGAGCAGACAAATTTTTCACTCGGCACAATTACATTATAACTCAATGTAAACAGACATGAATAGTGAGGTGCAGACAGGCGAAGTTGTCTTTAAAACTTTTGCAGCTGTGTTCAACCTGCTGTGGAAATTCCCAAAATAACGCTATGCTTAGGTTTACATTATCCGACCAGGGGCTTGTTATGTCTGTGAATAAGGGGAGTCGGAGTCACTCTTCATGCAGCTAATGTACTCTCTTTATTTAAACATTCCACAGAATATATACACAGTGGGCCGTGTCCGCCTGACGTCACCCTGTGGACGGGTACGGCATCGTACGCGCACCCCCCACATTCTCCCCCCACCTTTAGAAAAGTGCAAAACCACACACACAATTAAAACCTCCCAAATTTAGGGACCCGAATCATGCACTTAGAACAGGGAACCATGAACTATAATAAAACATCCTATCACATTCACACAAAAGAACAACTAAAATTGGACCTAGTCTCTAAAATATCTAAAATAATCCCATACCATATACACTCTCATGCACACCACCAAGATATATATACACTTATTTGCATAAAGTGTTTTAAGTCACTCCAATGTCCCTGAACAGCCATGGACAAAACCGGCCCGGAGGCCCCGGGCAGCCCCACGGCATGTGCACCCCTGGCCATTGTCTGATCCCAGGGTCGAAGCCACCCTCCCCGGTGAAAATGTTTCTTCCCACCATTAGCTTCGTCTTCCCTCCAGCCCCACAGTGCTGTTGTCCGGTGCGCCATCCCTCCGTGTCCATCGGACCGCTCACGACCGACCGCCTTAAGCATCACCATCATGGCTCCAACCAGTCCAACCCCCTGTGGCTGCACTCTGGTGAAAATCAAAGCCTGCTTGTTGGTGCCATTCGCTGCCTCAGGCGTCTCGCCGTACCGTCCAGCACCCTCATCCAGGGCGCTCCGCTGTGCTGCTACCGTGTCCAGCTGCCGCTGCTCACTTCCGGGGTTCTCAGCTTCGCACTCATCGGCGACCCTCTCCTACCCGGGCGTCTCATCACTGCTCCTGGCACCCTCATACCCGGTGCCCTGCTGCGCTGTCACTGCACCTGGCTGCTGCTGCTCTTCCCCGGGGCCCCCAGCCTCCGTGGACCCGCTCTTGTGCTGTTTAGCGTCCAGCTGCAGGGTTGACTCCTGCTGCATCCCTTCTCCGCCGTCATCACACACCGTGCCATCTGACCCATCAGCACTACGGTCCTGCACCGTGCTGAGCTCCCTGACTGGCTCACCGTCCTTGGTGACCAGGGACTCCTCTACTCGTGGTCCTGGTCCAACCTCAATGTCCAGCTTGCCACTCGCTACCTGATTTTTGCGCAAAGTTAGCTCCTCAGCTAACCCGTCCATAGGCACAGAATGGACCGCTAGCTTCCCAAAGCTAACTAGCTCGGTCAATCCTGGCGCCACCAGCTCCATCGCCCGCAGATTCACATCCACATCTGCCCGACGAAGTGCTCGGTCAGCCGCTCAACAGCATTCTCGTCCGCTCCACCCAGCGTACCGAGGATCCTATGGCCCTCTGTGCCGAGATTATGGGCCAGGAGTGCCCGCCATTGTCTCCTGCCAAGCCAGTGCAAGCCCAGCGCCCTGATGTACTCCTCAAACATGGACCTCCACTCCGGCCACAGGATCACCGGCTCTCCTACGCGCTCCAGGAACGGTGCCGATGGTGGAGGTAGCCCGCACACTCCCATTAGTCTCCTCGTCACCAAATGTTATGTCTGTGAATAAGGGGAGTCGGAGTCACTCTTCATGCAGCTAATGAACTCTCTTTATTTGCACATTCCACAGTCTATATACACAGTGGGCCAGGCCCGCCTGACGACACCGTGTGGACGGGTATAGCATCACACACACACAGCAGGGCTCATCTGAAAATGTCGTCTCAAGCCTTCAAAACTTCACAGATGATGGGTGTTTACGTTACTAGCTTACTAGGATGTCCGTGGCTGGAAACCGTGGGTAAATAACTCCAAAATCCCGATTCAGCTGAAGAATTCCCGATCCTCCTGTCTCCCGGTGAGTGAGTTTCTTTTTCTAACTAGTTTACTCTGCAATGGTGATAATTTTACTCTGTCCGCAAGCTAGCTAGCGGATGCGAATGCGCAATGACGCAAATTCGCGCGTACTCATGTCTTCCCATTCACTTCGTATGGATTCGCGCCACCCGTTCATGTTTGGTGTGAACACACCTTGAGTACAGACTAGTACTGGCGTCCTATGTCCCGCCCATGCAGCAGTTCTGACTGGCTGCTTAAGGTCTGACATTGACGAGCTCGGCTGCAGTCTGAAAAGTTTAACTTTTTTCAACTCTGAGCACTGTGACAAACTAGAAAAGCACTCGGAGAGCGCAGACCTCCGCCAAGCGCCACAGTTCCCCCCATACAGTGTTTGTGTGTACGTTTTCAGATTCCTTGACCATGAAAACATATGACTAGCAATTGGATTCACAATGATTATTTGTTTCTTTGACAGGGACAGTGCAATAAACACAGACAATTAATCAATGACGATCAATCTGATAGTGATAGGATTAGTGGTTCAGTAGTAAAAGCATTGCCTCCTTGGCGGAGGTAATAAACTGAAGTGTTGCTGTTGTGTCTATCTCCTCCACTGATGGATGCTGATTGGGTAGACAGGTTGCCGTGGGTTTTATATTATATTATTGGGGTTGCGCTCCGCGGCAAAACAGAATTTAGAAGCTTCCCCGGCAGAGAGCTCGTTTTTGCGCAGCACGTATGGCTGGCCGGTGAATTTCTGCCAAATGCGCAGCGCCTATGGCTGGGCGGGGAATTTCTGGCAAATAATCCGGCGGCGGACAGCTGCCCGTGTCAGGTTTTGCAGCGTTGCGCAAACACAGGCACACTGGCGGGCCCAGGCCACCAGTGTTTTCCGCGTGCTTTTGTGCCTAAAACGTTGAAGAACGCGGAGTTTGTGTTGGTCAGACACAACGACCAGCGCCCTCCATTGCGCCTGCGCACATGTTGAAAATGGCCGTATGTCACAGTGTTAAAAAAGGCTTTAAAAAATTCCTGTATCCAGACGGTGATGCGGATCATCCCGAAAATTTAATCAGTTCTTCCTTGTACCATTTCCAACAACGCCTGAAAGTTTCATGGAAATCCGTCCAAAAGTTTTTGAGTTATCTTGCTAACCAACAGACAAACAGACAAACAGACAGACAGACAAACAAACCCTGGCACAAACATAACCTCCTCTTGGCCTTTTCGGCCTGGCGGAGGTAAAAATGGCCACCGCCGAAAGCGTTTCTGCACCGAGGGTGCTCAGCGTTGTAAACGCTGGACTACATAGAGAATAAATGGAAAATAGCTGCCCAGAGCGGAAAAAACGTGTTTGGTGGACACGCAGCCTGATAAAACTAGAGGTTAAATTATCGATGCAGTGATTATGAAATTTTGAACCAATACAGATATGATGCTTAAAATGATTGCCTGATACCCAATACCAATACCGACATTTTTGGTTTGTTTTGGTCAGCTGTCCCATCTTCATGCCAGCCAAACAGAGAAATATGGATTATTAAAACTAACTGAACAGTTACTTCAGCCCTTCATCACATACAGTATTTCAATGAGCACAAATTCATTCAAACAAATGTCTGCCTGAATTTTAACTTCATTTTAACTTTTACATGAGAAATAAAGTTTCTGTGAAAAATAATTGATTAAATCCTTTGTAATTTGTTATGTCATTAACTCAAGCCAGTGCCAATTGTGACGTTGTTTATTGATATTAATACTATGTATTATTGTGGTTATGGGTGGTGGTTCCACCCTTCCGGTTCCGTCGCCACCCGGGGTATAAAGGGCCAATGCGGAAGAGGCACGGTCTCTTCGACCACCTCTCTGCCTAGCGGGAGCATCTGGCTATACCCAGTGAGTTATATAATAAAGTCCTGTTCAGTTCACCACTTCCCACGTTTTATGGACATAACATTTGGCGATGAGGATAAAGTATGGATGCAGGCGTGTCGTCTATTCGCCCATTTTTGGAGACTCTGGGGGAGCCTCCGGTGCCTTGGACAAGGTGGTTCGCTGCTTTTCAGAACTATCTGGTGGCACTAAACATCGGCAAACTGAGGAAGGTACGAGCACGGGCGATTTTAGTCCACAATTTGGGTATGGAAGGACAGCGTATCCTTTCTACCTTGGGAGCTAGCGATAGCTTCGATGACGTGGTTGAGCTAATGGTGCGACATTTTTGTGCACCCGCAAATGTCATTGTCAAGAGGATCCAGTTTCGGCAGCACCTCCAGCGGACTGGTGAGTTGGTGCAGCATTATGTTGCGGACCTGTGGCAGCTGGCTTGAGGCTGCCAATTTGGTGATTTAGAGGAAGAAATGGTCCGCAACCAGCTGGTGGAGCACACGCTGTGTTCGTCAGCACAGTCGAGATTGCTTACACACTCTGGCGAACTGACTTTAGCCACAGCTGTGGAGATAGCTCAACAGTGTGAAGCAGCGGACAAGCTATCACACAACCTCCGTGAGAGAGTTACGCTATGCCATGACTCAAAATCAACGACGCAGGCTGTGGATCTGGACATCGAAGACGGTGAGCAAGAGGAATGCGCTGCATCTGTGAAGATGAGGTCTGCCCTGGGATCACCCAGATGTTCGGGTTGTGGGTCCACTAAGCACCGATATAAGGATAGAGAGTGTCCGGCGATAGGTAAATGCTGTGGCAAGTGCGGATACTCTGCAGTCCACATGGTGAGGACATCGACGGCCTCACTCACACCATCATGGACTACAACAACTTCTGTGTGGACAACACCATACCCACCAAGATCATATGGTGTTGCTCGAACAACAAACGCTGGATCAACCCTGAGATAAAATCACTACTGAAAGAGAAGAAGAGGATCTTCAGGTCGGGGAACAGGGAGATGCTGAAGTCCATATAGAAGGAGCTAAGGAGGAAGATCAGAGAAGGCAAGGACAGCTTCAGGAAGAAGATGGAAGAGAAGCTGCAACAGAGCTACATCGGCGGGGTCTGGAGAAACCCCAAAACCATCTCTGGGCTCCAGGATACCTCCTCCCAGGCCACAGGGGGGCAGGGAGTGGGCGAACAATCTGATGCTGTTTTTTAATAGGTTTGACCAACCGCCCTCCCTCCCACCTGCATAACAACCACTGCTGCCTCTACCGTCATCGAGACCTGCTGTTCACTCCCCCCCACCAACACCCCCCCCCCCCATTCCCAGCACACAGCCCCCCAACCTGACCCTCACTAAGACCCAGGTGAGGGTGGAGCTGAGGAAGATCAAGGCGAGGAAGGCCTCGGGTCCGGACTGCATCAGCGGGAAGCTCCTCAAGTCCTGCGCAGACCAGCTGTGTGGGATTGTGGAGCACATCTTCAACCTGCGCCTGAAGCTAGGGAGGGTACCACAGTTGTGGAAAACATCTTGTGTGGTACCTGTACCAAAGACTTCCCACCCCAGAGACCTGAACAGCTACAGACCAGTGGCCCTGACGTCTCACCTGACGAAGACCCTGGAGAGACTGCTCCTTGCTCACCTCCGCCCCCTGGTGGGACCAGCAATGGATCCACTCCGGTTCACCTACCAGCATGGCATTGGGGTGGAGGATGCAGTGATCTTCCTCCTTCACCGTTCCCTGTCCCACCTGGAGAGGCTCGGGAACGCGGTGAGGATCATGTTCTTTGACTTCTCCAGTGCTTTTAACACCATCCAACCAATGATCCTGAGGGACAAGCTGCTGTGCACAGGGGTGGACCAGCACCTGTCATCGTGGATCCAGGACTACCTCACAAATTGGCCACAGTTTGTGAGAACCCGGGACTGTGTGTCTGACACGATCATCGGTAGCATGGGGGCCCCCCAGGGAACGGTTTTAGCTCCCTTCCTTTTCACCCTTTATACTGCGGACTTCTCACACAATACAACACACTGCCATCTACAGAAGTTCTCTGATGACTCTGCGATCGTCGGCCTCATCTCCAATGGAGATGAAGCTGAGTACAGAGGACTTATCCATGACTTCATGGACTGGTGCCATCGGAACTGCCTCCAGATCAACGCAAGAAAAACTAAGGAGCTGGTGGTGGACTGCTGCAGGCAAGGACAACCCCTCACAGCACCAGTAAACATCCAGGGAACAGACATTGAGATGGTGACATCCTACAAGTACCTTGGTGTTCATTTGAACAATAAACTAGATTGGTCACACAATACTGACGCACTCTACAAGAAGGGACAGCACAGGCTGTTCCTACTGAGGAGGCTCAGGTCTTTTGGTGTACAAGGGGTGCTCCTGAAGACCTTCTATGATTCGGTGGTGGCATCAGCCATCACTTTTGAAGTGATCTGCTGGGGCAGTGGCATCACAGCAGCCAATAGGAAGAGACTGAACAAACTGATCAAGAAAGCTAGCTCTGTCCTGGGGCAGCGCCTTGACCCAGTGGAGGAGATAGGAGAGAGAAGGATGGTGGCTAAGCTGTCATCTCTGCTGGAGTCCGAGTCCCACCCTATGCAGGACATACTGAACGCACTGAGGAGCTCACTTAGCAGTAGGCTACATCATCCTAGGTGCGCAACCGAGAGGTTTCACAGGTCCTTCCTACCTACGGCTGTCAGACTTTATAACCTAAGCAGGGCTGCTCACAGAGATAGCAAAAAAACGTGACAACCTAATAGTATTGAATGCAAAAGATGCAACAGACTTACACAAAATGGTCCCCTCCAGTATACAACTAGGACAATATCAGTCGCTACGGAGGGTGACAATATGTATGGGTACATATTCATACTATGTGGGGTAACTAAATAGACGGTTATGCTGTTTATTCCATCTAGCTACAATGCTCTGCACTGTGTATATATATTTATATATTTATGTGTACATATGTATATTCACTGCTCTTATTTTCTTATCTTCTAAATTATTGCTCTGAGTGTTGCTATCCCTGTGCTGTTGCAATCCTGGAATTTCCCCATTGTGAGACTAATAAAGGCTTATCTTATCTTATCTTATCATTTTGCCAGGGCCTGTAATAGGTTTGAGCGAGGGGAACGGCGACACAAAGCGGATACCCCTGCTCCAGCTCCTACAGTGATTCACACCGTCTCCTCGAGCATAGATGGCCGTGCATACTGTATGGTGAAGTTGGACAGCGAGGAAGTGCCGTTACTTGTGGACATGGGCGCGGTGAGGTCCGTACTGAACTGGCCTACTGTGAGGAGTTTTTTTCCCATATTACTGAGTGAGAGGTCTTTCAACGTCATTTTATGAATATGGTGGGAATAGACTGCCCATCGTGGGTTCGCTGGAGCTGATGGCTAGATAGAAGGCAGCGGAGGTAGCCAATTTGCAGTTTGTGGTGACCGCCAGTGGAGTGAATGTGATGGGCTGCGACCTTTTCTACGGACTTGGCTTCATGATCACCAGCGGTAGTGGAGAGGAGTGGTCGGGCTGTGGCTTGTGGGACCGGCTGGTTCCGCAAGTATTGGACGACGCAATATGGGATGAACCTTGGTCTAGCATTTTGGGAGATGAGCAGGACCAACTCCATCCAGGGCCATCACGGGAGGGTGCCTGTGCCAGGGTCCAAGCTGCCCTAACTGAGGGAACTGGGCGGCACAGTGGGACGCCCGTGACCGCGGATGGAGCCCTGTGGCTGGCCCAATCTACCACTGGAGTTCGGCTGGGAGGTACCGAGAAGCAGGGGGTCACAACAGCTTCGTCAGCATCTGAAATGAAAGTGAGCGGGGCAGGACCGGCTGGCACAGTGAAACAACGTGCCACACAGAAACACTGGAAGCTGAGTCAGGCTCCTCTAAGGGTTGCTGATGTGGTCTGGCCCAGAGGGGTGGCCCGGTCGAGAGGAGTTCATAAGAAGCGCAAACGTCAGGAGGACTAGGGGCGGCTGCAGGTGGTGGTTGTTCGGGAGGGCGGCTACCTTCAGCTGTCTGAAGGCTCATGGAGACATTCTAACACACTGCGGTGCACCACTGATGAGAAGGAGGTGTCCTGGATTCGAACTGGGTCATCTCTGGGCGCAAAGAGAAGAAGATGCTCTGGATGGGACCCGCCTGACTGGTCTCCGGGGGTGGTTTCTTCATGGGGACTGTACGGTAGTGGGGGGCAATGTGTTTAGTATGTGTTATTACTAATTGCCCTGGCTACGTAGTTCATATGTTTTTGTTCATCACAGTGTTGCTATGTGAGTTGCCCATGTGGAAAAAAAAAGACCAAGTAATGTTTGTGCCACTGTGTTTGGGGCGTCTATTATGGTGTGGTTTGCCCGGGTTACAGGGGTGGTTCTGGTTGGGCGGATTTATGGCATGGCGTGGATGTTAACATTGACTGTGTTGTGTGTTGAATTAAGGTTTTATCCTGTTTGTACATATGTTCATGGGATTATTTTATATGTTATACTAGGAACACGGCAGTTTTTTTGGGTTATGGACTATACAGTACTAAAGACGGCAGAATAATCTGTCAGAATAATCTACCAGGCCCCCTCTAGCTTTAGTTATTTGTGTGTATGGATAGGTCGTGCATATTTCTGTTTATTGTTAGTGTGTGATTCGGGTTACAAATTTGGGAGGGCCTGAATTTGTGTGTGTGTGTTTTGGACTCTTTTAAAGGGGGGGGGTGATGTTGTTTACTGATATTAATACCATGTATTATTGTGGTTATGGGTGGCGGCGGAACCGGAAAGGTGGAGCCGCCACCCAGGGTATAAACGGCCAATGTGGAAGAGGCATGGTCTCTTCGACCACTTCTCTGCCTAGCAGGAGCATCTGACTGTACCCAGTGAGTTATATAATAAAGTCCTGTTCAGTTCACCACTCGCCTCATTATTGTGCCACGTTTTATGGATATAGCAGCAATGAACTCAATTGAAGCACTGAAACAGACATGTATGCTCACCAGTCTGGCATCTGGGCTCCATCCAGGGTGAACGGTTATCCAGTGCGGTGGACTCCACTGCCTTTTTGTTTGTCTCTTTGTCAATGGTGCTGTCTGTGTGGAATTTGTTTTGTTTCCTGGGTGTTGCAGCTGTTGAATGGGTCTTGCTGTTGGCTGAGGATTGTGTGCGTCTTTTCAGCTTTTTTTCCACCACTACTAATTCCTTTGAAATGTAGTGTTTATGTGCAAAATACTGGAAGCTCATCTGGCTTCTTTCTAACAATGCTGTGAATTTATGGCTAAATATCCCTGTAATAACATAGATGGATAAATCTGTGCAAATGAAAGAGGACTGGATATGTTGAATTTTCACTAATTCTGGGAATGCAAGGAAGCTCATTGGTGAGTAGTGGTGTGCAATACTGCAGGATTTGTTATCGATCCAATACCAAGTAAATACAGGGCCAGCATCGCCGATACGATACCAACACTTTTTTAATCATTAAAGTGGATGGCATCATCAAATTACTAAATTTGAATGAATTTTTATGACCTTTGTTTTGTGATTTTTCCTTTGGATTATTAATTAGTTAAAACACAGGACAGAATCTGGGCAAAGTTTAGAAGTAAATACATACAGTATCACTTTCACAGTTAGCACAAAAGGGTCATTATATTCAATTAAATCTGAGCCATATTATATTCAGTATATTTGTTTCAATTCCAGTAAATGTACTCATTTAAATAAAACGTTTCAATGGGATAAATGGCTTTTACTTTTGCTGCTATATGTCTCTGCACATTACCCTAACCATTTACACAAATGCCATATCTGCTGCTGTCTGTATGTCACTGCAATACTGATCATGTGCAATCATATCTGTCACCATCTGCACCTACACCACTGCATTGAAATGCACTACAGGTATTCACCTCTAGCTGTCTGAATATAGGATTGCTGGGTTTATTAACACTAATCGTTTACCTAATTGTTTACCTCTATGGAGGTCAGAGTCCTGGCTGCCATTGGCACCACGGGTTGCATCACTGTATATAGACTGTACATTGACTGCTGCTGTCGCTGTTTGTTCTTGTTTCTCTTTTTTAATCCAGCCTAATTCCTTTCTTTCTATAAAATGCACACCAATGTAGAGAGAGAGAGATACGCCATTTCAATTCTCCTGTATGTCCTGCATGTATAGGAGTACTGACAATAAAATCTTTGAATCCTTGAATCCTAAATGTATTATACCAAGGACTTAGCAAAATTTATACTTTTTGAGTTGACTAAAGTAACAAATGACCAGTTGCACTTTGAAAATTAATATTAACTAATGCCAAAGATGAGTAAAATATTACTTTCACCATTAATATCTACCTGGATATTCTCTGCCATACTGAAAGGCCTCTGTCAATGATCTCTGCCTCTGGGTCGGGGGTCTGGGTCTGTCGGGGCTGGGGGGTGGGGTATTTCTCTCCCCCTCTCCCCATTTCTGCAGCTCGGCATTGTCGTTTGGATGATTTTCATATGCTTGTATAAATTAGTTGTGTTACCACTGCTTGCCGTTGTTTCATTTTTGGCCTGAAAATATAGCCACACGGCGAACCTCTTCCTCTCTGCCATTCTTCTGCTCCGTCGCTGTGCTGTGTGTGCGCGCTGCAGGTGTTCTGATATTTTATTATACTAATCAGAACCGCCATACCCTGGGTTACTATGCATGTGCGGCATGCGTGGCAAGCACGTGCATACATAGTAACAGGAAATACGCCTCTGCCTATAATTTCATCATACAATACAGCTGATGGAAACAGCTGATGGAAGGTAAGCAATGCGCATGCCTACAACAGGAAAGGGGCGGGGCGCTGCATCATCATTGGCTAATCCAAAAATGTGGCGCGATTTCGGTGTGTGTCTCTTTATATATGTTATATATATTTCCTGCTGTTAAAAATTACTCAATACAGCTGACAGAAGGTAAACAATAGCATACCATGGCCAAGCTGATGGAAGGTGAGCAATTATGTAATGTTAGTGCCATATTTGCAGTGCAACTGATTCTGACAAAGTATGCTAAAACGATAGCTATATGTATCGGTTTGCCATATGGGTATGGTATTCTGAGAAAGTGTGGTAAAATGGCAGAACACCGGCTGCTGCCATCGGTAAATATTAATTTTTTGGCTGATGGACCAATGGCAGTCGACAGCCGATAGTCAGCAGATACATCAGTGTGTCCTTTGTTTAAATGTGAGAAAACAAAATTTTCCCTTGCCGGTCATGAGATATGCACCACATCTGCACATTATATCAAATTACAGTGAAGATCATTTTCACAGCAGTGTACTGTAAGGTGTCATAGCCTGGAAAACACAGGTGTAATTAATACAATTAATCATTGTCATGTTCCATTTAGTCTGTCACAGCTAATCCAGTGAGCCAACAAGCACCACAACAGGACCCTGGCACCGTCTTTCCCAAGTGGACCACTTGGTCCTTTAATTTGTGTCATTAATTACACCTTTATTTGACAATGACGTGTCTAAATGGCTCACGCAAAAATAATTTATTAACACCGTGTTCTTGTCATGATGCAAATGTACAAAGAGAATATTTATTTTCCAGTGACTAATCCATGCTACGGGGGGACAACTCAGCTACGCATTTGATGATTAGCCCAGACAAAGTACACAAGACAAATATGATAAGATGGCAGCTGTTATGCAACAGCGATGGCCACTTGAGTAATCACCAGCCGGCTTTGGAGGTGATCAGGCACTGAGGAAGCTGCTCCTGACCTTCTTATTACTCTCCTCCACAATCTGCTGCTTTAATATTGGCTTATGAACCTAACTGCAATGAAATTACCAGCATGTGTTGAAGAACACTTACATTTGTTTACCCTGCCGTTAGTTTTTTCTTTTTCCCAGTTAAGGTCTTACTCTTTCCAGCAGGACAATGCCACATCACATTCTAGATGTGTTACAACAACATGTATCCAAGGGAGCACAAAAAAAACAGATGTGCTTGCAATCCAGTTTTGTGGCCCACTGAAAATATTTTGTGCATTATGATCATGACAAAAGATACTGCTGCTGCACTTCTGTACAAAGACTGGGAAAACATTACACTTTCAAAACTTCAACTCTTGTTCTGATCAATAAATATGAATGAATTTAGTAATGATTTTTGTATCATGTTAAATAACTTCTCTTTTTTTCTTCCAAATACAAGGGCCGCTCATTAAAGATTTCATCTGTTGCACATGCACAATAATACATAACTATACCTATAGTTCACAAGATAATTTGCAGGTCTGAACTCCTAAGAGTTTCACTTTTACAAGTGCTAAGGTGGAGTAAGATGTGATAATGGAGCCAGATGAATGCAGAGAGGTCATTAGGTTCCTGGACTTGAAAGGCCACACACCACGGGAGACGTTCGATGAGATGAAAGCAATTTATGGGGAGGAAGCCCCATTGTTTAATGCAGTCAAGCACTGCCATCAACAGTTCAAGTGTGGTCGGACATCGGTGGGAATGGCACACATTCCTGGGCGACCATGGTCCCCATTGAAGAAGACCCCATCCAGCAAGTGAAGGTCACCATTGTGGGGGATCACCACATAACTGTTTGCAAACTAGCCCAGGATGTCAGGATCAGTGTGAGGTCTGTGGAAAAAAAAATCAGCCATGGCCATTTGCACACGTGGAAGTTGTCAGTACAAAGGATTTCCTGGTTACTCACACCTTTCCAGAAGCAGGAATGAGTTGCATGCACCATGGCTATTTTGGCCATGTGCCAAGAAAACCAGAAGGACTTCTTTGACAGAGTAATCACACAGGACAAAACATGGGTCCGTCACTATGATCCAGACACTGAAGCCCAGTCGAAGCAATGGAAGCATTATGACTAGAAAGCATGTGTCCAACCCTCAGCAGTCAAGGTCATGCGCATGGTCTTTTGGGACCAGCATGGAGTATTGATGATGGATTTCCTGGCAAAGGGTACCACAATTACTGGGACTTACTACCCTTCAATGCTGCAGAAATTGTAGAAGGCCATCAAAACTGAGAAGCATGGCATGCTAATCAAAGATGTCCGCTTCCTGCAAGACAACTCCCCGGTTCACAACTCACATGTCCAGACAGAAGCACAGTCCTGCGGTTATGAAATCCTTCCTCACCCCTTAGTCTCCTGACCTTGGACCATCTGACATTCATGTCTTTCCAACCATGAAGTCATTTTTGTGTGTGTGTGACCCTTGGTGGTACCTATGTAGAGAAAGACTAATAACAGTGTAAAGTTTGATTCTTCTCAATCCATGGGAAATGAGTCAGGGGAAATCTTTAATGAGCAGCTCTTGTTGCTACTATGCAATGAATAAAAATTCTGAATAATAATTAAAAACTATCATGGGTCAAAGTTAATTCATTTTATGAAAGAAGTGGCATATGATTTCAAGATCTGTGTATTTGCTGATCACTCTTCTTGGAGTGGTCCTTAGGGAAATGTGGAGCACAGCAAACAAGATGAAGACAGGGAAGACTGTCCTTTTTTTGTCTGTGCAAATGGATTCTGACAAGACTTACAGCAGGATACATTCATCTTATAGAGCCAAGATTACAGATAAAGTAAAACAGACAGAACCTGAAAATCCACTGTACTGTACATTTGTTTGCACAGTTTCTTTATTACTTTGCACTCCAGCAAGACTGGGAAATAAAGCAAAGAATATTGACTCCAGTCTCGTATCTGGATGCTAAAAATAAAGGAGCTTAGCCAAGCACAAGGACTGGAAACAAAGATGAAACAGCAGTCCTGTCTGCCCATGGGAAACTGTAAACCTTTGCCAGAGTATTCTTGGGGGAAGTCATTTTGCTGTATGCATTTTGTCCCCCAGGTGACCACATACAGTATGAGCAATAACAGCAACTCAACCAAAATAATACATATACACTATCGGATTGTTGACAGTTATTTTATATGAAATCAAATCACCATTGCATATTTATGGGTTACATAACGTGTGAATTGAGAGAATTTCTAAAAATAAAGACCAAAGCCAATAGCACTGGAAATAATGAAAAAATGATACACGAAGAACATGTTGAGTACAGGCATGATGGGTGTGGCTGCTTCATAACATACCTCAGGCTGGACCCTCCTGTTCCTGCTCCAGCAGCAGCCCTGGAGGAGGCTAAAACCACAGCAGGCAGGTGAGGTCCCGTCTCCCCACATGGCCCATCTCCCCCATGCTGCTATGGCAACATCCTGGCACCCACCTCAACCTCTATACACAATTTTCAGTCAGAGGATACATTTACTTTGCATTTGACAGATAAGATAGCGATGATGATGATGATGCCGGGCCTGCATTTCCTGCATAGGACACGTACGGCTTAATACTGCTTCTCAACTCCACTGAATAAAATGTAAATCTTCTTCAGCATCACCGATCCTTGATGCCATAAAGTTCTGTTATCACAAGTTCCCACCAGCTTCTTTAGATTTGAAATCCTTCAGCAACGTCTTAATGCAGAACTTCCTGTGATTTTTCACAGCTCTCCGTTGTACACTGGACTTGGTTCCACTCCATCTTTAATTCACATATAAGGCTGTCCGAGACCTTCGGTGGCCATGTGTTTCCTTCTCTCCTCCAGGATATAAACAGAGTGGAGAAGCAGGCTGCCGACAGACAGTGAGAGGATGCTGTGTCTTTATGATGCTGCTATAATCGGTGAGGCAGCACTCTCTGTCTTTGCTACTGCCTGTGACGTATGGATGGAACTCGACTAGGGACCCATCCTGAGCCAGAGACAGAGCAGCAGGGACCTGGCACTGAGCTTCAGGTAAAAGAGGCCTCTGGGATGAGGTGGGACAACAGAATGACAAGGAATGAATGGTTAATGATTGTAGATACAGATCTCATCATCATCACCCTCAACATCCTCCCAGGTGGGGTCTTCGTGGGGCTGGGGAAGTCAGGCAGGGAGGAGGTTCAGCTCTACTGGCCTTCCCATGTGACTCAACAAAAGCGTTTGCTCTGCCTTCTCACTTGCAATTGTATCCTGGAGACAGAGACAATGGGGATGCTCCTCCTCTTTTATCCATCTCTACTGGCTTTACTTGTGGTACAAAACCCCATGAGATGCTGAGCATCTGCCCCACCCATCGCTGCAAGGCTTTACCTCTAGCCTGCTTCACACAAGCCTCTTTTCAACCAATGCAGCACGAATGCTGGTGCTAGTGTTCGCATGTCCTTGACCGGTGCACAGCTTAGCTCCAAAAGAGCTTTTTCTACATTAATTTTATGTGTTCCAGGAACTGTGGGTGTTCCACCTCTTGGTCGGTGATGTCACTAGTGCTACAAGCCCAGACTAGCTTTGTAATGTGGCCGAAACACCAATTTCTCAGGTTGAGCACCAGTGTTTTGGATTCTGAGAGTGGTAATAATAATGGCTCTGACAGCAGCACTTGTCCCCATTGAAAAGAGGTAACAGACCCCGACTATGAGCAATGGATATTCAGGTTCAGGTTCAGGTTACTTTATTTGTACCCGTAGGTAGATTTGTTTTGCAGTCTGGTGACATCCATATTTACAAGCCACAAATTACATTCAACATAGACACAAACACAGGCACATATGAAGCTGACTATAAACATGATAAGAATACTCAAGGCTCCATCATTCAGGGTATAAAAAGACAAAGAGATGGGAGAAAAACCAGAGGTAAGAGAGAAGGGTCATATTAAAAGTTAAAAACTAGTCAAAGAGGTTAAAAACTCAAAGGTCTAAAACCCAATAGAATATTTAGATGGAGGAATAAGGTGCTTTAAAATCTTCCGTATACCACTTTTAATTAACATGTAGGAGGACCTTTGTATGGTTATTAGATACAGCCGTGGACAAAATTGTTGGTATCCCTCTGTTAATCAAAGAAAACCCACAATGGTCACAGAAATAACTTGAATCTGACAAAAGTGGTAATAAATAAAAATTCTATGAAAATTAACCAATGAAAATCAGACAATGCTTTTGAATTGTGGTTCAACAGAATTACTTTAAAAAACAAACTCATGAAACAGGCCTGGACAAAAATGATGGTACCCCTAGAAAAGATTGAAAATAATATGACCATAGGGACATGTTCAACCAAGATGTGTCCTCTAATTAACATCACAGGTGTCTACAAACTTGTAATCAGTCAGTCGGCCTATTTAAAGGGTGACAAGTAGTCACTGTGCTGTTTGCTGACATGGTGTGTACCACACTAAACATGGACCAGAGGAAGCAAAGGAGAGAGTTGTCTCAGGAGATTAGAAAGAAAATTATAGACAAGCATGTTAAAGTTAAAGGCTATAAGACCATCTCCAAGCAGCTTGATGTTCCTGTGACTACAGTTGCACATATTATTCAGAAATTTAAGATCCACGGGACTGTAGCCAACCTCCCTGGACGTGGCCGCAGGAGGAGATGGATAATACGAATTGTAACAAAAGAGCCCAGAACAACCTCTAAACACATTCATGGTGAACTCCAAGGTCAAGGTACATCAGTGTCAGATCGCACCATCTGTCGCTGTTTGAGCCAAAGTGGACTTCATGGGAGACAACCAAGGAGGACACCACTGTTGAAAACAAATCATAAAAAAGCCAGACTGGAATTTGTCAAACTGCTTGTTGACAAGCCACAAAGCTTCTGAGAGAATGTCCTATGGACAGACGAGACAAAACTGGATCTTTTTGGCAAGGCACATCAGCTTTATGTTCACAGACGCAAAAATGAAGCATACCAAGAAAAGAACACTGTCCCTACTGTGAAACATGGAGGAGGTTCTGTTATGTTCTGGGGCTGCTTTGCTGCATCTGGCACAGGGTGTCTTGAATCTGTGCAGGATACAATGAAATCTCAAGACTATCAAGGTATTCTAGAGAGAAATGTGTTGCCCAGTGTCAGACAGCTTGGTCTCAGTCGCAGGTCATGGGTCTTGCAACAGAATAATGACCCAAAACACACAGCTAAAAACACCCAAGAATGGCTAAGAGCCAAACATTGGACTATTCTAAAGTGGCCTTCTATGAGCCCTGATCTAAATCCTATTGAACATCTGTGGAAGGAGCTGAAACTTGCCGTCTGGAGAAGGCACCCTTCAAACCTGAGACAACTGGAGCAGTTTGCTCATGAGGAGTGGGCCAAAATACCTGCTGAGAGGTGCAGAAGCCTCATTGACAGTTACAGAAATCGTTTGATTGCAGTGATTGCCTCAAAAGGTTGTGCAACAAAATATTAAGTTAAGAGTACCCTCATTTTTGTCCAGGCCTGTTTCATGAGTTTGTTTTTTAAACTAATTCTGTTGAACCACAATTCAAAAGCATTGTCTGATTTTCATTGGTTAATTTTCATAGAATTTTTATTTATTACCACTTTAGTCAGATTCAAGTTATTTCTGTGACCACTGTAGGTTTTTCTTTCATTAACAGAGGGGTACCAACAATTTTGTCCATGTGTGTAGGTCACAGTCCAAAAAAATTTCTTCAGTGTTTTCATATATAGATAGATAGATTTGTTTATTTGACAGGGACAGTGCAATAAACATAGACAATTAATCAATGACAATCAATCTGATGTGTTGCACAGAGTGTATAGCTATTAGCTAATTTGCAACTCTTGTCCCTGGATGGGCTTTAGAAAGGAGAAACAAATAAAAAAAAAAAAAAAAAAAAAAAAGGAAAGAAAAGGAATACACAATAACCACATACAGTACATCAATGCAAAAAACATAAATACATTATAAATACACAATTATAAATATTATAAATACACAAATATAACAACCTGACACACATTTGCCTATTTCAGGCCTCCCTCCCTTCGTCACTCACTATAAACAAACATTCATTCCTTCCCTTCATTCACTCTCACCCTGCAGACAATCATTTCATACATGGGTACATTCTTGTTTATTTTTCAGCCAGTTTTTAACCTTTTTAGTGAATGTTTTAAAGTCCGTTATTATTTTAATTTCATTTGGCATTGTGTTCCAGATGTGACTGCCCTTTATAGAGAATGCTGTTTGTCCAAATGTGGTTCTGCGGTGGAATATTTTACAGTTATTGTTAACAGAACTCCTGGTGGCTCTGCTGCTGTCCTGTCTTTGGATGAAACCAGCAAGTGGCTCAGGTGCTGATTTATGGAAACATTTGAAAGTTAATTTCAGTAAACAGAGGTCAATGAAACTCTCAAAACTCAATAGGTTGAACTCAATATAAAACTCAATATAAGTTACAAACACTGTATAACCACAGATATCTCAGCTCACACATTCCACCCCTGTACCAAAAATAAAATCTGTAAATCACTATAATTTGGTGACAGGAAAAATCTTGCTATTTCTGTAGCATGAAGCACCAGGGTACAGTATTTCATTACTGCTCAGTCAGCCAGTTAGGGTGCTTATATGGCACAGGGTACAGTAACTTATGCATACTGCCACTTAGTACTTAATAATTTTAAACCCAAAGGCCATACAAGAATATGGGACTTTTGCTAACAGGCTGAAGTGACAAATAGGCCAGAGGAAACTCAACTAAATCACAGTCAATTTACAGTCTCGGAGTGGACTGTAACCCGGTGCCTCACATTCTGTTAGGCTTTGGGCTAATTGATGCCAGATGTCAGGCGAGGCAGACTGAAGTAAGGCCAGCTTTCAGTCAGTTTGACCCAGCTGGCAGGTGCATGGCAGCACCTGCAGTTTTAGGCACACAGCAGACTTCTCAGTGACAGCATGTCACCACGTGAGATGTGGGTCAAGTTCACGAGTTGACACAGACACACCTAGAGACCCACAGGCGATAAAAGGCTCACTTGTCATATCAGGTTAACGGTGCTTGAAATTAATCTGCAAACAGATGTAACACAGCAAAGTGTTTGTGGTGGGGAATTCTTGGTTTTTCATCCAGTAAATGAATGCCCCAGTTCTCAGCGCACAAATCTTTAAAACAAATCAACAAACAAACACAAAACAAACACAAATCTTAAAACAAAAACAAACAAACACAAATCTTAAATCTTAAATCTTAAAACAAACACAAATCTTTAAAAATCCCATGCTCAGTCTTTTTCCACAAAGAAGTTTTTATGTCTAAATTCCATGGAGCTTCAATCTTAACAGTTTCACAGGCACAACTGACCCTGCAGGACTCAACTGTAACAATACTAACTGATGAACAACCTGCAAAGAGTCATTGTAACAAATGACAAATGTCATCCTAATTATCCCATTTCATCATTTCGGGAGTAGATGTTTGTTTCTATATGTGTGTATATGAGGGTGTGCTCCTTATTAAATCTGTGCAAGCCTGATTGTGGACACAGCTGAAAGTTAAGAGGTCCTTAGACTGAGCCAAATCTTATTAATGACTGTGAAGAGGTTGTCTCCAGCATGCTGAAGAGGTTGAGAAAAAAATTACATGTTTAATAAATTCATTTTTGTGCTTTATTTAGGCAGGAAAATGGATAAAGATGTTAATGAAAGACACAGGAAGGATGTTTCTGGTTGGGAATTGAATGAAGGAACACTGCAGATTTGTCATAACCATTAGACCACCAACACCCCAAGATATAATTTTTAATAGATTGTATCATATTTTTGTTTTAAACTGATTGATTGATTAATTGATTAATATAGTGCTGATAAATTATGGTACATTATATAAATTTGGATTTAAAGGTAGTTTGTAACATCTACAACTTCATGACCAGGGACTGCACCAGTATTTAAGATCGTGTGAGCTGATCTTAACTTCTCTTAGTGATATAAATGGACTTTGCATTTTGCGTGTTCAGATTTTGTTATGATGCTTCACATTGTATACAAATCATATTCCATGAATGACTGATTTCAAGAAAATAATTTTGAACACCAATAGTAATAATAAAATCCTTAGATTGTTTATTATCCCTAAACATACCACCTTTGTTTCATATGAAAGTTATTTTGAACCACATATGGTTGTGGGTGTGTTTGTGTGGGTTAGATGATGGTGGTGGAGGCTGACCTACTACTTCATATCTGTGCCTGCCAGTCTAGACCACCTACATACAGAGTACACGTAATCCTCTCATACACTATAATACAGTGCCCATCACTTCATGTACTGTAATAATCAGAAAGCGACACATATGAGCTCTCTGGTCATTTTCTTTTTCTGATGGAGACCCAGACTGTCTCAAAAGTGAACTGGGCCACAGGTATTTATTTTCTGTGACCTCGTTCAACACATGATTGAACAACGGCTGAATTATTATACAGATTTCACTAAAACGTGACAGTGAAAACTAAATCCCGGTCTTTTGAGGATAATCTAAAACACAGACCCATCTCTCTGTTTGTTAAATGTGTTCGAAACACCTTATCAACTCAATGTCAGACGTCGGTGTACAAAAATGTTTTCTTGCTTTACCTGAGCTCTGCCTAAAGACAAACATTTATCACATGGTTATACAGTAACGTCTTCAGCTTATGAGAGCCTCAGCTGAATAAGTACATTTCATGTCTGCAAAGCTGTAAACTGTTTCAAGGAATACTTTATGTAATTATGACCCTAAAATTAAACCTAGTAATTCAAAAATGTGATTAAGCAGGCGGCAGAACAGTGTGGTTAGGTCGTGGGAATTTCACACATTATAGAAATATTAAATGGAAAGGCAACACAGTTTTATGTTATTAATTTCTTCAGTGCCTAAACGCAAAAATAAAAGTCACAGTTTATCTACTTGATATGACCATTGCTAAAATCCCAGTTTTGCATATTTGCAGCACAAAGAATTCTGAATTTACCTTGGAAAATATTCAACATACTCAACAGTTTAGCACTCGGGTGCCTACAACTCCAACACCTCTGCTCAGAGACAACAGCTTTAGCCCTGCTTACATTCTACAGTCAGCTGTCTTTCTCAGTAATTTACCACAGAGTTGGAAGCCTTACCCCATTAATCATTCTTCCATCTAGGATCTTCAACTCTTCATCTCTAGAATGAGACCCGATACAAGGCCTCAAGTCTGACTCTACATTCTACACAGAGGGTCAGTTACTACAACAAACCCGATCAACTAAAAACCTAACTGGCCTTCATGTGAGGCAGGTGTATAACCTGCATGGAGTCTGTTGTGATAATCAAAATGTGTGTGTATGTGTGATATGTCTTAGTGACACATATGCATAGCTGGCTTCAGGTCCATGTAGGGTGTTGACTTGAATGCCCTAGACTCTGCCATGCCAGCTTTGAGAACCTGAGGATGGAAGGCAACGTGCTTTCGCCGTCAGCCTCTTGTGAGTGATGATGGGCTGACATCTTTGGCAGCTCCAGGGCCACAAACTTTATCTGCAAGAGGCTCTAACATTGCTCCTGCTGTACCACAATCTCCAGGTAACACAACATTTCATTTACCTTTTTTCAGGTTTCATTGAATTCAACTTTTCTTTCTCGACCCTCTGCACTTCAATTACAATTCAAGTTCTGCTGGTATTAAAAGCAGAGCCATCTTTTACCTGCTTTACAGGGCAAATAGAGGTGAGCTCTGTCACACAGGTAAGATGAGTGTTTACAGCCCTCATCTGAACCCTAATATCAACTCCACCGTTGCCTTCAGCAACAAACTTTTGTACAGTGATCCGCTTTTGTCATCACCTGGATACAATAGACTTGATGTCTGAGCTAAATGAAGACAGACGTTACACTGCCTTCAAATGATAGCAATTAGTGCAAATTGCTGGATTAAATCTAATTGCATCCATCCAGATGTGGACAATGGGGCCTAAATGCATGATGTCTTTGGGTGCCAAATACAAAACACTGTTTCACCATGTGTCCTCATCAAACAGATATACAAGATCAGAGAAAGAGTTTTTAATGGGAAGCCCTGTCACTAAGGGTGCTTTTACACCTAACCCCTTTGGTTTGAACTTTCACATTTCTTAGTTTTGTCATGAACCTAGGGCTGGAGATTTCCAGACTCAGTTTCATGGCACCTTCTGTACATTGCACTTATGTCCTCTTTATATGATTATCCTTATTGTCATTTTTCTGCTTGTGTTTATGCGTTATTTCATTTTCTGTACTGAATTATTATTACACCTTGGCTTGCCTTTAATCCAGTTTAGTTCCTTTACTGTTGACAGTTGTCAGGGGGTGTGTAGCCTGGCATGGGCGTGCCCTGTCAGCTGCCAGTCTGGTTTGCCTCCCTCTCATGGCCTCAGCTGATCCCAATTGCCATTTTGATTCCCTCTATCCCCGTTCATGTGCATTCACACCTGTCACTCATCTTGTAATTGGTTTGTGCCCTATTTAAAGGAGATTATGTTTCATGTTTGTTGTCGCTGCCTTGCCTTTACAAGGAACGGTCATCCTTGTCTCCGCCAGAGCCCAATCTTGCTCTGGCATGCCTCATTAGTAAGTTGTCTCCTCATTCTTATTTTATAGTTTGTTCACCTTATGCACTTATGTTTGCTATTTTTGTTAATAAACTTCACAAACTCGCAGTCCAGCGCCTAGGTTGTTTTTCTCTGTGCACCGCGTAGAGGCACACGTGACAAGTTTGAACTGGAACAAAATTAATTTAGTGAAACGTCCCCGGGACCAAGGTCTGGATCAGTCAAAATTTGGTCTACCAAAAATAGGTGATCAAAGTGAACCTTGGTCTGGTTTCTTTGTAGTGTGGAAGACTAAAACCATAAAGTTACAATAAGCTGTCAGAAAGAGAGGAAAAAAAAGAACATTGTGGTACTTGGAGAGTTAAAGACATATTGAGCCATATTACAGCAATCAAAAGTCTATTGTCTAAGGTGCGGAGTGCATTTATACACTACCGTTCAAAAGTTTGGGGTCACCCAGACAATTATTTTGTGTTTTCCATGAAAAGTCACACTTTTTTACCACCATGAGTTGTAAAATGAATAGAAAATATAGTCAAGACATCGACAAGGTTAGAAATAATGATTTGTATTTGAAATAATAATTTTCTCCTTCAAACTTTGCTTTCGTCAAAGAATCCTCCATTTGCAGCAATTACAGCATTGCAGACCTAACATGATTGCACAAGGGTTTTCTAATCATCCATTAGCCTTCAGATGCAATGAGCAAACACATTGTACCATTAGAACACTGGAGTGATAGTTGCTGGAAATGGGCCTCTATACACCTATGTAGATATCGCACCAAAAACCAGACATTTGCAGCTATAATAGTCATTTACCACATTAACAATGTATAGAGTGTATTTCTGATTAGTTTAAAGTTATCTTCATTGAAAAAAAGTGCTTTTCTTTCAAAAATAAGGAAATTTCTAAGTGACCCCAAACTTTTGAACGGTAGTGTAGGTGTGTCCAAGTTCATTTTGCTATCACAGCAACACAAAAATGAATTTTGCGCCTGGCACAATGCACAAAGATGCTGTCCTAAAGCTCAATTATTCAGAGGTGTGTATTGTGCATAATGTGAAACAATTCAATCACTGTCTTTGCGCTCATTCCCTTTAATAAACAGGGGTGCATGATCAAAGGTATAATACTAATATGATGCTGTTTAAATTGGAGGACAAATCTAATTGCGCTGGGGAAACGTGTACTTAGTGAAAGTGAAAATGTGTTTAAGGACTGTACACAACAAGGAGCTTTTTAACCTCCTCATTTACAGCCGTGCTTGCACTGAGGAGATGTAATCATAATGCACAGATGAGAGCTGTACAATTTGGTTATGCCAGTCTTTCTCTTTGTCCATGATTCTGAAAGACAGATATAGTATAATGGGACATGGGGGACCTGGGCCCGACACCCCCACAGGGTTGTCACCCAAATTCCTGCATGAAACCGCGGAAGGAGTGGTTCCTCCAGCAGATCTGAGGTCTGTTAATGTTCCCTCTGCTGAATGCAAAAGTGTTGTGTTTCAACAAAAAAAATCCAAAGCTGTCCCTTGATGAAAAACCAAACAATGTGATGGCAGAGATTAACAAACGCGCCAGTGCAAGGCACAAAGCATGGTGCAAATGCCCCCTTCAGACTGTTGGTGTCTGGCCCTAAGTCTTCAATTGAAATATGATCTGATGGTATGATAAAGGCCATTTTGACAAGTGAAACTTTGCACAGTGGTTCATGTTTTTGTTACATTGAATAGATGTAGTACATTTGATTTCACACTGCAGCTTTTACAAGTGCCGCAAATGATTTTGTGTGACACACATGCATCCTGTTGTCATCATGGCCCATGACATTGACAAAGGTCCTTTTTATGACAGCCTGGCTAGCATTCAAGCAGATGCACAACTAGCTCACCTAATTAAGGTGCTGGATTCAACTTCAAGTATAGTTAATGTACCCAGAGCAGCAGAAAACACCTCAGAGGTTCAGTAGCATGTTTGCTAACTTCTTCAGTTTGTGCTAACTACATAAACATCGTTATGACAACAGGACATACAGCAGTGAACATAAGTATTGAATGTGTCAACATTTTTCTCATTAAACATATTTCTGATGGAGCCACTGACCTGAGATTTTCATGAGATATCAGTAACAACCCAAGTAATTCATACAGTACATATAAAGAAATCAAGGAAACTGTTCACAAAACAAGTTATATTTAATAAAGTGGAATGACAAAGGGAATAAATATTGAACACGCTTGGCGAAATTCATTTATTTAGTAGAAAAGCCTTTGTTAAGTAATAACAGCTTCCAGATGCCTCCTGTATGGAGAAACTAGGTGCAGGCATCGCCCAGGAGTGATTTTAACCTATTCTTCCACGCAAACTGTCAAATCTTGAAGGTTCCATTGATGTGTTCTATGAACTTTGATCTTCAGTTCATTCCATAGATTTTCAATTGGATTCAGGTCAGGTGATTGACTGGGCCATTCTAGCAGCTTTATTTTCCTTCTCTGGAGCCAGTTGAGCATTTCCTTGGCTGTGTGTTTGGGATCATTGTGTTGCTGAAATGTCCACCCTCGTTTCATCTTCAGCATCTTGGCAGATGACAACAGGTTCTTATCAAGAATGTCTCTGTACATTTGTCCATTCATCTTTCCTTCAATTATATAAAGTCTGCCTGTACCATGTGCTGAAAAACACCCCCACACCATGATGGGATGTGCAGTACCATTTCTCCTCCAAACACACTGTGGTGTGGCATCCAAAAAGTTCAATTTTGGTCTCATCTGACCAGACTATATTCTCCCAGTATTTTATTGCATTGCTCAAATGTTGTGGAGCAAACTTTAAACACACTTCAACATGCTTTTTCTTCAGCAATGGAGTTTTGTGAGGTGAGCGGGTATAGAGCCTATGTCAGTTGAGTGCATTACTTATTGTTTTCTTTGAAACAGCAGTACCTGCTAACTCCAGGTCTTTCTGGAGCTCTCCACGAGTGGTCTTTGGCTCTTGGATAACTTTTTTGATAATTCCTTTGACTCCTCTGTCAGAATCTTGTGAGGAGCTCCTGGACATGGCCAGTTTATGGTAAAATGATGTTCTTTCCACTTTCGAATGATGGCTCTAACCGTGCTCAATGGGAACATTCAGCAGTTTAGAAATGCACCTGTAACCAATGCCATCATTATGTTTTGCAACAGTAAGGTTGCGAAGGTCTAGAGAGAGCTGCTTGCTTCTACCCATCATGAGTTCTTTCTCTCTTTTTGTGAAAATCTGACATTCACAGACCTTTTTAAAGGCTATCAGTCAGGACTTAACCAGCTGAAATTAATTTTCACTGATGGGGGATGGGATCGGGTCCTAAATTCTGATGGATTTCAGCTGGTTTCTTGGCTTTCTATGTCTTTTTGCACCTCTTTTTCTTAATGTGTTCAATACTTCCATGTGCCATTTCACTTTATTAAATGTAACTTGTTTTGTGAACACAGTTACCTTGATTTCTTTGTATGTATGGATTACTTGGGCTGTTAGTGATATCTGGTGAAAATCTCAGGTCAATGGCTCCATCAGAAATATGTTTAATGAGAAAAATGTTGAGGTGTTCAATACTTATTTTCCCCACTGTACATGAGCCTCGCAGTGTTGTTTGGTATACTTGCATAAGTTGCTGTGTGAAACCAGACATAACTGGACCAAATGTATAAAATGTAACAAACGTGAAACTTGATTTGGGCATTGGCTGGGATTTTCAGGTGTGAAAATGCTACAACAGATTAATACTGACACAAACTGTTCTGTAAAATGAGAAAGGGTTTGGCCTAAAGATTTATCCTCCCAATAATCAACCTTTAGATGGAGAGGTTATTCTTATCCTTATTATTACTTAGTGTATTTCATATATTTTGTAAATTCAAGATATTAATCCATAAAGGTAGATGGCCACACATGAGCCAGGTTGATTTTTGTAATCACAATTTACTGTTCCCACATCTGTACACACATCAGTAGGCAACAGACACATATGAGAGTGTATATTGCCCATGTGAGTGCCTTTCTGTGCACAACAAGAGCTCAGCAGGCAGTCTGCCAACAAAAATATTGGGGACAGGATACTTTATTAGCCAAAACATGACAACTGCTCATCCAAACAAGTTTTAAAATTCCCAGGAATACACCTTTAAGAGAAGAAATACATGATATATGGTCGTTGAGATAGTTATAGAAAAGAGATGGATACAAAAACATCAAGATATTCCTGGTTTTAAAAGAAAGTATAAGCAATTACCTGTTGAACTGATACACAGAAAACACGAGGGTTGCTCATTAAAGATTTCCCTTGATTCACTTTTGGTTATTGTAGGAGGGTGAACTTGCACATGTACAATAATACATACAGTGGGGTAAAAAAGTATTTAGTCAGCCACCAATTGTGCAAGTTCTCCCACTTAAAAGATGAGAGAGGTCTCCAATTTTCATCATAGGTATACCTCAACTATGAGAGACAAAATAAGAAAAAAAAAATCCAGAAAATCACATTGAACGATTTTTAATGAATTAATTGGTAAATTCCTCGGTAAAATAAGTATTTGGTCAATAACAAAAGTTCATCTCAATACTTTGTTATATACCCTTTGTTGGCAATGACAGAGGTCAAACGTTTTCTGTAAGTCTTCACAAGGTTTTCACACACTGTTGCTGGTATTTTGGCCCATTCCTCCATGCAGATCTCCTCTAGAGCAGTGATGTTTTGGGGCTGTCGCTGGGCAACACAGACTTTCAACTCCCTCCAAAGATTTTCTATGGGGTTGAGATCTGGAGACTGGCTAGGCCACTCCAGGCCCTTGAAATGCTTCTTACGAAGCCACTCTTTCATTGCCTGGGCGGTGTGTTTGGGATCATTGTCATGCTGAAAGACCCAGCCACGTTTCATCTTCAATGCCCTTGCTGGTGGAAGGAGGTTTTCACTCAAAATCTCACGATACATGGCCCCATTCATTCTTTCCTTTACACGGATTAGTCGTCCTGGTCCCTTAGCAGAAAAACAGCCCCAAAGTATGATGTTTCCACCCCCATGCTTCACAGTAGGTATGGTGTTCTTTCTCCTCCAAACACGACAAGCTGAGTTTTTACCAAAAAGTTCTATTTTGGTTTCATTTGACCATATGACATTCTCCCAATCCTCTTCTGGATCATCCAAATGCTCTCTAGCAAACTTCAGACGGGCCTGGACATGTACTGGCTTAAGCAGGGGGACACGTCTGGCACTGCAGGATTTGAGTCCCTGGCGGCGTAGTGTGTTTCTGATGTAGCCTTTGTTACTTTGGTCCCAGCTCTCTGCAGGTCATTCACTAGGTCCCCCCATGTGGTTCTGGGATTTTTGCTCACCATTCTCGTGATAATTTTGACCCCACGGGGTGAGATCTTGCGTGGAGCCCCAGATCGAGGGAGATTATCAGTGGTCTTGTATGTCTTCCATTTTCTAATAATTGCTCCCACAGTTGATTTCTTCACACCAAGCTGCTTACCTATTGCAGATTCAGTCTTCCCAGCCTGGTGCAGGTCTACAATTTTGTTTCTGTTGTCCTTTGACAGCTCTTTGGTCTTGGCCATAGTGGAGTTTGGAGTCTGACTGTTTGAGGTTGTGGACAGGTGTCTTTTATACTGATAACGAGTTCAAACAGGTGCCATTAATACAGGTAACGAGTGGAGGACAGAGGAGCCTCTTAAAGAAGAAGTTACAGGTCTGTGAGAGCCAGAAATCTTGCTTGTTTGTAGGTGACCAAATACTTATTTTACTGAGGAATTTACCAATTAATTCATTAAAAATCCTTCAATGTGATTTTCTGGATTTTTTTTTCTCATTTTGTCTGTCATAGTTGAGGTATACCTATGATGAAAATTGGAGACCTCTCTCATCTTTTAAGTGGGAGAACTTGCATAATTGGTGGCTGACTAAATACTTTTTTGCCCCACTGTATGTCTGTAGGTCATGTGGTAATTTGCACCTCTGAACTCCAGAGTTTCTCTTTTACAGGTACTAAGGTAGAGTAAAGTGTGATAATAGAGCCAGCTGAATGCAATGCGGTCATCAAGTGCCTGTACTTGAGAGGCCACACACCACGGGAGACATTTGATGAGATGAAAGAGACTAATGGTAAAGATGTCCCATTGCATGATGTAATCAAGCACTGGCATCGACAATTCAAGTATTGGTGGGAATGGCACCCATTCCCAGGTGACCACAATGCATCATTGAAGCCACCCAGCAAGTGGAGGACATCAGTTTGGAGGATCACCACAGAGCTGTTTGCCAACTAGCCCAAGATGTCAAGATCAGTGTGGGGTCTGTAGAAACGATCATCCATGATCGTTTAACATGCAGAAAGTTGTATGCATGCAGGCTTCCCTGGTTGCTCACACCTTTCCAGAAGCAGAAATGAGTCACGTGCTCCCAGTCTCTTTGACCATGTGCTAACTTCTTTGACAGACTAATCACACAGGATGAAATGATCCAGAGACTAAAGCCCAGTTGAAGCAAAGGAAACATTATGACTCATCACCTCCAAAAAAGGCACATGTCCAACCCTCAGCAGGCAAGGTCATGCTCACTGTCTTTTGGGTTCAGCATGGAGTATTGATGGTGGATTTCCTGGCAAAGGGTATCACAGTTACCTGGACTTACTAGGCTTCATTGCTGCAGAAAATGTGGAAGGACATCAACACCAAGAGGTGCAGCATGCTGACCAAAGGTATCTGCTTCACACAGCACAATGCCTTAGTTCATAACTTGCATATTGCACAGACGGAAGCAGGGTCTTGCGGCTGTGAAATCCTTCCTCACCCCCCTTACTCTCCCAGCCTCCCACCATCTGACTTCCACCTCTTTTTAATCATAAAGTCGCTTTTGCAAGGCAAGCACTTGGAAGATGGTGAAGGGCTGATTTCCCAGGTCAAGTCACGGCTTATGACACAACCTGCAGACTTCTACAGACGAGGTCTCCACAGCAGCATAAAGTGATAGGAGAACAGTGTAACCTTTGGTGGTACCTACAGTATGTACAGAAAGACTAATAACTGTTTAAGTTTGGTTCCTCTCAGTCCATGGGAAATGAGTCAGGGGAAATCTTTAACGAACAGCCCTTATGTGTATAAATATATGTAATTTATAATTCACTGTACAGCAATGTATATGAACATCACCAAACCCAAATCATTGTCAAATATTGCCAAAAGTATTACTGTCAGGTTTATTTTGTGCTGGTAATGAAAATATCTTGGAAATATTTGCAAAAATCACCCACAAATTCAAAAACAATGACATATTATTCTACAGCATATTATAGAAATAAGGAATTAGTGAGCCAACAACATCAACAAGCATGTCCTCTTATATAATATATTAGATCAGACCAGATTACACAACAATGCTCCTGAACCTATGGAGATGAAGTGAGAGGGCGCAATGAGGGAGGGGGGGAACGCTGGCACAAGCAGCAACTCTATGTTGCATGACTCACTATTAAAGGAAAACAGACACTTCATCCAACCAAGCTATGCACTCATTAACTAAACTCCCTGGGTGGCTGTTTACCTGGCATTCCTTGTTGCTTCAATTAATGTTTATCAGACCCAGGGAGTGTATCTCAGCCATGGTTTACACCACAACACTCGCTCACCACTGCGACCCGCAGCTGTGACATGGCAGCTCTCAGCTCGGTAGTATGGGACCACAGGCTGCCGAGGCTGTGTGCACTAGTGGGAAACATCCACAGTGCTGAGAATGCTGCTATGCTTTGGGACTATTTTGGTGAACATGGGCATTCACATGTTAACAAGCAGTGGCCATGTGACAACAAGCCACAGGGCTCTCTGCTGGCACACATGGATGCTGTGTGTGCATGCACGAGCACAACTTAAAGAGAACATACAGAACATACTACCATAATGCACACAAAATATTGTACTGCTGTAATGCATAATAATAGAGAAAAGAAGAAAAAAGCAGCTCATGTTTGCAGAAAAAATACTTTACAGAAAAACCTCATTTTGTAGTAAAGTCAGTCTGAACCCTGTGCTCCATGACATTGATATCAGAGTGGAATTTAGAAGAGGTGAACCCTCTCCCCCCTCTCAAAGACTGCTTTAATTCAGGGGCTCCGATGTCAACAAGGGACAAAGCTGTGATGAGAAACCCAATCAGGGGCAGGGTTCATCAGAATAATAGGGCGACACACTCCCTATTCTTGAGTCTGTGGAGGTGATGGCCGAACCAAGTGCACATGAGCCTCATAGATGCAGGTCACAAAGTGAACAAAAATAATCAAGGTCGTCAAACACAGTGTGTGACAATATATTTTTTTCATAATTGAAAATTACTCCATAGTTATTCAAAGTAGTTAATAAATAAAATCCAGGAGATCGATTTTTGTTGGTTGTAAATTGACCGCCATGGCTCTTGGGCTACTAAAAATGCCATTTTCACTTTTAGGAAATGAACATTTGTCATAAATAATGAAATTTAAAATGCTCATCAGCTGTGCATTAATCAAAGCTCAAAATGAACCTTATATAGTATTTTCTACACTAAGCCTTAGTGTATTTCTTAGCCCACCTTATGTACTATAAAAGAAGCCATTTTAGCATCTCTTCTTAGGTCACTCTACCTTTAAGCCTACATTTCCCCCCACTTCTACGACCAGCTCTTCAACAATCATGTCTATTGGAAGAATCATAACAGAAGGCTCCAATAAGATGCTGGATTTCAGCAGTGAGTCATATTATGTAAGGACCACGAACATGAAAACACTCTGCCTGCTACAGTATCTGGGAGCATCTGTTGAGAGCAACTACTTACATCTGTAGGTTGCAGTGACGCAAATGCTTTGCACCGATATCCTAACTTAGAAAATGAGAAAATCTTTTGAACTGACACCCGGAACATGGAGTCCACTTGTGACGGCTTCAAATGATGCCTCCAATTCTGTTCGAGCCGACTCTCATTGATGTTCAAAGACTCATTTGGCTTCTTATCTTGACCGCCTTTTTGACTTAATAAACTACAGGGAAGAGCTGTTGCTAATTAATGAGGATATCTCTTAGAGGGGTCTTTTTTAAGTGTGAGGATCAAAACACAAAAAGGAGCATGATGAGAGTAAGCAATGAAGAGTTTATGCCATATAATATACTATGAGTCACCATTGGTTTGCTCCCTTTTTATGACTTGTTAGTTGGATTCAACCACCTCCATAGGCCACTGAAAACCAAAAAGAACCCATGCAAAAGCTGTGTTTAATTCCTACAATTAAAGTCTAATTCCTCTCATATACCATACATACCTTTCATCTATTTCCTTTTTCAAACCATCCCCATTGCATTTAAAAATAGAGCCTAAATGAATTCTTAGCCCACGTAGCTTCATACCAAGACACAGCGAACAGTACAATGCCTCACATCAAAGGGATTTAGTTATTCCTGCTTCACCGGTTTGTCCATTGAGGCTAAAGAGGTCCAAACTGTATGAAAAGTTTAATCACAAGATGGCACAGAAGTGTCCTATGGGAGCTCAGTGAGGGAGGCCCTGGGTGCTTTGAAATACACTAATCCCTCCATGCGAGCAGGGAGGCTGATTCATTCCACTGCTGCATGAATGTGTCCTTGTAGGGCAGAAGTGAAAGCAGTGGAACTTTCCAGGAAGAAGACTGGGTTGACCTATGGGTGCCAGAGTAGAAGACATCAAGTAATGTACAGTAGCCTATGTGGCACTATAATGCCTGCGTAGTAGGAATAGGACAACTCTCTCAGATGTTTTAGTGGTGCATGCCAAGAACATTACAAGGTATGTTCCCTAATAAATCAAGGTATGTTCCCTAATAAATCACTTCTGCTGAGTAGACAGAATCACCCAAATAACATTTATTTAATGGCCTACAGATGAACTCTTGGTGTTTAGTTGCTTGGAGGTCTACCGTTACCCCACTAAAACGCAACACAGTTTATGTAATCCTAAGCTGTCAGGCTGGCAAGGGAAAAAGACTGTAACCAAAGATTCAAATGATGATATATCAGACAGCAATCAGAGAAGCTCCTTCCATACCTCGATCAGACGTGGGAATGTGCATTTTCTCTGCTTTAGCAGTTTATCCAGCTTAGTTTTGGAGATATTTCTGTCCAAAAAACAAAACAAAACAAAAAACAGAGTTTAGTATCCCTAAAAAAATGTCTGTGCAAGAACACTAATCTTCAAGCAGACAAAAACTAAGGTTCAATAACAAATCCTGTTTACAAAAAGGTCATTCTATATCAGTTGGTCAAATGCCTTCCGCTCCCCCCGATTTGCCTGGAAAAATTCCAGTGGGTACTCAAACTCTGTAATGGAAAAAGTTCTAAATTTCTCTACTGTCATTGGCTTCCTCATTAAGTAAAGTAAGTAATTTATCATACTCAGGGGAGATTTCAGGCCACTTTAAAATGACTTTTTCTACAAAATAACTTAAGCCGAGCCTTTTAGTTTTCTGACTCTGATCTCAGGAATAAGGACTTTCACAAATGTCCCCCAAGGTTAGGCAAGACAAGTTTATTTGTATAGCACATTTCGTGTACAAGACAATTCAAAGTGCTTTACATAAAAACATTAAGGCATTACAGGAAGTTGCAAAAGGAATACATAAGAATTTAAAAGCAAACTAAAATGTAAATTAAAGAGAAACAACAACAAGCTAAAATAGGATACGACAGAAAACATGCAAGAAATAAAAGTTACAGTACATTGTAGGAGATTAACAACTGTTCTACTGAAAGGCCGCAGCAAATACAAAAGTTTTTAATCTGGATTTAAAGCAGCTGAGAGTTTCAGCAGCCCTGATGCTTTCTGAGAGTTTGTTCTATATGTGAGGAGCATAAAAAATGAACGCTGCCTCATTACGTTTGGTTCTGATTTTGGGCACAGATAGTAAGTAGGCCTGACCTTGATGACCTGAGGGCTCTGGGTGGTTTGTAAAAGACCAGCAGATCTGAAATGTATTTTGGCCCTAAACCATTCAGAGCTTTATAAACCAACATCAGTATTTTGAAATCTATTCTTTGACAGACAGGAAGCCATTGTAAAGATCTGAGGACTGGAGTTATATGACCTACTTTCTTGGTCTTAGTGAGGACTCGAGCTGCAGTGTTCTGGACCAACTGCAGCTGTCCGATGGACTTTTTAGGGAGACCTGTGAGGACAGCGTTACAGTAGTCCAGTTTATTGAAGATAAATGCATGGCAGGGTTTCCTCTGGTAACATTTCCAGGCGGCGGCCCGCCACACTTGAAATTTTCCCACCACTCTATGAGGAAATATAAATTTAAGAAAAAAGTATGAAGGAATGACGGTCTGCAAGTGCGCACACAAACAACTTGCGTGACCGTAATCCGCGCGGGGTTCAGAAGTGCCGCACCTGCGTGACTGCTCCAGTCGTCAGGCAGAGTGTCTCGCTACTAGCGTCACTGTCTGAGAGAAGCATGAGCTTATTAAAGTACTTTAAAAGTGGAAAAAAAAGCAGAAGAGGTATGTAAGCAATGAAGGCATTTATCATGGTTTTAACCCGCTAGTAACGGAAGCAATAATGGAAGAGTCGCTTAGCTAACAGATGTGGTTAAGAGCTCGAGTAGGTTCTGTTGTGTGTAGAAGGTGGAGTGTGTGTGTGTCTTGCCGTACCCGCCCTGGGTGTGACGTCAGGTGGGCTGCGGCACCACTATGTATAGTTCTATGCTCCTCAATAAAGGGTGATTTTGCTGCATGGCATAACAGACTCCAGTCTCTGATTTTCCAACATAACATTTTGGCGACGAGGAGAAACTATGGGGGCGTATGGGCTACCGCCACCATTATCACCGTTTCTGGAATATCCGGGAGAGCCAGCGATCCTGTGGCCGAACTGGGTGGCCATGTTCGAGGTTTACATCGCGGCGCTGGCCCTAAGTAGACTCGACAGAGTATGAAGATGAGCACTTCTGGCCCATCAGCTCAACGTAGAAGGATGGAAAATTCTCTGTATGTTGGAAGAGACAGAGTCTTATGTGGATGCTATCGGGCGGCTGGCAGAATATTTTGCCGAACATACGAGGACCATGAAACTCCAGGTAATGGAGCTGTTGGCGCCAAAAGAAGCTAAGCTAGCTAGCTCGGGGAAGCTAGCAGCTCAGTCAGTGACTATGAGGAAGTTAGCCACGAAGCTAGGTGCGCGCCAAAACCAAGCTACTAGCTACTAGTTAGACTATGAGGTAGAACCAGGGCCACCAGTGGGGGAGCCTCCGGTCACCGAAGACGGCAAGCCAGCCGAGGAGCTCAGTACACTAGAGTTGGAGCAGCGACAGCCGGATGTGGAGGCAGCGCAGCAGAGTACCTTGGACGATGGTGCTGGGTGCAGCGATGGGGCGCCTGGGTCAATGAGTGACACCGACAAGGGTGATGCTGAAAGTCCCGGGAAGCAGCAGCGACAGCCGGACACAGAGACGACACAGTGGAGTGCCTCGGATGACAGAGAGGAGGTGCCGGGTGCTACGGAGGTCGGGCAGGACCTCAGTGCCGGGGCTCAAAGCGCCTTGGATGAGGGTGCTGGGCCTTACAGTGAGGTGCCTGATTGGATGAGTGACAGAGACGAGCGAGCTTTGGTTTTCACCGGAGCGTGGCCACAGGGGGCCAGAGCATCTGGAGCTACAACGGTGGCAGCTGTGGTGGTTCCGAAGGCGGTCGGGGGCGGACCGACAGACACGGAGGGACTGTGTGCTGGGCAGCAGCACTGCGGGTCCAGACAAGAGAAGCGTTTGGGGGTGAGGAGAAGAAACATTCTCGCCGGGGAGGTCAGCTTTGACCCTGGGGGCAGGCAGGCAGAGGGTGCGCATGCCGTGGGGCTGCCCTGGACCCCCGAGCCAGTTTTACCCTTGGCTGCCCATGAACATTGGCGTAACGTGAATAATTTGAATGTGTATATGTAAAAACAGTGTGGGATGTGAGTGTGTTGATATGGGATTATTTTGTGTATTTTGTATAAACACGCTAATCTTAGTTGTTTTGTGTCAAAGTGTTAGGCCATTCTAGTTCAGTGTTTACCATTATTGCCCTTAGTGCATGTTTCGGATCCTAAATTGGGGTGGGTCTGAATCGTATGTGTTTTGCACTTTTGTAATGGGGAGGGGAATGTTGTGTGTAGAAGGTGGAGTGTGTGTGTGTGTGTGTGTGTGTGTGTGTGTGTCTTGCTGTACCCGCCCTGGGTGTGACGTCAGGCAGGCTGTGGCACCACTATACTGTATATAGTTCCATGTTCTTCAAAAAAGGATGCGTTCGCTGCATGGCATAACAGACTCCAGGATCTGATTTTCCGACATTGTGGAAATGTGAAAATGACGAGGCAGAGTTTATCTCACGAGTCAGGTTTATTCACATCTTCCAACATCAGCAAAGCAGAAAGAGGAAAAACACAGACATTCGTCCTTTATATATCCAGGACCTTCAAAGCTCACAGTCACATTGCATTTAATCACAAGTAACAATGCATCTTCTCTTAAATCCTATAACATCCTCCTCATAGTCTCTGGCAGACCAGGATATCCCCCAAGGCCGTCTCTTGCATACCAAAGACTAAATTTTCACATCCTCCTGTTATCTCCAAGGAGACCCAGTCCTTTGTTCTACTCTGAGATGTGAAGCTTAAAGTGATACATATGTGTCCCACATGGACCCCCCCCCAAACATCTAAGATGGAACAACAGAATAACAGTCTGCATGTCATGATAAAATCATTACACATTAACCCACGTGCTGCTTGGGCCTCAGTCTCCTCCCGTATCTGCTGTAAGCGGGCTTCGCCACTTCTGCAGCGCCATCCTGCTGGCGAGCTGCTGTCTGGGGGTGAGAACTGTTTGTCACTCCCTGTGGGTGTTCTGGGGAACGTCCCCGAGGGGGTCTGCCGCGCCGAGGAGCCCTGGCCAACAGCACATCCTCGTCCGCCACCACAAAGGCAGGTTTGAGCCTGTTTATGCCAATCTTTTCCTTCCTGCCCCCCAAATCTAGCAAAAAATGCTTGTCCCCTGTTTCCAGCACTCTAAATGGTCCATCATAAGGTGGTCGCAGCGGTGGGCGATGGGCATCGTGTCTGACAAAAACAAACTCCGCGTTTTTCAAAGCCTTAGGCACAAAAAATGCGCAGAAAACTGTGGTGAACGGGGCCAGGCAGCGTGCCCGATTCCGTGCCACGCTGCAACCACTGAGACGGGGTGCTATCTGGCGCAGGATTATCTGGGAGAAACTCCCAGGGCAGCCGAAGTGGCTGCGCAAAAACTAGCTCAGCCGGGGAGGCTTCTAAGTCCTCTTTAGGTGCAGAACACAACCCCAATAAAACCCACGGTAGCCTGTCCACCCAACTTGCATCTGTCAGCGACGCTCTGAGAGCCACTTTCAATGACCTATGAAAACGTTTGCATAACCCATTAGCCTGCGGATTGTACGTGGTTGTGCGGTGGATCGTTACCCCCAGGCTGCGGGCCAACGTTCGGAAACAAATTGAGGACCTCTGTCAGACGTAATGTCCGACGGGACTCCAAAGCGCGCTACCCATACTGTTAAAAACACGTGCGCCACCTCTTCGGCTGTGGTTGACGCCAGTGGGACCACTTCCGGCCAGCGCGTGGTGCGGTCCACCATTGTCAGAAGGTGTGTGCACCCCTGTGATGGCGGGAGGGGGCCTACGAGGTCCACGTGAACATGATCGAACCTCTTAGCCGGGATGTGAAATGGCTCCAAGGGGGCTCTTGTGTGTCTGTGTACCTTGGCTCGTTGACAAGCCATGCAGGCTGCTGCTCACTCCTTAACTTGTTTGCGCAGGCTCGGCCATACAAATTTCTCTCCTACCATTTTGACCGACGCGCGCACTCCCGGGTGCGCCAGAGAATGAATCGAGTCAAAAACGCGGTGGCGCCACGCGGCCGGTACCACAGGACACGGTCGCCCAGTGGAGACATCGCAGATTAGGGGGGACATACCGTCTTGCAGCACCCTGTTCTCCAGCCTTAACCCTGTTGGTCCAGACTGGAGCGCGCGCACGTCCGCGTCGCTAACCTGATCCGTGGCCATGGCTGCATAATCTATCCCTACGCGGACTGGGGCCGCCACGGCGCGCGAGAGACAGTCTGCCACTACATTCAGTTTACCCGCCACGTGCTGAATATCGGTAGTAAACTCTGAGATGGCGGCCAGCTGTCTTTGCTGCCGGCCCGACCACGGTTCTGAAACCTTGGCCATCGCGAATGTCAGCGGCTTGTGGTCAACGAACGCGGTGAAACGGCGTCCCTCCAGCCAGAACTGGAAGTGGCGAATGGCCAAGTGGAGAGCTAACAACTCCCTGTCGAATGTGCTGTATTTTCGTTCACTATCGTGCAAAGTCCTGCTGAAAAAGGCGAGCGACTGCCAAGCCCCGGCTACATGCTGCTCCACGACCGCCCCTATGGCCACATCTGACGCGTCACTAGTGAGCGCTATGCGGGCCGTTGGGTCTGGATGTGCTAACAACGCAGCGTTTGCCAGGGCTGTTTTGACCTCCGAGAATGCTCGCTCTCGCTCCGGAGACCATTCGATCTTATTTGTGGGTTTTTGTTTTTTGAGTGCGGCATACAATGGTTGCATGAGCTGCGCTGCGCGGGGAAGGAAACGGTTATAAAAATTCATCATTCCCAAAAACTCCTGTAACGCCTTGACCGTTTGTGGCTGGGGAAAATTTGCTACCGCGCGTACTTTGTCAGGCAGCGGAACCGCTCCTTCTGGAGAGACGCGATGCCCCAAAAAAATCAATCTGCGTCACCCCAAACTGACACTTCGCTGGGTTGATTATTAAACTGTGCTCTCCCAACCTCCGGAAAACTGCCGTGAGGTGGTTTTCGTGTTCGTCTTCGGAAGCGCTGGCTACTAAGATGTCGTCCAGGTAGACGAATACGAAGGGGAGATCGCGCAACACCGCGTCCATCATGCGTTGGAACGTCTGCGCAGCACCTTTAAGCCCAAATGGCATGCGCAAAAACTCGAATAGACCAAACGGAGTTATTACCGCTGTTTTGGGTATGTCCTCAGCGCGCACTGGGACTTGGTGGTAACCGCGGACCAAGTCTATCTTAGAAAAAACGCGCGCCCCCACCAAATGAATGGAAAAATCTTGGATATGCAGGATTGGGTAGCGGTCGTGTGCTGTGGCGTTGTTCAACCTGCGGAAATCTCCGCAAGGTCGCCACGAGCCGTCAGCTTTCAGGACCATGTGAAGCGGGGAAGCCCATGGGCTGTTCGAACGCCTGATGATGCCCAACCTTTCCAGGTTGGCGAACTCCTCGCGCGCTATGGTCAGTTTAGCTGAATCCAAGCACCGAGCTTTTGCAAAAACGGGCGGTCCGGTGGTAGTAATAAAATGTTCCACCCCGTGTTAGCGACGGCTGCTGAAAATGTGGGAACCGTGAGTGCTGGGAACTGAGTGAGCAGTGTGTGGAACTTACCGCTTGCAGCTGTGACGTTGGCTTGTGCTGTTGGCGGGGCCACTTGGGCTGTACAGGGAATAGAATAAAAAGAAAGTGCATTAACCAGGCGCCTGTTAGCAAGATCAACCAACAAACCATGTGAGCACAGAAAATCAGCCCCCAACATGTTGAAATTCACTGCAGCTATGACAAAAGTCCACTCAAATGTATGGCCGTGTAGGGACAGAAGCAGAGTCCTCTCACCAAAGGTCTTAATCTCCGAGCCATTCGCTGCTGACACCCCGGGACCTCTGGAAACTGCCAGCCGGTCAGCGGAGGAAGGTGTGATGAAACTCAACTGGGAGCCTGTGTCCACGAGGAAATGCCTCCCCGAGCGCGCATCCTTCAAGTAGAGCAGCTTGTTCTCCTCCCCAAGGGCCGCAGCTGCTACCGACCCCCGGTCTTGGCGTTTCCCGAGCGCTTGAACTGGCACGGTGGTGTACATTTGCGTGCCTTCTCTGCAAAGCGGCGATGGTAGAAACCGAGGGTGTCTCCTCCGTGATCCTTGGCCCCCGCCGCCGCCGCCGTCGGTGGTTCTGCTACCGCCGTCTCTGGCCCCCCGCCATCTCCAGCCGTCGTGCCGAACTCTGTCGCTGCTGCGGTGGCCGCGTGCTGTTTGCTGGCGTTGAGAATCCGGTGCGCCTCCTGGGCCAGCGCACGGAAGTCCCGCTGGGCCAACAACGGCGAACTGGCCAGGGTCGCTCTCGTGGCCAACGGTAGGGTCCTGAGGAAAATGTGGGTGAAGATGAAGTCGTCGTTGTCTGAGCCCCTCAACCTCAGCATGTTCTCCATCAGGTCAATGGGCATGCCATCTCCCAAGTCGTTCAGAGCCAGGAGCCTCTCTGCTCTCTCCCCGACTGACAGAGTGAAGCGCTGGATAAGCGCAGCCTTCAACCCGCCGTATTTGTCGTTGGCCGGTGGCCGCTCCAATAGGCTCTCCACATGCCGAGCCGTGCGGTTGTCGAGCTTTGCAATCACATGGTAGAACTTTGTGTCATCTACTGTTATCCCCCGGAGGGTGAACTGTGCTTTGACCAAGTGGAACCAGGAGCGCGGGTTGTCCTGCCAAAAGTCCGGTAGCTGGACCGTAATGGCATACGCTTGGCTGGGAGCTCCTGACTTGGCTGGCCCGGGGGAATTTCTTTCATCCATGATACGTCTTAGGGTCACCAGTGTGGAAATGTGAAAATGACGAGGCAGAGTTTATCTCATGAGTCAGGTTTATTCACATCTTCCAACATCAGCAAAGCAGAAAGAGGAAAAACACAGACATTCGTCCTTTATATAACCAGGACCTTCAAAGCTCACAGTCACATTGCATTTAATCACAAGTAACAATGCATCTCCTCTTAAATCCTATAACATCCTCCTCATAGTCTCTGGCAGACCAGGAAATCCCCCAAGGCCGTCTCTTGCATACCAAGACTAAATTTTCACATCCTCCTGTTATCTCCAAGGAGACCCAGTCCTTTGTTCTACTCTGAGATGTGAAGCTTAAAGTGATACATATGTGTCCCACAACATAACTGGTTCATTTGGTCTTCTTTTTAATTATTAGTTTTTTTGTTTTTCTTATTTCAGACAAGAATGAAAAGGAGCTGTTTTTACCTTTACTTTAGTTAATATTGTGACGTTTGCAAGGTTCACACAAAGACAATGGAGCAGATGGTTGTGATCAACGGGATTTATTTTACACACCCCGACCCCCAACCTACTTCTGAGCACAGAGAGGAGGGGAGGTCATTCTCCCAGACCCCTGTTTGAATCATGGTTACACACATGATACATCTTGCCCTAATCCTGCTAAACACTGCTGGGTCATTATAACGCAGTTATAATGACACAGCAGTATAACTCAGTAATAACACATTTAATACACACACACAGTAATGTTTTCAACTGGCAAAGCATGCTGGGAAATCCCTGCCCCCCTTAACATGGCCCCGACGTTACACTGCCCCCCCCGGACTGGTTTCTGTCCCCAGAAAATTCAAAGTCCACTTTCAGAAATCCAATGCGAGTCAGCCCGGTGCCAGGGCGGCATGCATGGGCCATCTGAGTCTCGGTCGGAGTATCTGGTTGGGGTAGGGTTCCGGTTTGGCCACCAGCGGGCAGATGGACACATCTGACAGCCTCTGTAGGACCACGCACAGTCCCTTCCCTGGCAGCGGGAGTCCCAGGCCCGCTCCGGCCGACTCCCACCGCTGCCAGGTCTCCCAGGCAGCCGCTGGCCCGCGTCCATGCGTCCAGCCCTTGCCGCGCCTGGAAAATGGCCGGATCTTCGTCCTGCTCGCTCCGCTGCTGCACATCTGCTGCGCCGAGGGCCTCCGTGACGTCACCGAAAGGGAAAGCATCTGCAGGTGGCGGTAGGACTACGCACAGTTCCTCCTCTGGCAGCGGGAGTCCCATGACTCCCACCGCTGCCAGGACCTCCCAGTCGGCCGCTGGCCCGCGTCCAGGCATCCAGCCCCTGCCGATCCCGAGAAAAGACCGGATCTGTCCTGCTCGCTCCACTGCTGCTGCGCTCCAAAGGCCTCTGTGACGTCACCTGCCGGGGGAAGCATCTGCAGGAGGCGGCTTTTTCCCCGTCCATGCCACCTTGCTCTAATTTAACGTCGGCGAGGGGCCAGTTTGTCGTGCGCTGTGTGCGGGGCAGTACCATGCCATGTACCCTGGCTCTGTGCAGCGGAAGCCGTCCTTCCTCGCGTCGCCACGGCTGTCTCCTTCGTGCACGCGCTGCTGTGATCTGCCGTAGCTCCTCCTCCACTCGCTCTCAGCACGGTGGTTTCTTCCGATGATCAGCGCGGCAGCCAACTCGACCTGGGCCAGGCGGTCATCCAACAGGTTCTCGCCGTTGTAGCGGGGAATCTTGGCCCGCTGCTGGATGGATGGGACGGTCATCTCCCGGTCGATTGCCGCTCCTAATCGCTCTGGAATCGCCAAACCCATCCTGCCCTGAAAAGGGCGGGAAACAGGGCTGGTTTGCTCTGCTCCGTCCATCGCGGCGAAGCTCTCCGGGGGCCGGCGTCTCAGCTCTACACTCCGTTCCCAGCTGAGCGATGAACCGCTCCGGCCGCTGGACCTCCGCCTGGATCCTCATCTTGCTCCATCCCACTTCTGACACCAGTGTGACGTTTGCAAGGTTCACACAAAGACAATGGAGCAGATGGTTGTGATCAACGGGATTTATTTTACACACCCCGACCCCCAACCTACTTCTGAGCACAGAGAGGAGGGGAGGTCATTCTCCCAGACCCCTGTTTGAATCACGGTTACACACATGATACATCTTGCCCTAATCCTGCTAAACACTGCTGGGTCATTATAACGCAGTTATAATGACACAGCAGTATAACTCAGTAATAACACATTTAATACACACACACAGTAATGTTTTCAATTGGCAAAGCATGCTGGGAAATCCCTGCCCCCCTTAACATGGCCCCGACATTACAATATTAATTAACTAATTTAAGTTCATTATTATGTACCTGGCAAAATTAAGATGACCAAAATTCACGAAGTCAGTGACTTTAATCCGTCAGCAGCCTTCAGACAAACTAAATGTGATAACATTTGGATTTCAAAATAAGGGAGGTTTTTCCTGCTGTCTGAGTGGTGAGGAGATTTAAAAAAAAAACAACAAAAACCCAAAACTAGAAATATATAGAAATATTATAACAGAAACAACTGCATCTTTGGTCATTTAAGTTAATTAATTTCATTAAATACAATTTTCTTATTTTTTTTTCTTTGAAATCAGAGTTAAATTATTGTTCTGTTCTGGCTCTGCAAAATTATGGTTAAAAATGTAAATTGTTATTAGGAAAAAGTAAAAAAATTACCACAGTCTGTTTCAAATTTATTAAAAAAGTAATTTTATTTTAAAAAATAGACAAAAAATAGTCATAAAATAATCCACAAACTTATAATAAAGTTTCAAATGTACAAGAAAAGTAAATTTTACAAGAGAAAATTACAAATTTGAGGAAAATGGTTTAAAATTTAGATAAATTTACAGAGAAAAGTAGAAAACTATAAGAAAATTGTTATAAATTTTGGAGAAAAACCTCAAACCTTCAAGACTGTAGTCATTATTCAAGTTTTTAAGTGGGTGCTCTTTGTAACCTTAGGTCAACTAGAAATTTTTGGTTGTCTACTTTTAATTATTAATCTCAAAGCACTGCTTTTACATGAGTAGAATTTCTGGCTACTATACCCACCTCTGATCATATAATTTAAGTATGCATGAATAAATTACTATTATGAATGTTTTTTTCCCTTCCCTACTCTCTCAATGGAAAAAAAACCCCCCACTAGAATAAAAATACAAAAAATACACATATTTTTGTCATTTATGTAAACCGTGACAAAAAAATCCTGCAGGACAAAACATGATACTTGATATTTTCTAACCTGTTTGTATTCTTTCTTCTTGCCCTTCAGAGAGAACAGACGCCTTTTTCTTTGCTGCTCCCCTCTTTTACCCTCCTTCCCTCCCTAACTGAGAATCCCAGCTTGCTGTCTTGTCTGCGTCGCTGTTCTTCTGGCTGAATCTTGATCCAAACGAAAAAAATGGATTTGGTGAGCGGCTTTAATAAAATTAGCAACATTTTATATAAATTCGGGCCAGGGGGAGCCCCTATGGAGAGACCCATGGATTGGAACGCATGTGTCTGCATAATTCGACTGAGGATGTGGAAACATCTACCTGGTTTGGCTAGGATCACAGGATTTTCTGCTGATTGGCTCTGAAGTTTTTCCTGGTGTATTGAAAAATTAACCGGAAGAGCTAATTAAAAGCGGTCCCGGCATAGCTGCTTCTCAACAATTCGACTAGACGGGGGAGTGCACTAACTATCGGCAATGATTAACATGGAAATTTCCACCTGGCATGCATTGTAGAGAGAATGGACTCTACCGGACATGTTTACCCATGTTCTAGAAGGGAAACATCTGGAGTCGTTTTTGGTGCCTCCAAGGAATGGATTTAAAGCCTAAGTATGGAAATTATGGACACAGGATTGCATGAGATGTAAAATTCTATGCTCTGTGATCTGTGTCTACCAGACCTTCAATTCGATGCCTTGTTGTCTATTTTCCTCCTGGATTAAGACAAAACAGAAGATTGTGCTTCTCTTTCATAAACAATCTGGGACTGCATCTGAACTCTCATTGACATGTGACTGGCTCAGGAAATTTCCATCTGCCATGCCTCAAGGACATGCTTCCGAGTTTCAGACACTAAGACATAACATCTCGGCTGGGAGAGATTTTGCTGCCTCCAGTAACTAATAAACATCCACCTGCATTCAACATACACGAACACACTGATTCATAATACTGAATTACACCCATCCATTCACTGACTCTCTCTGACTTTTGGTCTTTTGGTTTTTTGTCCACTAAATGTTTGCTAAATATGCATTGAGGGTTTTTTTGCCTGCAATCAAAATTTCGCTTACCCATTAAGCGTCAGTTTGATAAAACATGTTTTTTTCTCTCGCCTATTGTGTCATATCATTTCTTTTCTTTTTTTTCCTTTCTTCTTTATGACTGGCGCCTAGCGGCTGCCCCGGCCTTGGATGCGCTCTGCAGAGCGTGCCCAAATGCCAAGTCACGTTTCGTTACCTTGTATTCATACATGTGTAATGACAATAAAGTTGAATCTCATCTCATCTCATCTCATACTTTTATTGTATAGAACCTGAATTAGACAGAGCTCAGAGAGGGCAAGATGAGACAGAAGAGAGGAGCCAAGGAGAGGAAAGTGTTCAGGCAGAGGAAGGAGAGAAAGATGACACCAGTAAAAAGTCCAAACACAGGACGTCTGGGTGGGACCCCAACTGGCCCAATATTCCAACATTCAAGCCTCAGTTGTACAATACTTTAAATGGTAAGTTCCATATGCAAAGTTATTGTGCAAAATAAAAAAAAGAAATAAATAGTATAAAATTAACATATTCCAGTTACAATAGTGTCAAGTGTTTTCTGCCCCCCCGGAAAAATATGTTGCCACTGTGCCAAGGTCTTTAAGCCAGAGGAAACACTGCATGGATACGTTTTTCTAGATTCTGCTGAGACATCAGACCTTTAATCCTCGCTATGTTCTTTAAGTGATAATAGGCTGACTTCACTACTGTCTTAATTTGGCTGTTAAAATTGAGGTCTGAGTCCAGAACCACACCCAGATTTCTGGGTTGACTGCTGATTTTTAGCATCACTGATTGAAGCTGAGTACTAACTTTGAGTCTTTGTTCTTTGGCTCAGAAAATTATTATTTTTTTTTTTTTTTTCCACAATATCTTTATTGAACCTTTTCTTTTTTTTTTTTTAACAAACATGATACAAACAATCAAACACTAACACTAAAGTACTACAAAAAAAAAATGCACTAAAAACACCAACAACCACCAACAAAATCAAGTCTTCAACAATGCTCCTCTGTTTAGTCTAGACAATCCAATACATAAGTATACATATTATGTTCACCAGTTTGGAATTTACAAGGTCCACACACATCATTCACCTTCTTCTTCAAGAGTTATGTTTAAATTTTTTACATAATCAATAAAAGGTCTCCATATATTCTCAAACACAATTTCCTTTGATTTTAGTATATATGTTATTCTTTCTAATGGAAGGTTTGTTAACATCTGTCTTAACCACTGAGTCACATCTGGTCTATGAGTCTTTTTCCATAATAGTGCAATACATTTTTTGGCATTAAGCAAACTGAGGTCTATGAATGTTCTTTCACTTTTATTAAAATTATGCTTTTCTGGGTACAGACCCAACAAAAACAGTTTAGGATTCAATATGATTTGTTTTGAGATTATTTTTTCAATTGTTACCCTCACCTCTTCCCAAAACATTCTTATTAATCTACATTCCCATAAACAATGAAATAGGGTTCCTTTACTTTCCATGCATTTTGTGCATGTATCTGGTATATTTTTGTTATATCTATTTAACTCCTCCGGTGTAACATACATCCGCATTAACCATTTGAAATGTATCAATTTAAGGCGTGCATTTATTGATTTGGTTTGAGCTTCTGTACAAGCCAATTCCCATTGTTCCTCTGAAATTTCAATTTGCAGATCTTCTTTCCAGTAGTTTAATCTTTTCAGTGAATTTTCACTTGAAGATAGTGTCAATGAGTTATAAAACTCTGAAATAATACCCTTTCTTTTACTATCTTTCATCATCATTTTTTCCAAGGATGAATAAATAGGTCGAGTGAGAGCTTTATTTTGATTTGATCGAATAAAGTTTCTAAGTTGAAGATATTTAAAAAAATGTGTTCTATTGAGATTAAATTTGATCCTCAGCTCTTCAAAAGACATTATGTTGTCTGCACCTGGCAAATATAAATCCTGAATCTTTTGTATCCCTTTTAAATTCCATACTTTAAATACAGCGTCCGCTCTCCCTGGTTTAAAATATTGATTACCCCATATTGGACTAAATTGTGACAATAACTGTGGTTCTTTTAAATAGTTTTTAGCTTCACACCATATTTTGATCATATGCTTTACAAATGGATTTTTAACTTGTTTTTGTAATTTTTTTGCCGAATCTGAGTATATGAATATGGGAAGAGGTAAAGGTAAATTGTATGATTCCATTTCAGTCCAGTGAGGGAGATCATTTGATGAAAAATAATATGTCATAGACCTCAGTTGTGCCGACCAATAATACAACATAAAATTTGGACATTTCAGACCTCCACGATCAAATGGTAAATATAATAAAGACAAACGTAATCTAGCCCTCCTGTTGTTCCATATAAATTCCACTAACTTTTTTTTTATTCTTGAGAATAGATCTAAAGGTGGTGATAAGGGAATGTATTGAAATAAATAAAGTATTTTAGGTAAAATATTACTTTTAAGTATATTGATTCTCCCGATCATCGACATTGGTAGTGACATCCATCTCTGAGTTAACTCACTGATATCTGACATTAAGGCTTCATAGTTGACACTGGCGACTGATTCTAGCTTAGGCATAATTTGGATTCCTAAATATTTAAACTGATTTACAACATTGAATTGATTTGCCTCAGGGGCTGGGTAATTTCTCTGGGTCTCATTTAGCATTAATATTGAAGATTTAGTTTTATTTATTTTATATCCTGATATTTCCCCAAAATTCTTTATTAAATTCAACAAGGTTGGAATTGATTTTTTTAGATTCGACATAAACAAAATTATGTCATCGGCGTACAGGGAGATTTTATGTTCTGTTGGTCCAACTTTAATTCCATATATTTGTGAATGTAAACGTATCGCTATCGCTAAAGGTTCAATTGCCATAGTAAACAGTAAAGGTGAAAGTGGACAGCCTTGTCGACATCCTCTATTGATTTTTATTGGTTTTGAAATATTGTTATTTGTTAGGATTTCTGCTGTAGCATTATTGTATATTATTTGAACCCATTTTATGAAATTATTTCCAAGTCCAAACCTTTGTAGTACTTCAAAAAGAAAGGGCCATTCAACTCTATCAAAGGCCTTTTCGGCGTCCAATGATAGGAGAGCTGTATCCGGTGCTTCTTTATTAAAATAAATAATATTAAATAGTCTTCTTACATTATGGAAGCCTTGTCTACCCTTTATAAAGCCATTCTGATCTCGATTAATAATATTTGGTAAAATTTCTTGTATTCGTCTTGCTAAAATTTTACAGATTATCTTAAGGTCGGCGTTTAATAGGCTTATTGGTCTCATATTTTCACATTTATTAGAGGGCTTACCTGGTTTTGGCAGCAGTATAATTAAGGCATTATTTATGTATGATGGTAAATTATTATTTTGAAATGCTTCTAAAACCATTTCCAAAAAAGGTTTTATTAATTTATTCTTAAATTTTTTATAAAGGTCAACTGGAAGACCATCTGGTCCTGCACTTTTTCCTGATTTCATATTATCAATGGCTAGCCCAACTTCTTCTTGACTAATTTTAGACTCCAATATCTCCCTGTTTTCATTTGGAATACACGGTATAGATAGTTCGTTCAAAAACCCATTTAGTTTTGTTAATTCAGGTTCATTTTTGGTATCATATAATTTTTCATAGTAATCTCTAAAGGCTCTATTAATTTCTAAAGGATCTATAACTACCTGTCCATTACTTATAATACTGGTAATTGGTGTTTTAATTTCCAATTGTTTAATCTGCCATGCTAATAATTTTCCTGATTTTTCACCTTGTTCATAAAAAGATTGTTTCAATCTTAGAAGACTCGAGGCAGCTCTATTCGCTGATTTTTTGTCGTATTCAGCTCTCAAAATCAGTAATTCATTCTCCAACCTTGGGTCACTTCCTGCATACACTTTTTCCTGAAGATTTTTTATTTTATGTTCCAATTTAGCTCTCTCCTCTCGAGTCTTCTTAGATTTTGATCCTGTATAACTAATAATATGTCCCCTAATAAAAGCTTTGAAAGCCTCCCACTTTACACATGCTGATGTTTGTGTAGTATTGATGTCAAAGAACTCGTCTATCTGTTTTTCTATATACTTGACAAATTCCTCATCCTGAAGCCATTTATGCTGAAATTGCCATCTACCTGATTCCTTTATCAATTTTTTATCTACATATATTAGACAACAGGGTGCATGGTCAGAGATCACGATGTTATCATAAAAGCAGTTTTGAATCTTGGACCTTAATTCTGTGGAAATCAAAAAATAATCAATACGTGAGAATGTCTTGTAGGTACTGGAATAACAAGAATAGGCTTTAACTTGTGGTTTCATTTCTCTCCATATATCTAACAATCTCAATTCTTTCATAAAATGATTAATAGTCATCCTACATCCAATGTGCGTACAATCCAGTCCTGTTGATCTATCCACACCTGGATTCAATGTACAATTAAAATCCCCTGCTATTATATGTTGCCCTGTAAGTGATGATAAGATGAGAAATAAATTAGCAAAGAACTTCTGGTCATCTATATTGGGACCATATAAGTTCACAAGATTTATATTTTCTAATAGCAAAGAACCTTGAATGATTACATATCTTCCAAATTTGTCTCCAATTACATTTTTCACTTGAAAAGGAACTGATTTATGTATGAGAGTCATAACTCCCCTGGCTCGGGATGAAAATGAAGAGGTGAATACACTTCCCTGCCATCTACTCCTAATTCTTTTAACATCCTCCTCTATCAGATGAGTTTCTTGTAAAAACACAATTCTTGAACCCATGTCCTTTATTTTATTCATAACTTGTTTAAGTTTTTTTAAATTTTGTAGACCTCTGCAATTCCATGAAGTTAAATTAAGATTAACACTTTGGTCCATGATCAATAGAGAGTTTGGGATTACCTTGCAGTGTAAACATGCTCATACAGAGAAGCAAAAACATGAGTGGTTGAACATTCATCCTACAAACTACACACAAACAAATTCCCCCTTCCCACACTTGTGGGAAACCCCCCAAAATCAAAAGAAAAATTCTGTCTCCCGATATAGCCATCGACTGTTCCACATCCACGGGGAACAGCCTAAGCCACTCCTTCTTCATCCTCCCAATCACCCTAACTCTACTGCTTTTAATGACGTAACATTAACTCTCCTCTGTAGTTTTCCAACTTAACTCCAAAATTTTTAACAACTTTGTACATCCTAGTTTTTTTTTTTTGTTTGTTTGTTTTGTTTTTGTTTTGTTTTTTTTAAATATATAATACAATCTATATTTTGTAAACTTACTATTTACTTCAAGTCAGTCAGATGCCTGTGCAAATGCTTAGTTATTCTACCTTATATTTTGTTCATGCTTAGCTCCCACCAGTCTCTTCTTCTTCTTTGATCTTCTTGATGAACTCCTGCGCCTCCTCTGGGGTCTTGAAGATGTGGGTTCTGCCCTCATACGTGGTCAGCAGTCTCGCAGGATAGATTACACCATGACGAATCCCAAGGTTGCGCAGCTCCTTACGTACGGGATCAAACTGCTTCCTCAATTGCTGGATTCCTGTGGCCAAATCTGGGTAGAACCGCACCTGCTGGTCCTGGTGTTTAATCTCTCCTTTAGCACGTGCAGCGTTGAAGATCTTCATCCTGTCTCTGTTGCTTAGAAACTTCATAATTAAGGTCCTCGGCGGTCCCTTATCTCTCCGTGGGCCAATACGATGTGCTTTTTCCAGAACCACTGCTGATTGCAACTCCTCGCTGCCCAGCACCTCCGGAATCCACTTTTCCAGAAAGGAACATACGTCCCGACCTTCTGATTCCTCTGGAAGACCCACCAGCCTCAAGTTATTCTGTCTCGACCGAGATTCCAAATCCAAAATATTATCTTCCAGAGATTTATTTTTTTTTTCCAAAGTGCGCACCTTTAATTGAAGACGGGTGACGTCATCTTCAGCACTAGCGAGACGGAGCTCCATCTGCGCCGTTCGTTCTACACAGTCACCCAATTCCTTTCTTATTCCTTCCAACGCTGTCATAATCCCATCAAATCTAGAGGAAAAGTCCGCTCTCATTGAACTCATGGCAGCCATCAGCGCATCTGCGCCATTCCCCGCAGAAATCGCACCGCCGCCAGCTTCCTCCGCCATATATGGAGCCTTGTTTGCTGCGTCACAGACCTGAAAGTCCGTTAATTTGGACTGTTTCGGCGGCTCGCTTTTTCCTTTTCCTGGTTTTCCAGCCTTAGGCTTCGCCGACATATCCTCGCCCAAATGCTGGGATACGTTCTGTCCCAAATGAGAGAGTTATTTGCCGATTTTTTTTTTCCAGGAGCAGAGCAGAGCGAGACACGTCCGTCCTACGTGGCAGCCATAACCGGAAGTCAGAAAATTATTATTTTAGTTTAACATAGAATTCTTGACACTTGAATTTGCTTTAAATTTGCCATTGCATCCTCCTATTGCATCTTTGAAGGCTTGCAGAAAACCTAATTTGAAAGACAAGGTTGACATTTGTAACACAGCTTCCCAGATATGAAGTGCATCCTGTACTATTAAAGCTAACCACCACCACCGGAGTGGTGGCTCAGTTGGTAGAGCATCCACCCCACACCCGGGAGGCAGGGGTTCAAATCCCGGCCGGGTCATGCCGAAGACCATATAAAAACAGAACTTCCTGCCGTCCAGCTTGGTACTCAGCAATAATGGAATGGAGGAGGGAAATCTGTGGCGGCGCCTTGCATGGCAGCGGCCCTCTGATTCTACATATGGGGTGTGTGTGATTAACACTGTAAGTAGGAAAAACACAGTTTTGTTCTACTGTACATGATTGGTTGAATGACAATAAAGGGTGATTTGATTTAATAAATCAGACTTTTCTAGAAAGATTAGGTGTTTCATATAGTAATGAAAACAAAATTTGTGTTGCGTTCTGCCTCCTTTTCTCAAAATGATTTTTAAACCAATGACAGAGCAGCTCATAAATACCTGATTTCATCAGGCTCATTGTAGCCTGATGAAATCACCCCAACAATGCTCAGATCCCCTAACCACTGACTTTGGCCTTAAGCACATCATAGATGCAGAACCATCTAGGATGTAGGACTGGGCATTTTGTCCTTAAATCAGCATCAAGATTAACTGAACCTTTCATGTCGGTTTAGTATTTCTTTTCCTATTTTTTTTTTACTCCACTGACAAAGCTCGTAATTAAATTTCTTCTTTGAGCTGTCCCCTTTACGAGTTGCCACAGCAGATCATCTGCCTCCATCTCACCCTATCCCTTGCATCTTCCTTTGTAACACCAACCCTCTCCATGTCCTCCTTCATTACATCCATGAATCTTCTCTGTGGTCTTCTTCTTTTTCCTCTTGCTTGGCAGCTCCATCTGTAACATCCGTTGTCCAAAATATCCACTATCCCTCCTCTGCTCAAACCACTGCAGCCTTGCCTCTCTTACTTGGTCTCCAAACTGCTCAACCTGAGGTGTTCCATACTAATGGATTTGAACCCACCCCAGCAGCCCACCTGTCGGTGTGTGCCTGGGGTGGGTGGTCGGTGGGTGCTCAGGGATGTCGCTTGGCGTGTGGGGCGCCGTATGGGTCCGGCCCATTGTTCACTACTGTGATTATTGTATGTGCAAGATGAATGGGTATGGGTGTGGCTGCTCCATCATGTTTGTGGTGCTGGGAGCGTCAGGGCGCAATGCTGGTGGGTCCTGGGCTGCTCAGCCTGGCGGCCCTTGCCCTGGGTTGGGATTTGGGGGCAGTGGGTGGCCTCCTGAACCAGTTTGCGAGCTGGCTTCTGGGGGGGACGAGCTCCCTTTTGGACCGCCTCCCTTCCAGTCTTATTCCCCCCGATTCTGGGTGGAACATACATCTTCTTGGATACACTTAGGGTTTTGAGGTGGGAGTGTGCCACACTGTGTCGATGAAGGGGATACCTCTGCTGCCTATCATAGTGGCTAGTGGTGCTCCAGCCACCATCCCCCTCAATTTTAACTGCACTATGGTAGCTCACACACCTGCACACAATTACATCATACAACTGACACACACCTATTATGATATGTGCAGGTGGGGGGAGGGGAGGGTTCTTCTCCCACCCCTGTTGCCCTCCTTTTGCCAAGGGCCTGGGGGCCCAGCGGGGGGCCTAGAACCCATCATGTTGTCAAAATCCCTGGGTACTGCTGAATGAATGGATACAAGCAAGGGAGTGAGAGAGTGCTTGAACAAGAGAGTAAGTGAGAGTGAGGGAGTAATGAGTGGAGATAGTGATGGTGGGTCGGTTTTGTGTGGCGCTTTACGTGTCGGGTGGCATCTCGGAGTACCCGCGGTGGTCCGCTGATCAGTCGCTCGGGTGGGTGCTGGGGGTGGTGGTCTGCTTCTGTGGCTGCGGCCGCTCTGGGGTGAGTCGCCAGGGGGTGGCTGCTGGCCTGCGCTGGCGGTCTCCCCAGCTGCTGCATGAACGTGCTCGTGCGTGTTCATGCTCGCTGCATCTGCATCGTGGTCACCCTAAGTAATAAGGGTGAATGAGGGTGGGTGAGTGTGTGGGGGGGAGCACGAATGGATGTGAGTAGGTTGGAGTATGAGTGAGAGTGCGTGTGGGTGACCTGAGGGTGAGTGGGAGTGAGATTGAGCGAGTACAGGAGTGAGAGAGAGTGGGTGGGTCCGGGAGTGCGAGTGTGGGATTGTGTGGGGAAGAGGGTGAGCGAGAGTGAGTGAGTGCATGTGGGTGCATATGAGAGCATGAGGGTGTGAATGTGTGGGAATGGGTGTGTCTGCTAGTCGGGAGGTGCTGGATTGAGGGGGTAGTGCCTCTTGGCTACGTGGATTTCCCTGGATGGGGAGAGGGAGCCTTCTTTGGGCGTGGGGGTCCCCAGGGTGCGCGGTGATGGCGCTGAAGGGGGGCGGGCCCACTGTAGGGGTGCCTGGGGGGGGGGCTTGTGCCGGGGGCGTGGGCCGGTCTCCGGCCCAGGGAGTGGGGGCACTGGCCTCCCGGCACCTGCGGCCCAGGGGCTGGTGTTGGCCCCGCTAGGGGGGCAGGGGTTGGCGGGCCCGGAACTGTGGGCCCGCCGTGCCGGTGGCCAGGCCTCCTTCAGCCATCCCTCCTTCAGCCATCCCTCCTGGGGTGGATACCTGGCTTTCCTGGGGCTTGTTGGCCTCAGACATTTGTGCCCTGTGGGAGTTGGTGGCGTTGCCTTGCCTGCTCGAGGTTTCCAGGGGGAAGGGGGGGAGTTGCTGCGACCGGCCGCCCTCTTCGTATGTTTCCTGACAAACCAGTCACATGTACACACTTATTTTGCGCGCGATCTCGTATACACACACACGGATGCACACACAAATGTCTCCCCTTTAACAGGTGCGGATACCAGACTCATGTTGAGACCTCTTCGGTGGAAGAAGCAGTCTGTCTTCTGTTTGTTTTAGTTGTTGGTTTGTTTGGTTTTTTTTGTCTGTTCCTCTCCCTTTTCTTTCCCCCTCCCCACACTTCCTTTCCTCATTCCCCATCCTATCGGGTCCTTCATGGGCAAAATAATTCAAACAAAGTATTAAAAGTTATTACAAGCGGAGTTTACAACAATATACAGTACATAGACAGGTACTGTATAAAGCTCCTTTTGGCAAAATAAATCTGTTGTGGCACAATGAGAGTAGCAGATTTCTGTTCTGCCCACCTAGCTGCCTGACAGGACAAGGGGAAAAAAATCCTGGCCAGGTCATACCAAAGACCATATAAAAATGGTACTTTCTGCCTTCTAGATTGGTGCTCAGCATCATAGAACGGGGAAAGGAACGTTAACGCACAGAGCTACCAGAGGACTGCCCCCCCGCCCCCACTGTAGGTTTCACTACTTACAGTAGCTGTGTGGCCTAGGGTCAGTGAAACGGAGCTAGGTGCCGCCCCATACACCACATGGTGTCCCACATGCTGTGGAAGGGATTAACTTAACTGTCGCCTAGTGCTTGCTCATAGGGGATCATTTGATCATTAGGGCTTTTCTCTGAATTACTACCTCCGCCAGGAGGTTATGTTTTTGCCGGGGTTTGTCTGTTTGTCTGTCTGTCTGTCTGTCTGTTTGTCTGTTGGTTAGCAAGATAACTCAAAAAGTTTTGGACGGATTTCGATGAAACTTTCAGGTGTTGTTGGAAATGGTACAAGGAAGAACTGATTAAATTTTGGGGATGATCTGGATCACCGTCCAGAAGAAAACCGCCATTACGGAAAATGCCATTTTCCACAATAACTACTGAACCACTAATCCTATCATTGTCAGTCCAATTGCTAGTCATATGTTTTCATGGTCAAGGAATCTCAAAACGTACACACAAACACTGTATGGGCGGAACTGTGGCCGCCATTACGGAAAATGTCATTTTCGTGAATAACTACTCAACCACTAATCCTATCATTGTCAATCCAATTGCTAGTCATATGTTTTCATGGTCAAGGAATCTAAAAACGTACACACAAACACTGTATGGGGGGAACTGTGGCCGCCATTATGGAAAATGTCATTTTCGTGAATAACTACTCAACCACTAATCCTATCATTGTCAATCCAATTGCTACTCATATGTTTTCATGGACAAGGAATCTAAAAACGTACACACAAATACTGTATGGGGGGAACTGTAGCGCTTGGCGGAGGTCTGCGCTCTCCGAGTGCTTTTCTAGTTTATAATTTGTGCTTATGTATCTAGTGCCTTGAGATGACTTTTGTTGTAAATAGGTGCTATAAAAATAAAGTGAATTGAATTGAATTTCGGTTAATTGACCAGCCCTACTAGGATGTGCTTAAGGTCATGGCCAAGGGCCTTGGAGGAGTAATGTTTTTCGTGAAATCATAAATGAAAGATCTCCTGACCTTTGACAATGACCTTGAGCATAACTTGGATACAGACCCACCTGAGGATCATTGTGTGTGAGTTTAGTGACCATCACAAAGACCAGACTGGATGAATGCGTAACATGAGATACAAGGTTGCCATGAGGTGGGGGAGAAACCAGACTGAAGTTATACAGAGCTAATAATAACAAAGGAGGAAGCATTATAAGCAGGAAGTATTTTCAAAATAAACCTAAGATCAGGAGAGCCTAAACTAAAGCAGGAATAACAGATACTTTCAGAATAATCTATGAACTGCTGAACCTAAACTAGGCCAGGGAAAACACAAGAAATACTACTGGAATACACAAGGAACCAGGGAGACTAAACTAGATGAGATTAAGACAAGATATACTTTTAGGCTAAACTAAGATCTACAACCAAAACTGAAACAAGAATAACACAGGGAATACAAAATAAACTAAGCATAATGGAGACTAGAATGAGACAAGAAATACTTCAAACATAAACATGAAAGTAGACCATCACTCTATTAAAGCAAGAAATCTCTGTGTGTGTCTGTCACGTTTATAGGACATCATAGGACGGCCTATGATCTCTGCCTGATCATCATAGGACGTCCTATGAACTCAGACATCATAGGACTCGTGAAACAACACAGCCGTCTGACACAGGAGGAGACCCTTCAGCAACAGGCATGCAGAAACACTTGCTTATACTTGGTTTCTACGGGCATGGACGGGTATGCACGGGTATGTACTAGTATATACAGACACAGGTAATCAACATAACACAGAACAGTAACAAGCAGGGGAAGAAGTAACAAGCAGGGGCAAACAGAGACGGCAAGGCATGGTTACAGAAAACGCGATGGCCGGGGCTGCACAAATAATCACACACAGGGGACCAGAGGGGAGACAAGACCAAGGCAATAATGAGAATGAGAATGACAAGAATAATGATAATGATGCTGATAAACTTAAACGAAGCGGAAGACCAATTAAGAAATAAATACGCAAGACAGAATAATAAGAATAACTAGAAAAGCACTCGGAGAGCGCAGACCTCCGCCAAGCGCTACAGTTCCCCCCATACAGTGTTTGTGTGTACGTTTTTAGATTCCTTGACCATGAAAACATATGAGTAGCAATTGGATTGACAATGATAGGATTAGTGGTTGAGTAGTTATTCACGAAAATGACATTTTCCATAATGGCGGCCACAGTTCCCCCCATACAGTGTTTGTGTGTACGTTTTTAGATTCCTTGACCATGAAAACATATGACTAGCAATTGGATTGACAATGATAAGATTAGTGGTTGAGTAGTTATTCACGAAAATGACATTTTCCGTAATGGCGGCCACAGTTCCCCCCATAGAGTGTTTGTGTGTACGTTTTGAGATTCCTTGACCACGAAAACATATGACTAGCAATTGGATTGACAATGATAGGATTAGTGGTTCAGTGGTTATTCACGAAAATGGCATTTTCCGTAATGGCGGCCACAGTTCCCCCCATACAGTGTTTGTGTGTACGTTTTCAGATTCCTTGACCATGAAAACATATAACTAGCAATTGGATTGACAATGATAGGATTAGTGGTTCAGTGGTTATTCACGAAAATGGCATTTTCCATAATGGCGGTTTTCTTCTGGACGGTGATCCGGATCATGCCCAAAATTTAATCAGTTCTTCCTTGTACCATTTCCAACAACGCCTGAAAGTTTCATCGAAATCCGTCCAAAACTTTTTGAGTTATCTTGCTAACCAACAGACAGACAGACAGACAGACAGACAGGCAAACCCCGGCAAAAACATAACCTCCTGGCAGAGGTAACAATAATAGCAACTCAGGATAAAGGAGAATAATAATAAGAAGGTGAAATACAGAAAATCCCAACTTCAAGCGAGGATGTGGGCTGGGACCCATGCCCTGGACCCATGCCCTGGAGACCAGCAAAATCACTCTACATATAAAACAACCAGGATTTTTGAACATATTTTTCTTATTATCACTCTAGAAATTCAAGAAATCTGTCAGTGTGTGCGTGTGTCTGTCACGATCATAGGACCATGTGTGCGTCTGTCACGATTACAGGACTGTGTGTGTGTCTGTCGCCATCATAGGACCGCCTATGATGCTCCTATGATGTCAGCATGATGTCCTATGATGTTCAGATGATCTCAAGCATCAAAGGACTCGCGATGCCGTCATCAAAGATCAAAGTCTATATGACACGAGTCAGCAAAGATCAAAGTCTATACAACGTCATATAGACACCATAGCATAGAGTCGCCGCATCAAAGGACTTGTGATGCCATCATCAAAGATCAAAGTCTATATGATGCGAGTCATCAAAAATCAAAGTCTATATGACGTCATATAGACACCATAGTATAGAGCTGCCTATGTTCCTAGGATGTCTACAGGATGTCCTATGAAGTGCCTCTGATGTCTACATGATGTCTATATGATGTCATACAAACGGTGACAAAAAACAAAACCATCCTTTGTGTAAATCTTCTTCTTCCTTTAGATTTGATTGGATGTCCAAAGTCCGCTTTTGACTGAAAGTTATGTAATTCGATATGGCTGCTGTGGCATTATGCAAATTAGATGCGTAAATTTACTCCTATCTCAAACTTTGGATCATATTCTACATCACTCTAGAAAATTCAAGAAATCTCTGTCTGTGTCACATGCGCACACTGTATTCCTAGCACGGTGGCGCAGTGGTTAGCACTGCGGCAGCACAGTTTACCCTTGGCCGGGGGATTGTGGGGATCGTGGGATCGTGGGTTCGATCCCAGCCCCCGACCAACAGTGATCTGTGTGGAGTTTGCATGTTCTCCCCGTGTTGCGTGGGTTTACTCCGGGATTTCTCCGGTTTCCTCCCACATGCCAAAAACATGCATGTTAGGTTAATTGGCTGTTCTAAATTGTCCCTAGATATTTGTTTCCTATAGGCCCTTAGAATAGAGGGTTAGTATTAATGAAAGCGCTTTGAGTGGTCTTTGTGACTAGAAAAGCGCTATATAAGTGCAGGTTAGTTAGTTAGTAGTTAGTTAGATTTCTCACATGACCATATAAGGAGTTCTGAACAACTCCTCCTAAGAGGTCATGTAGACATCATAAGCACATTGTGAGGTCAGAACACTTTCTATGGCCATGCAGAACTGCTTGCTTACACTTGCTTTAGACGGGCATACAGAAATACTTGCTTAACCATGTCAAAGATCAGTCACACATCACCATGGTTACTGTTGCCATGGTAACAGTAACTTTCAACGGACAAGCAGAAATGCTTGCTTACACCTGCTTTCTATGGGTATGCAGAAATACTTGCTTATATTTGGTTTCTATGGGCATGCACGGGTATGCACTATGATCTTTGATGTCATAGCAAGTCCTATGATCGCGAGGTGTCCTCTTGGTACACGGGTATGCACTAGTAATAATAATAAAAATAATCACTCTAAAAATTCAAGAAACCTCTGTGTGTCACATTTATAGGACATCATAGGACGGCCTATGATGTCTGCCTGATGTCTATGATGATCCTATGATCTCAGGCATCATAGGACTCGCGATGTTGTCATAAAGATATGATGTCTATATGACGGCACATAGGCAGAGCACATCATAGGATCGCCTATGATGTCTGCATGACGTCCTATGATGCATGATGTCCTACGATGACCCTAAAAGATATGATGTCTATATATCGTCATATAGACATAGCACATCATACAACGCCCTATGACGTCGACATGATGTCCTATGATGATCCAATGATATCAGGCAACATAGGACTCGCAATGCTGTCATATATACAAATGTGTCTTTATGATGTCATATAGACCATCACTCAGGATGCCTAGACTAAGGATCATCATAGGACTCGCAATGCCGTCATATATGATGGCACATACTGTAGACAGAGCACATCATATATAGACACAGGTAATCAACATAACACAGAACAGAAGCAGGAGAAGAAGTAACAAGGAGGGGGGAAACAGACGGCAGGGCATGGTTACACAAAACGGGATGGGCGGGGCTGCACAGGTAATCACACACAGGGGACCAGAGGGGAGACAAGACCAAGGCAATAATGAGAATGAGAATGACGATAATAACTAGAAAAGCACTCGGAGAGCGCAGACCTCCGCCAAGCGCTACAGTTCCCCCCATACAGTGTTTGTGTGTACGTTTTTAGATTCCTTGACCATGAAAACATATGACTAGCAATTGGATTGACAATGATAGGATTAGTGGTTGAGTAGTTATTCACGAAAATGACATTTTCCGTAATGGCGGCCACAGTTCCCCCCATAGAGTGTTTGTGTGTACGTTTTGAGATTCCTTGACCACGAAAACATATGACTAGCAATTGGATTGACAATGATAGGATTAGTGGTTCAGTGGTTATTCACGAAAATGGCATTTTCCGTAATGGCGGCCACAGTTCCCCCCATACAGTGTTTGTGTGTACGTTTTCAGATTCCTTGACCATGAAAACATATAACTAGCAATTGGATTGACAATGATAGGATTAGTGGTTCAGTGGTTATTCACGAAAATGGCATTTTCCATAATGGCGGTTTTCTTCTGGACGGTGATCCGGATCATGCCCAAAATTTAATCAGTTCTTCCTTGTACCATTTCCAACAACGCCTGAAAGTTTTATCGAAATCCGTCCAAAACTTTTTGAGTTATCTTGCTAACCAACAGACAGACAGACAGACAGACAGACAAACCCCGGCAAAAACATAACCTCCTGGCGGAGGTAATAATAATAATATTGCTGATAAACTAAGAGGAAGACCGATGAAGAAATAAATATGCATGACAGAAAAAAAAATAACAATAACAACCCAGGATAATAATAATAAGGTGAAATACAGAAAATCCCAACTTAAAGTGAGGATGTGGGCTGGGACCCATGCCCTGGAGACAAGGAATATCACTCTACACTCACCGGCCACTTTATTAGGTACACCATGCTAGTAACGGGTTGGACCCCCTTTTGCCTTCAGAACTGCCTCAATTCTTCGTGGCATAGATTCAACAAGGTGCTGGAAGCATTCCTCACAGAGTTTGGTCCATATTGACATGATGGCATCACACAGTTGGCGCAGATTTGTCGGCTGCACATCCATGATGCGAATCTCCCGTTCCACCACATCCCAAAGATGCTCTATTGGATTGAGATCTGGTGACTGTGGAGGCCATTTGAGTACAGTGAACTCATTGTCATGTTCAAGAAACCAGTCTGAGATGATTCCAGCTTTATGACATGGCGCATTATCCTGCTGAAAGTAGCCATCAGAAGTTGGGTACATTGTGGTCATAAAGGGATGGACATGGTCAGCAACAATACTCAGGTAGGCTGTAGCGTTGCAGCGATGCTCAATTGGTACCAAGGGGCCCAAAGAGTGCCAAGAAAATATTCCCCGCACCATTACACCACCACCACCAGCCTGAACCATTGATACAAGGCAGGATGGATCCATGCTTTCATGTTGTTGACGCCAAATTCTGACCCTACCATCCGAATGTCGCAGCAGAAATCGAGACTCATCAGACCAGGCAACGTTTTTCCAATCTTCTATTGTCCAATTTCGATGAGCTTGTGCAAATTGTAGCCTCAGTTTCCTGTTCTTAGCTGAAAGGAGTGGCACCCGGCGTGGTCTTCTGCTGCTGTAGCCCATCTGCCTCAAAGTTCGACGTACTGTGCGTTCAGAGATGCTCTTCTGCCTACCTTGGTTGTAACGGGTGGTTATTTGAGTCACTGTTGCCTTTCTATCAGCTCGAACCAGTCTGGCCATTCTCCTCTGACCTCTGGCATCAACAAGGCATTTCCGCCCACAGAACTGCCGCTCACTGGATATTTTTTCTTTTTCGGACCATTCTCTGTAAACCCTAGAGATGGTTGTGCGTGAAAATCCCAGTAGATCAGCAGTTTCTGAAATACTCAGACCAGCCCTTCTGGCACCAACAACCATGCCACGTTCAAAGTCACTCAAATCACCTTTCTTCCCCATACTGATGCTCGGTTTGAACTGCAGGAGATTGTCTTGACCATGTCTACATGCCTAAATGCACTGAGTTGCCGCCATGTGATTGGCTGATTAGAAATTAAGTGTTAACGAGCAGTTGGACAGGTGTACCTAATAAAGTGGCCGGTGAGTGTATATATAATTCAAGAAATCTCTGTCTGTCACGATGTCATGATGTCACGATCATAGGACTCGCTAAAAGATCATAGGACTTGCTATGAGATCAAAGGCAGGCTTCACTCACGATCATAGGACTCACTATGACATCATCAAAAATCAAGGGCAGGCATTACTCATGATCATAGCACTCGCTATGACACTATCAAAGATCAAAGGCAGGCATTGACAAACAAGTGGTGACGTCAGAGATCCAAGGCAGGTTTCACCATGGTTGCTGTTGCCATGGTAACAGTAACTTTCTATGGGCATGCAGAAATGTTTGCTTACACTTGCTTTCTATGGGCATGCACAGGCATGCACTAGTAATAATAATAATAATAATAATAATAATAATAATAAGTCCATAACTCGGGGGGTGGGGGGATGATTCTAACCATGCCCCCATGACGATTCTATGTTAAACTTGAGTAAAACGTTTGAAAGTCTATATTCCTGATTTGGAATATAGACAGACAACTTGATTATTTGTTAACCCAAAAGTTAAATAACGTTGCCCTTGAATGATATCAAATAGGCTTATACAGTTATGTGAAAAAATTAGGACACCCTGTATAAGCCTGTGTGGGTTTTTTTTTTTAACATATTTGGACATATGGATATTTAATATCAATGTTAAAAATACTGGGAGATTCATGTAATACAACTAAACAATTAAAAGTGAATTAAAGAGTTTTTTCAAATTTTCTGTAAAATGTACAGTAATTCTATACAAATAGTGAGGAATAAATTAGGACACCCCCACATTCATTCCCACTTACAATGGCTAAAATAAAAAAAAAAATGCAAATAAAAACAAAAACAAAGTTAGCCATAGATATGTGAACATTTCTTCATAAAGAATTAAATATTTAAAGGGGTATTCAAATTGTTTCACGACTGTAAACATAAATTTGTAAATTGTGTCACTGGCACCTCCGTTAGAGCAAGCAACCTTTGCAAAAACTATACTGACACCTTGTGGAGGCAGTTTTATATTTCTTAATAAAATGTTTTTTGGGAGTAGGATGCAAGTGTATGTATGTTAAACTAGCTGGTTTAGGGGGCTGAAATGTAGCAGGATTTGATGTCTAATTCAGCAAACACGGTAAGTGTAGGTCATCATGCAGTGATACAGATGGTAAACTACACAGCACTGTACAAAATAAAGCGCATTATTAAACCTTATGGCTACTTTAAATGCATGTATTGGCACTGCTACGTAAAAACACAGAGATACAGTAGATATATGCAAAAATAGTCTTCGTGGATAAAGCTGTAAAATATTGCACTCACCTTTTCTCTGAAGACCTGCTCTGCGCGCTCATGGTAAAATAATCAGACTGGCGGCAGGGATGAAACGCTCATGGCCGACATGCCCACGGCTGAATTTTCAGACCCCAGTCTGGATTTATCCACACCACAGTAGCTGTTTGACTCCCCGTCTGCTGCTCTGGGACATTTAGACTTTTTTCTTTCGCTGCTCTAAACCAGGCGCTCAGGTGTGCGCGCGCCCATGTGAAAGGCGCACGAGACAAAGGGCGAGGCTGACCCCCTGTGGGCTATACATTTACAGATTACGTTCACATTATATTCAGTAGTTGATAAGCCCTTCAGCCACACGGCACTGAACAGAGAGAACAGTCACCAAATTTGGCTTAACAGGTTACTTTCAGAACTTGACTTGGAAGCTTCTGTGTTTGGATTCTAATGTCAAACCTTGTTTCTGCTGCTAGGACCAAGGACGTGCACAGGCATGGGCTATTGTTGCCCGGGCAACAGTCCATTTGCCATCTTTGTACAAACGGCCCCTCCATAAAAATAATAATAAAAATAACTGTTGTGGCTTTTTTGGTCAATGCGTCCCTTTATACTAGTAATTTTGTTGTTTTTCCTCATATTTTCTTTTTCATGTAACTTTGAGACTTGATTTTTAACTTCTTTTTTTAAAAAAATGTGACTTTTTCCTCTGAAATGTGCATTTTATTAATTTTGTAAATGAGTTTTTATATGTGATTTTGGAACATTCTTATAAATTTCCAACTTTTTTGTCATGTTTGAAATTATTTTTCTTCTTTCTTGTAATTAGAAACTTTTTCTGAAAAATTTTGGCAAATGTGGAAATTTGAGGCTTTTTTCACACATGAATTTACATATTTTTTGAATTTTTTTCTTCCAACTTTCCAATTTATCATTTCCCCCTTTATCATTCTAATGACGTTTTTACTTAAGTAAATTTAAAAAAATATATTACTTTTCTCTCATAATTTTTTTCTCAAAAAAAATACAACTTTTTCTCATGAATTTTTGCCTTGTTTATACACATTTCTTATTTTCTTATACATTTTCAGTGAGTGTAATTGCAGGTATGTGACTGTTTTCCTCATAAATTGCAAATTTATGAGGAAATTCATGAATTTGTGAATGCTGTCTTATAAATTCACATTTTTTTCTTGCAATTTTACCCTTGTTTCAGATGAGAGCAACAGCCTCTCAAAATGCCTGTGCACATCCCTTATGAGAACATTGCTGTGCCCTACGTCTACGAGCCAAGTTTAGAAAGAGTGCGCCCAGTTGACCTAATAGATATTCTAAAGATATAAAGCTAGCGGTACTCAAATGCTTTGCAAGCAGTTTCATGAAATAGTCAGTCAGAGAGCAACTCATACTGGCTCGGACGTCGCCTGGGTTAACAAGGTCAGGAGTTCCTGGCAGCGGAAGGTGAATTACAGAGCTGCATGGAAGAATCTGATCAGACCTAAATGAAACAGTCATTGTCGCCCCTGACAGACTGCTATGATGATGATGATGATGATCTATATATATATATATATATATATATATATATACAGTGGGGTAAAAAAGTATTTAGTCAGCCACCAATTGTGCAAGTTCTCCCACTTAAAAGATGAGAGAGGTCTCCAATTTTCATCATAGGTATACCTCAACTATGAGAGACAAAATAAGAAAAAAAAAATCCAGAAAATCACATTAAAGGATTTTTAATGAATTAATTGGTAAATTCCTCGGTAAAATAAGTATTTGGTCAATCACAAAAGTTCATCTCAATACTTTGTTATATACCCTTTGTTGGCAATGACAGAGGTCAAACGTTTTCTGTAAGTTTTCACAAGGTTTTCACACACTGTTGCTGGTATTTTGGCCCATTCCTCCATGCAGATCTCCTCTAGAGCAGTGATGTTTTGGGGCTGTCACTGGGCAACACAGACTTTCAACTCCCTCCAAAGATTTTCTGTGGGGTTGAGGTCTGGAGACTGGCTAGGCCACTCCAGGACCTTGAAATGCTTCTTACAAAGCCACTCCTTCGTTGCCCGGGCGGTGTGTTTGGGATCATTGTCATGCTGAAAGACCCAGCCACGTTTCATCTTCAATGCCCTTGCTGGTGGAAGGAGGTTTTCACTCAAAATCTCACGATACATGGCCCCATTCATTCTTCCCTTTACACGGATCAGTCGTCCTAGTCCCTTTGCAGAAAAACAGCCCCAAACTATGATGTTTCCACCCCCATGCTTCACAGTAGGTATGGTGTTCTTTCTCCTCCAAACACGACAAGTTGAGTTTTTACCAAAAAGTTCTATTTTGGTTTCATCTGACCATATGACATTCTCCCAATCCTCTTCTGAATCATCCAAATGCTCTCTAGCAAACTTCAAACGGGCCTGGACATGTACTGGTTTAAGCAGGGGGACACGTCAGGCACTGCAAGATTTGAGTCCCTGGCGGCGTAGTGTGTTTCTGATGTAGCCTTTGCTACTTTGGTCCCAGCTCCCTGCAGGTCATTCACTAGGTCCCCCCATGTGGTTCTGGGATTTTTGCTCACCGTTCTCGTGATCATTTTGACCCCACGGGGTGAGATCTTGCGTGGAGTCCCAGATCGAGGGAGATTATCAGTGGTCTTGTATGTCTTCCATTTTCTAATAATTGCTCCCACAGTTGATTTCTTCACACCAAGCTGCTTACCTATTGCAGATTCAATCTTCCCAGCCTGGTGCAGGTCTACAATTTTGTTTCTGGTGTCCTTTGACAGCTCTTTGGTCTTGGCCATAGTGGAGTTTGGAGTCTGACTGTTTGAGGTTGTGGACAGGTGTCTTTTATACTGATAACGAGTTCAAACAGGTGCCATTAATACAGGTAACGAGTGGAGGACAGAGGAGCCTCTTAAAGAAGAAGTTACAGGTCTGTGAGAGCCAGAAATCTTGCTTGTTTGTAGGTGACCAAATACTTATTTTACTGAGGAATTTACCAATTAATTCATTAAAAATCCTTCAATATGATTTTCTGGATTTTTTTTTCCTCATTTTGTCTCTCATAGTTGAGGTAAAAGACAACTTTATGAGTTGGGGACCTAAAGTGCACCCGGAAAGTAATGACAGCGCTTCACTTTTTCCACATTTTGTTGTGTTACAGCCTTATTCAAAAATGGATTAAATTCATTTTTTTCCTCAAAATTCTACACACAATATCCCATAATGACAATGTGAAAAAAGTTTTTTTTTTGAGATTTTTGCAAATTTATTTAAAATAAAAAACTAAGAAATCACAAGTGTATAAGTATTCACAGCCTTTGCTCAATGCTTTGTTGATGCACCTTTGGCAGCAATTACAACCTCAAGTCTTTTTGATTATGATGCCACAAGCTTTGGGCAGTTTCGCCCATTCCTCTTTGCAGCACCACTCAAGCTCCATCAGGTTTGATGGGAATCGTCGGTGCACAGCCATTTTCAGATCTCTCCAGAGATGTTCAATTGGATTCAAGTCTGGGCTCTGGCTGGGCCACTCAAGGACATTCACAGAGTTGTCCTGAAGCCACTCCTTTGATATCTTGGCTGTGTGCTTTGGTTTGTTGTTGGTCTGCTGAAAGATGAACCATTGCCCCAGTCTGAGGTCAAGAGCGCTCTGAAGCAGGTTTTCATCCAGGATGTCTCTGTACATTGCTGCATTCATCTTTCCCTCTATCCTAACTAGTCTCCCAGTTCCTGCCATTGAAAACCATCCCACAGCATGATGCTGCCACCACCATGCTTCACTGTAGGGATGGCATTGGCCTGGTGATGAGCAGTGGCTGGTTTCCTCCAAACATGACATGGAATTCATGCCAAAGAGTTCAATTTTTGTCTCATCAGACCAGACAATTTTATTTCTCATTGTCCGAGAGTCCTTCAGGTGCCTTTTGACAAACTCCAGGCAGGTTGCCATGTGCCTTTTACTAAGGAGTGGCTTCTGTTTGGCCACTCTACCATACAGGCCTGATTGGTGAATTGCTGCAGAGATGGTTGTTCTTCTGGAAGGTTCTCTCTCCACAGAGGAACACTGGAGCTCTGACAGAGTGACCATTGGGTTGTTGGTCACCTCCCTGAATAAGGCCCTTCTCCCCCGATCGCTCAGTTTAGATGGCCGGCCAGCTCTAGGAAGAGTCCTGGTGGTTCCAAACTTCTTCCATTTACGGATGATGGAGGCCACTGTGCTCATTGGGACCTTCAAAGCAGAAGAAATTTTTCTGTACCCTTCCCCAGATTTGTGCCTTGAGACAATCCTGTCTCGGAGGTCTCCAGACAATTCTTTTGACTTCAGGCTTGGTTTGTGCTCTGACATGCACTGTCAACTGTGGGACGTTTATATAGACAGGTGTGTGCCTTTCCAAATCATGTCCAATCAACTGAATTTACCACAGGTGGACTTCAATTAAGCTGTAGAAACATCTCAAGGATGATTAGTGGAAACAGGATGTACCTGAGCTCAATTTTGAGCTTCATGGCAAAGGATGTGAATACTTATGTACATGTGATTTCTTAGTTTTTTATTTTTAATAAATTTGCAAAAAATTGAAAAAAAACAAAACTTTTTTCACATTGTCGTTATGGGGTATTGTATGTAGAATTTTGAGGAAAAAATGAATTTAATCAATTTTTGAGTAAGGCTGTAACATAAGAAAGTGAGGAAAAAGTTAAGTGCTGTGAATACTTTCCAGATGCACTGTCATCATCATCATCATAGCAGTCTGTCGTGGGCGACAATGACTGTTTCATTTAGGTGTGATCAGATTCCTCCACACAGCTCTGTCCTTAGCCTTCCGCTGCCAGGAACTCCTGTCTATGTCCAACTTCTTCAAGTTTCTTTTTACAGTGTCTTTAAATCTGAGCCTTGGTCTACCCTGATTGTGTTTACCCTCGCATAACTGTGAGTGGAGTAACTGCCGAGGGAGATGCTGGTGGTCCATCCTCTCAATATGTCCGAGCCATCTCAGGTTCATCTGTATTAGCATGTCCTCCATTGATGGTAGACCAGCTCATTTCAACACTTCTATGTTAGTTATCTTGTCTTTCCATGAGATGTTCATTATGGCTCAAAGGTGTCTCATCATGTACGCGTGGAGTTTCTTCACCTGCACTCTGTAGACAGTCCAAGTTTCAGCACTGTACAATAGAGTAGCCAGTACTGTCGCTCTGTACACTTTGCATTTCACATGGATAGACACGTCAATTGTTCCACAGTCTCGCTCTCAAGTTTCCAAACACAACGCTCGCTCTTCCCATTCTGAGAGATAGTTCATCCTCCAGCCTAGCATTCTCTGAAACAGTACTCCCTAGATACTTGAAAGTCTTGCACTTGACTAGTGGCTCTAGTATATCAATGCTGATCTCTTCTGGTAGTGATGTTGATAACTGGAACTTTGGTGGTTGATAAATGCACTCTGTCTTCTTGATGTTGATTTGGAGGCTGAATTGGCTAGCTGCTCTTGCAAATTTCTCCACTAAAGATTGCATATCTTCCACACTGTGTACAACTAGAGCACTGTCGTCGGCAAAGAGCATTTCTCTTACTACCTTTATCAATGTCTTACTCTTGGCTTTAAACTGTGCCACATTGAACAAGTCTGCTTCTTTCCTTGTCTGAATGTATACTCCTTCTGAAGTGTCTTTGAAGGCCACCTCAAGTATGGCTGTCAGATATAGCGAGAAGAGTGTAGGTGCCAGCACACACCCTTGTTTCACCCTGTTGCTTACTGAGAAGTCTTTAGATACTGAACAACTCATTGCCACGTTTGCTTGCATACCTGTATGGAGTGCCTCGATCAGGCTGACAAACTTATTCTTGAAACTTAGTCTCCATATTTCTTGAGTACCTGCCAAAGTCCTTGTCGCGAAACAGTATCAAAGGCTTTACTGAAGTCTATGAAGACTACATAAAGCGGCATGTTCTGTTCGATACACTTTTCTTGAACCTGGTTCAAGCAGAAAATCATGTCCATTGTGCTTCTTCCACTTCTAAAGCTGCACTGGGTTTCCGGTAGTACATTCTGCGAGATGTGTTCACTGAGTCTCTTAAGTAGTACACGTGAGAGAATCTTACCAACAGTGGCTAGCAGTGATATACAGTATCTCGGTAATTTCCACAGTCTTTCCTGTCACCTTTCTTGAACAAAGGCACAATACTTGCATTTGTACAGATGCACTGTACAACTGTAGAAATGGGTTGTCTGTTAATCAGATTAACTGATTCAGATTATTATTATTATTATTAATAATAATAATAATAATAATAATAATAATAATAATATCAATAATGGTTTGCATTTATATAGAAGAAACCAAAAGCACTTTACAATGAAAATCCATTATTCATTCACTCCACAGACAGACAATGGTAGCGGTAAGCTACTACTGTAGCCACAGCTGCCTGATGAACTAATGGACACAGACTAATGGAAATGTGGCTACCAATCCACGCCAACGGCCTCTCCGACCATTACCGAACATTTATGCACATTCATACCCAGTGTCATGGACACTGGAGGAAAAGGTGGGTAAAGTGTCTTGCCCAGGGATGACAGGATGGCTGGGGATAGCGGGATTCAAACCGCCAACACTCTGGTTATTGGACAATCCGCTCTACCTCCTGAGCCACTGCCGCCCAATTAAAGTTCCTTATGAGCACTCATAAGGAAATTTAATTTGTCCTTTTGTTAACCCCTTGCACTCCGGTCAATTTCCCTAAAAACGCCAAAAAATAACATGCCCAAAGTAAATCAAAAGCTATTCTTCAACCCTTTGCAGCATCTTCATGGGGTTGGTCTCATTTAAAACACTTTGAATTTTTTGGCAAAATAGTCATAATCTCTCTAAGTGCTCCGGCCACTGAGTAACAGTCATCTAAACATACTGAACTTGAAGAAAATAAATTTGGCCTGGGTGTTTTTTTGGATAAAAATGCTTGCAAATAACACACAACTTCAGATCCGGGCTGGAAAATGCAACAGAAATGTAGAACCAAGTGTTATCCAGCTGAGGTCAAAATTTTGTAACAATACCACAAAAAAATGAATATATTACACAGCTTTGTTCTCAGGAAGTTCCCAGGCGTTTTTGAACTGTGCCAAATTGTGCCAAATGGCACAGTTTGGAAAAATGTCTGTAACTTTTGAATGATTCAATATAGAAGCTTAATCTTGGGCTCTAATGAAAGGTGACACTCAGGGCTGTGTGTGTGTGTGTGTGTGGGGGGGGGGGTTGTTTATTCATTCATGAATGAATGAATGAACAAACAAGCCCCCACACACAAAGAAGCATGCCACGTAAAAAATGTGTGGCTTTTTTTTACTAGAAAAAATAACCTACAGTGCACTAAAAATTATTTAAAAATATTTGTAATGTAGAAGATAACAACTCCCACCCCCCCACCCCCCCGCTACAGAGGACGGACATCGACTATCGCTACATGACGGAATAGTCATGTGGCGATGTGGCAACCGCGGCGCACAGTCACCGCGCCCCCCCCCCCCTCGCTACAGAAGAGTAGCGGGGGGGGGCGTTCACGGTCCGGACGCGGCGCACGAACCGTGTACCGCGGCGCACGGACTTCGGACTTCGTGCACCGCACAGTTGTAATTTACCGATCGGTCAAAAGTCATTTTTGATTACAATTTTCAGGGATAAAGAATAATTTAGCTTATAACACTTACCTCTTCACAGCAGCAGTGTCCTGGCGAACTTCTCTTCCTCATTGTCAGACGAACGCGACGCTGGTCCGCTTGTTACGGACTCGTGGTTCTGGTCTCGCGACCCGGTCAAAACATAATTCCATTATTGCGGTTTTGCGCTTCCATGATTGTGGTTTTGGCGAATGATTTTTCAAAACAAATAACAGTAGGAATTAAAAAAGACTGGCGAACACATGTGTGTCACCCAGCCTTCGTCGTCGGCCTCCGTCGGTCTATGATGACCATGGAGGAGAATCCTAAACGTCTATTCTGCTGGAATAAAAAAAAAAAAAGCACCGCCTGTGGCTGAACAGGCCGATGCGCGAATGGCACTCCCTATCACACCGGTTGCACTTGTGGATGCTCTCCGTGCTGCTGGGTCTGTGGCGATTCTTCCTGCGGGTCCTTTTTTCATCTGCAGCAGTCAGTCTCTCTTCACCCAGCCTTACACAAAACAGCTTTTGAACTTGTGTGCTTCAATTGGCTCGCTGCATTCACAGCGTTGGTAGGCGGGTCCTTCTTGCTAGGTTGTCAGTCATTGGTTCTTCAAAGTTTCAGAAACCCAATTCAAGGCTCTTATTAGTCGAATGAGAGGTCAATCTTATCTGATCTGTTCACGGCTGTGTCTGTAGTGGAAGAATGGAAATGCAGCTTTTTTTTCAGTGTGCTCTTGGACGCAGAGACATGCCCATCTGCGGTACACTGGAGTGCAAGAGGTTAAATAAAACTATACTGAGAGGCAATAAAATGCAACAAAGAAAACAAAGTCTTGCATATCTTTGTAATGATTATTTGCTTTCAAGTGACACTCTGTCAAAAGTCTATTTTTTTCTCTTGTTAACATGTCTGTAACATGTTTTTGTGACTTGCATGACATATCCAGAGCAAAATCTCACCACAATCTCAAGTCTGTGTTTTTCTGCTATGAATTTCCACTTTGGGAATGCCCCCCTTAAACGGGCGAGTTTGGACAGACTGTTTCTATGTAAGTATTCCTGCTTAGCCTGATTGGTTATAACATTAAACAATCAGACAGATACTCTTGGCTACCTCGGGGGAAGAAGAAGGAACAGAGAGCGAGCAGAGAGAGGCAGAGACAGGCAGAGAGGAGGGAGGGGAGAGGAGAGGACCTGGCTCTCGCCAAACTGCTCTCAGCTCACTACGCCGGCGGATGAGGCACCACACAGCAGTCTCACCGAGCTGTGGAATGTGAGCCGCCCAGTGGACCACTTTTGGTAAGCAAAAATGGCGCTGGCTCACTGCAGTTGCTGCGCTTGGTGAGACCGCGGTCTATGAATGAATGAATGTAATTAGCTTGAGCGCGGCACTCCATCTGCCAGCAATTGCGGCAAGCCAGCGCCAGTTCTGTTTACCAAAAGTGGCCCACTGGGCGGCTCACATTCCAGCCTCCAGGTGGAGCCAGGCAGTGACTTTCCTCTCCACTGAGAATGATCCTTCCTCAAGTTATATTGCCTTCTCGGAGCCCTGGCTCAAAGTCAGTCCAGCTATTGGTGGGTGAGAGTATGGCCGGAGTTAATTAGAATATTCATAGAGCCATGCATACTTAAGTAGTTGAAGATGTAAAAAGCTCTTTACAATCAATTCTGTCAATGAAATTTGTATAAAATAAATATTATAATAAATAAAATGTCTATAAAAAGCCACAGTATACTATTTTGGGAAACACAAATTTGTTTATGATGGTGTTTTTGGTGGTATTAGAGCTGCCGGAGTGCATCTTTAAAACTGTTCATGTTTTAATTACAATGTTATTACATGTACAATGAAGTCATTTCAATGGACAAAACTCCCCATCAGAACATCGATGGGATGTTCTGGCTCAGAGTGTATGCAGTCGGAGTCCTGCACCAACAAATCATGCTGAGCTAGAGGTGCCACTGCTCTCTGAACGGGACCACATTCCTTGGTGTCAAATTGACGACTTTGTAGCATTTTTCTCCACGCTGTGGCTGGCTACAAATGGAGGACACACACACACACACACACACACACACACACACACACACACACACACACACACGATATTAATGAACGATAAAATCAAGAGAAATGCATCCATCCATCTTTTACCACTTTTCTGAGGGTCCAGGTCGTGGAGGCAGCAGTCTAAGCAGAGAAGCCCAGACTTCCCTCTCCTCAGCCACCCCAGGATGCCAAGGTATTCCCAGGCCAGCTGGGAGCACCAGTGTTTCTCCAATATGTCCTGGGTTTGCCCCCGGGTCTCCTCCCAGCGGGACGTGCCAGAAACACCTCATAGGAGATGTCCAGGAGGCATCCTGATCAGATGCCCAAACCACCTCAGCTGGCTCCTTTCAATGTGGAGGAGCAGCAGCTCTACTCTGAGCCTCTCCTGGATAACTGAACTCCTCACTCTATGGATGAGTCCAGCCACCCTACAGAGAAAGCTCATTTCAGCAAAGGAAATGATTCAGGGTTAAGTTTTGTTCCATATCTGTACATACAGATTATCTGAATTTATGCACTAATAACCATTAGCTAATAAACATTATGAAGTGTATCTTCATTTGTGTTTTATTCAGTGACAGCTTACACCATTTTCTGAAATTGATAGGTTGCATTTTAATGTCTCTTAGTATGTAAATGAAGGCATAAACTGATAGCAGTGGGGATGATATTCTTGAGGTCTCATGGCTTTATAGAAACAATCAGCATTCATCTACTTTAGTTACATTTTCTGCTGCTGAATGTTAAAGTGAGTAAGTGAACCTTGATATTATTCTTGTATTCTCCCATTTAATTTCATTGTCATTTTTCACTGTAAGAATGTTGACCAGTAAGCTCATAATGCTGTTTAAACTGGAATATACTGTGTATTTATTTTGTAAGTCATTTTAACATGGTTAGGTAAAGAAACAGTGCAAATGGTTTCAATGATGTGTTTTATTTAGAGTAATCATGGCAACAACAGCACAGAACATTCAGACATCACTTCAGGTTGTATTTCACACCTTCTGCTTAACATTTGACCAGCTTATTTTTCTGTTATTAGCACCATTTCAGTAGATAAGAAAAAAAGAGAACAAGTGGCTAAAGCAGGTTATGTTTGAGAATAACACTTAAGATTTTATAACTAGTTTTACATCATCAGTGAGACACTGGAGATTGTAGCAGAGAGATTTAATAGACAGACTTTGTCATGTTTGTCACATCTTAATTTTGTATCAGAGATTACTCACATGCAAGCACATAAATTAGGAAATGCTTGAACAAAACCACATATTTGTGGCATGACTTACTTCGCTGACATTTCAAGAAATCATGTGAGATGATTTAATTTCAAAGGGGCATTTGACTTCTATAAGCTTAATCAAATGCAAGTAGAATCTCACATAAACATCTTGATCCAAGTTAAAACAACTACAAAAGCACTTATTTTTTATTGTTCTTTTTAAGTCAGAGCAGACATCTTATTACTAGAACAAATCTGTTCTAAATCTTCCAATACAGTCTTAATTCACACTCACAAGGCATTAATTATTTTAATGAGAGTTGTTAATTATAAATGGATACACCTGGATTCTTCCTCATATATAAAAGACGATCTCTGGGTTTTGGGGGTGTTTTTATTTTATTGGAGGGGCAAAAGGTTCATATGGTCTTGATTTTCTGTGCTGACTGGGTTGTAGAACACGTGTGCATGACAATAAGAATGAGTTGTAGAAAGAGAAAGAGCAGTTAAAAAAGGAAATAGTAGGTGTGGGTTCTTCGGTTTCTTTGGAACATTTAAAAACAGTTTCAGTGCACACCTTACTCTCTGTTCCGCTGCTTCATCATTGACATTCCTCCTCTTTCCTCCACAGACATCAGACAGATGGACAAAAAACCCACAAACTTCTTTGGCTGCATATATTGTCTCCCTAAGGACATGTGACTGAGGACAGGGATTTGCAGAGGAGGTAGCAGCTGCAGATGTCGTAAATAGGTCATGGACTGATGTTGAGGTGATGTGAGGCTGAAGTCTGAAGAAGACGGGTAAAAATAGCATAATCATCTATTTAAATGGAGAAGCAGATAAGGCTTATGTTTGATAGGACAGATATTCGATGTGGCTGAAAACATACTTCATCCCAGGTGCTTGTGGTGATGTTTTTCATATCCTACTGCATTGTTAGAACTGGTTGCTGTCATGAAAAAATAAAGGCAATATGAAATCACGCAGATTAACTTTAATACATAGGCTAGAGTAGTTTTACAACTACAGCTCAGCAAGACATACATATGCTCCCTGTGATTTTCACGAAATCAAATTTATGATAAATGTCTCAAAGTTATGAAAAACTGAAATGGCAAAGTGAAGAAAGGTGCAAATTTATGTGAAAAAAGTACAGATTCATGAGAAAAAAGCTGCAAATTATGTGGGAAAAAGTCTGAAAATTTTCAAGAAAAAAGTCTCAAATTGACATGACAAAGGCTGCAAATTTTCAAGAAAAAGTTTCAAAATTATCAGAAACATTTTTAGATCAGAAAAATATGAGAATTTCAAAAATGAAAAAGTCAAATTTACAAGAACAATTTCAAAGTAATGAGAAAAAAGTTTCAAATTCATGAGGAAAATAGGATATTTATGAGAACAAACCTTGCTCATTCTACATATTGACTACAGAGACCATTTTATCTGCATTTGAAGACTCAAATATTGTATATTTTATTGTTCCATACAATTTCTTTCCTCTGGAAAGACTGTTCAAAATGTCTCTTTCCATAGTGGAAGTTTGCCAATTCCTGATGTTGAAGCTATCAACTTACTTACCTAGGTAGTCTTTATAGTCTTTAAAGTATTTGTGTCTCAATCCTCGCCCATCTGGAAATAAAATAACCAAAATATACATTCATATTTCATTTTTAATGTTTTGTCATCTAAAATACAGTACATGGCTCATTTCAACAGCTTCAAAGCATCAGTTCATGTTGTGGTGGCATACCCCTTTGTTCTAAATAGTATACATAACATTTTAAAAGGGGAGGTCTAGCACTTAATAATGTACATTTTTTTTAAGGTAATCTGTTTAACATCAATGTAGGAGGGACTGGGTGTTAAATAATTGACTTGTAACATTTAACAGTGACAAATGATGGACAAGCACTTGTCTAGAGAAAACTTTAAGCCTACCAGAGTTGCCACGCTGCTTGATGCACTGTCCACGGTTCGGGATGCCAGCAGAGGGGTTTCCTGGGTTGATGATGTGACACTCATAGCCCGTAGGACAGTGAAGAGGCTCGTCTCCATCCTCAGTGGTGCTGCAGGCTTCAGCTAATGGGCAGGAAACACACAGAGCACCAGAGGAAAACTATAAGCTCATTTTTCTTAATTGGTTCGCCTAAATTTGGTATCTTTTGGGGGGTGATTGTGGAGCAGGTGTAGAGTGTGGTCAACTTCTGATCGGACTGTCTGTGGTTCAATTCCTCCTGCCTCTGCGGCCTGCATGCCAAAGTGTCCTTAAGTAAGACAATGAACCATGGGCTGTAAACTGAACAACTGAACGCTGAGTTGCTCCTGGTGGGTCATGGCTGCACCACTGCCATCAGTGTGTGATTGTGTGTGTGAGTGGGTCGATAGCTGAATCTGTAAAGCGCTTTGGTCATCTAGGGACGAGAAAAATGTGCTATATAAGTGAATGCCATTCACCATCTCTTAGGGGCTGTCTTGGTTTCCATGGCCAACTTTTAAATCTTCACAGAGAAAAGAAGAACTGATGGATTAGAGCAGTCGGAGTTGCCTTAAATCACTGCATGTTTTGTTTTGTTTTTTGTTTTTTACTGTAATTGCAAATAAAATATCCTGAAGTAAATCTAATTTGTTAGTTTAACCAAATTCTAAGCAATAGGGTATGTGATATGTTTAATTACTAATCATATGTACTGTATTTAAGAATGTTTCATCTATATTGTATCAGCTGAGTTAAGACTTGATTTGTGATGTTGTTTCCAGAGTTGAAAATGAAAATAATTTAATACAAAATACAAAATGTCATGAATTGCCCTTCGGGGCAGAGAGGTGAGACCCACATGCTGAACTGTGAGTTTGTGAGATTTATTGAAAAAAACAACAAACATAAAGTCCAACACAGTGCTCTAACACAAAATTTAAACAAATGAGCAAACTTACTGATAATGCACACCAGAGCAAGGCAGGGCTCTGGTGGAGACAAGGAGAAACTCAAGTCAAGACTGCGGCAACAAGAAACGAAAATAACTGCCCTCAAATAGGGTCAAAAACCATTTACATAAGTAACAACAGGTGTGGGTCACATAAGCGGGCCGAATGAACCGATGATTCATAATAGGACCAGCTGGGGGCAATGAGAGGAGAGTGGGTGAAGCAGACAGCTGACGGGGGGACACCCACACAAAGCACAAAACCCAGAAACGCCCTTGACAGCTGTCAACCAAACAGTAAAGATCTAAAGAATAAAGTATCAACAAATGCAGACTGAAATATAAATGTAAATTAATACAAAATAAAAGTGTAACAAAAGTAAAACATAAACAGGAAAATAGCAAACAGTACAAGAACACAGAAACCCAAAAAGCACAAAATACAACAAATATATAAATATAAAGAAAAAGCCATGAGACTGAGCAAGGCGGAAACCTCCTGTGCTCAGCTCATGACACACAAAGGAGGCACTTTGCTACATCGCCCCTGATGTCATTGGCAGCGGGTGTGCGTTGGTGCTTGGGGGTGGCTGGGGGGGTCATTGGTGCGGGTTGTTGGCTGTGTTTCCATTGGGTTGTTCCGGGGTGGCTGTGGTTGCAGGGCGGCCTGCAGCTGTCGGTGTGTGTCTGGGGTGGGTGGTCGTGGGCCTGCGTGGGCGCTCGGGTGTGTCGCCTGGCGTGTTGGGCACTGTGTGGGTCCGGCCCATTGTTCACTATTGTGACTGTTGTTGTCCATGTTCGTGTGTGTAAGATGAGTGGTAGTATGTTTGGCTGCCCCGTCATGTTAGTGGTGCTGGAGCGCCGGGACGTGATGCTGGTGGGTCCTGGGTTGTTTCCACTGGCGGCCCTCGCCCTGGGTTGGGATTTGGGGGCAGTAGGTGGCCTCACAAGCCAGTCTGCAAGCTGGCTTCCGGGGGGGGGGGGGGGCGGCCTTGTTTTTGGACCGCCTACCTCTCAGTCTTATTTCCCACCCTCCTCCTCCCCCTGATCTTTTTTGTTACATTTAGGGCTTTGGGGTGGGGGTGTGCCGCACTGTGTCGGTGAAGGGGATACCTTTGCCGCGTGGTGGGACTGCACTCACCTCAATTTTAATTGCATTTTAGACACTGAGGGCTTGGGGGGATGGGGGCTCTGCTGCCCATCGCAGTGGCTAACGATGCTTCAATTACTATCCCCCCAATTTTAATTGCACTTTAGTAGTCCACACATTTATACACAATTATATCATATAACCGACACACACCCACCATGTTCTGTGCGGGGGGAGGAGGTGGGGGTCTTCCCCTGCCCCTGTTGCCCTGTCTTGCTGGGGGCGTGGGGGCCTGGTGGGGAGCCTGGGACCTATCATGTTGTAAAAATCCCTGGATGCTACTAATATATAGATACAACCAAGGAAGTGACGGGGGGCTGAATATGAGTTTAAGTGTGAGTGAGAGGGTGATGAATGGAGGTGGTGATGGTGGGTCGGTTTTGTGCGGCACTTTGCATGCCGGGTGGCATCTTGGGGCGCCTGCGGTGGTCTGCTGATTGTTCACTCAGATGGGCGCCGGGGGGTGGGGGTCTGCTTCTGTGGCCTGCGCCGGTGGCCTCCCTGGTCACTGCCGGGCACTGGTGCATGTTCAGGCTCACTGCATCTGCTTCGCAGTCGGCTTTTGAAATAAAGGTGAATGAGGAGTGAATTTAAGTGGGTACTGGAGTGAGAGAGAGAATGGGTCGGTCTGGCTGAGTGAGAGGGGTGTGCATGGGAACATGTGGGTGTGAAGGTATGGGGAGGGGTGTGCCTGCGAGTCAGGAGGGGCTGGATTAGGGGGGTAGTGCCTCTCGGCAATGTGGGCTCACCTGGGCGAGGGGACTTCTTTGGACGTGGGGGTCCCCGGGGTGTGTGGCCGAGGCGCTGGGGCGGGACCGCTGTGGGGGTACCTGGGGGGGCTTGCGCCGGGGGGCACTGGCTGGCCTCTGTCCTGGGGGGTGGGGTCGCTGGCCTCCTGGTGCCTGGGGCCCGGGGGCGGATGTTGGCCCCACTGGGGGGTAGGGGGTCGGGCGGGTCCAGGGGTGTGGGCTCACCGCGCCGGCCGCCGGGCGGCCTGCCCTCCCTTGATCATCTCTCCGGGGGTGGATGCTTGGCTTTCCTGGGGCTTGTTGACCTCGGGGCTGGGGGTTAGTGGCGCTGCCTTGCCTGCTCGGGGTCCTCGGGGGGAGGGCTGCTACGACCGGCCCTCCGCTCGTATGTTTCCTGACAAACCACTCACATGCACACACTTATTTTGCGCGCGTTCTCATATATAGGCACACAGACATACATGTACAAGTGTCTCTCCTTTAACAGGTGCAGAAACCAGACTCGTGTTGAGACATCTCCGGTGGAAGAAGCAGTTTGTCTTTTGTTTGTTTGTTTTTTTAATTTAATTTTATTAATTTATTTTTTTTTGTCTGTTCCCCTCCCTTTTCTTTCCCCCCTTCACACACTTCCTTTCCCTCTTCCCCATCCTGTTGGGTCCTCCATGGGTAAAACAATTAAAATAAAGTATTAAAAGTTATTACAGGAGGAGTTTACAACAATATACAGTGCAAAGTTAGGCACTGTATAGGCTCCTCTTGGCAAAGTAAATCTGTTTTGGCACAGTAGGGTGACAGATCCCTGTTCTGTTTGCCTAGCTGCCTGACAGGACAAAAAAAAAAAGTGTAACAAAAGTAAAACATAAACAGGAAAACAGCAAACAGTTCAAGAATACAGAAACCCAAAAAAGCACAAAATACAACAAATATAAATATAAAGAAAACGCCATGAGACTGAGCAAGGCGGAAACCTCCTGTGCTCAGCTCATGACAGAGTCCCCCTCTCCAGGGGTGGATACCAGACACCCCAGGGTAACAACAACAGAAAAAGAAAGACCTCCCCCCCCCCAATAGAAGCACAGCAACAACCCACCCCAGGTGGGTAGTGGGGGGAACAGGCTAGGAGGGAACAAAACAAAAACCCCTCTCAGAACTCATACCAGGCAAACCCCAACCCCCCTAAGCCCCCTGGACCAAAGAGCTGGACAGTTCAGGCAGACGACCAGAATCCCAGGCCCGCCAGATGGCATGATGGAACGAGTCAGGTGGCCTCCCAGAGAATGTGGGCCACCCAACTCCGTGGCACAGCCTGTTGGGCGGTCTGACAGAGTTTATCAACCACCTGAACAGAAAGGGTGGTCCAGGAGGCGGCTGCCCAATGGGAAGAGCTAATTATGGGCACAGTAGAGGAGTTGGGGGAACCATGAAGACGTCAGGTTGAGGAGAGGGAACCATGACAATGTCAGGTGGAGGAGAGGGAACCACGATGACCTCAGGCAGAAGAGAAGGAACCACGACAACCTCGGGCAGAAGAGAGGGAACCACCACAACCTCAGGCAGAAGAGAGGGAACCTGTAACACCCTCGGTGGTCCTGGACTGGGACAGTGTGGCACCTGCGGTGGCTCTGGGCTGGAGCGGAGCTGCACCTGCGGTGGGCCCAGAGTGGGCCATAGCTGCACCCATGGTGGGCCCAGACTAGGCCATAGCTGCACTCACGGTGGCCCCCGAGCTGGAGCATAACGCCCACGGCGGGCCCACACTGGAGCGCAGCACCCAAGTAGATTTCAGGCTGGGGTGCAGCACCCACACTGGTCCTCGACTAGGACACAGCACCCATGGAGATCCGGAATGAGGAGGAGCTGCGTCCACGGAGGTCCCAGGTTGGGACGGAAAACCCGCGAAGACCTCATCCGGAGGAGAAGCAGCACTCATGGAGGTCCCGGGCTGGGACAGAGCACCCGCGATGACCTCAACCAGAGGGGGAGCAGCACCCACGGAGGTCCCAGGCTGGGATGGAGCGCCCACGATGACCTCAGTAGGAGGAGCTGGACCCATGGAGATCTCGGGCAGAGAGCCTGGACCCACAGAGACATCTGGCAGAGCTGGACAATCCTCGGTGACCCTGGGGGAAAGCTCAGGCAAAAGAGACAGAAAAACAGGGCCAGGGTTACCGGCAGCAGTGGAGCCCAGCGAGGTGAGCTCAGGTGCAGCTGATGGCTGCATTGGCTCTCCCCACGAGATCTCTCCAAAATTGAGACAATGAAAACAACGGAGAGCACTTGCCTGAGCTCGAGCTCCACCGCCGTCCAGGACTCCGTTGATCCAGGCAACGATGTTTCAGGTCCGGTCTTCTGGAGATCCAACTCGAACTCTGCTGTCGCGGCCCCAGCAGCAGGCATGATGGTTGATGCAGTCCCAAGACTCCCCAGTGATGTGACCCATGCAGGTGGCTCGCCCAGTGTGGCAACAGGAGGTTCGTTCCCTGTAGGTGCTGGATCCGACACAGCTGAGGCCTGGAGATGCTCCATCATCGGCGCAGACATCAGCTCGGTGCCAGCACTCTCTCTCCGTCCAGACTGTGGCTGCAGGGCTGGGACTAGGTCCTCCAGGACCACAGGCTCCTCCATCATCCGGTGGCTCAACCCTGTAGTCAGCGGACACTTGGGGAGAATAGGAGGAGACACGGAGAGGGCAGGTGAGAAATTAATGGCTGCAGCAGGCGGTGAGGGCTCAGGGGACTGCAAACACTGAGCCTCACTACCGGGAATCAGGCAAGGTAAATGATCATAAAATGTGGGAGAATGAAATGACACTTGCCTGTGTTCCCGGGGCTCGATGTTTCCTGCTGCGGCAGGTGTAGAGCCATCCCTCTCCATGGCTACGGTGGACATGGGCCCCTCAGAGGATTGTGGAGGAGCTGCCCCTGTGGACATGGAGCCGGGCGGAGCCGTGAAGGAAGCAGTCAGCCTCTCAGCAGCAGGAAGAATCACCGAGGAGAAGCAGGAAACAGCAGCTGCAGAAAGAAGAGAAGCTGGCGGGACAGCCGGAGAGGAAATACATGATGAGGGCACTGCTGCAGGAGTCTTCTGCCTCGGCGAAGGAAGGGCTGCTGACGAGGAGGTGGAGGCATTCCTCCGGTGGGATTTCCCTGGAAAGCGGCATTCTGGAGCAGGTGGAGCAGGCGGGAGTGGGAATGGGTGCCGGAGACTGGTGAGGTGCAGATACTACAGGGGCCTGGGAATGCTGCCCCTTCGGCGCAGGCCCAGGTTTCCTCGGGGAAGTCCTCACCATCTCACTGTTCTCACATTGTAGAGCCACCGCCAGAGAAATCCTCTCCACCCCCTCAGCATGCTCCTGAAGCTGAGGGCACCGGTGAGCAGCTGCCTCTGTGAGACCCAGGTACCATAATGCATCTTTTGGGGTTAGGCCTATGTGCGCTGCAGAGATTAGCCCATCCATCTCCATTAGGGCTTTGCAGCACTCCCACTCCAGACTCATTGGGTAGCTGCGCCCACCTGCAGAGTCTGACATGATTTGCTCCAGAGAAACAGGTGAGTGAAAAACAAAAGCGGCAAAAAATCCACAAACTCACAGCAGCTAGGTCTCTAACTGGCCGTATTCTTCTGTCATGAATTGCCCTTTGGGGCAGAGAGGTGAGACCCGCGCGCTAAACTGTGAGTTTGAGATTTATTGAAAAAACAACAAACATAAAGTCCAACACAGTGCTCTAACACAAAATTTAAACAAATGAGCAAACTTACTGATAACGTGCACCAGAGCAAGGCAGGGCTCTGGTGGAGACAAGGAGAAACTCAAGTCAAGACTGCAGCAACAAGAAATGAAAATAACTGCCCTCGAATAGGGTCAAAAATCATTTACATAAGTAATGACAGGTGTGGGTCACATGAGTGGGCAGAAGGAACCAATGATTCATAATAGGACCAGCTGGGGGCAATGAGAGGAGAGTGTCTGAAGTGGACAACTGACGGGCGACGCCCACACAAAGCACAAAACCTGGAAACGCCCTTGACAGCTGTCAACCCAACAGTAAAGATCTAAAGAATAAAATATCAACAAATGCAGACTGAAATATTAATACAAAATAAAAGTGTAACAAAAGTAAAACATAAACAGGAAAATAGCAAACAGTACAAGAACACAGAAACCCAAAGAGCACAAAAATACAACAAATATATAAATATAAAGAAAAAGCCATGAGACTGAGCAAGGCGGAAACCTCCTGTGCTCAGCTCATGACACACAAAGGAGAAAAAAAAATCTCCTTATCTACAAGTGCATACATCACAGCTAGGTAAATCCACTAAATAATGTGCTCACTGAACTGAGCAGAGTTTGGACTATATTAACATTTGAAGGATTTCAGTAGCCTTATTTTTTTCTGGGCTTTGCTTTAGTGTGATTAATTAGTTCAGTTATGCAAACTGATTATATGGACTCTAGATTCTGGAGCAAAAGGCATTGGTTCTGGGTGAAGTGGTTTTCTGGACTTACCTTGTAGAACCTCCTCAGGGCCATCTAACAGCCAACCGTTACCCCCCAACCACCGAGGCTTGGGCTGCACCAGCCAGTCCAGAACTGAGAAATACAGAGACATATTGAATTAGCTGCTGTAGTAATCTCTAAATTAGGACTGTCAAAAATAATAATATAATAGTAATCATAATATTGAGGTACTGAAAAAAAATTAAATTAGACAGTACGAACAGTGCCTCCTGCAGCAGTGTTGGTGCTTCTTTTTGATTCTGGGTAGACTCTTGACCATCCTGGCCTATTTCTCTCAATAGTAGGTGGTAATGTGTTTGCTTCCTGATCACGGCAGTGACACAACTTTGCAATGCCCATTATACAGTTGAAACCAGAAGTTTACATACACAGTATAAAAAGACAAAACCTTTTTTTCCTCACAGTCTGACAGTAAATCACACTACACTTTTTCTGTTTTAGGTCAGTTAGGATTACCATTATTATTTCGATTTGCTAAATATTTTTTATATTTACTAAATAATTTAAATAATTTTTTAGAGAATTTTTTTATTACTTTCTTCAGAGTGAGAAGTTTACATACACTAATATCAGGAAGAGAAATGTGGACCTCCTCAAGTCTGGTTCATCCTTGGGTTAAATTTCCAGATGCCTGAAGGTGCCACGTTCATCGGTTCAAACAATTATACACAAGTATAAACACCATGGGAATGTCCAGCCATCATACGGCTCAGGAAGGAGACTGGTTCTGTGTCCAAGGTGAACATGTTTTGGTGCAAAATGTGCGTATCAACCCCAGAACAAAATCAAAAGACCTTGTGAAGATGCTGGCTAAAGCTGGTAAAAAAGTGTTATTATCCACAGTGAAATGAATCCTGTACCGACATGGGCTGAAAGGCCCAAAGAGGAAGAAGTCATTCCTCCAAAAGCAACATAAAAAGCCAGATACCGGTTTGCAAATGTACACAGGGACAAAGACCTTAATTTTGGGAGACGTCCTGTGGTCTGATTAAACTAAAATTAAACTGTTTGGCCATAATGACCACTGTTACATTTGGAGAAAAAAGAGGGAAGCTTGCAAGTCTGAGAACACCATCCCAACTGTGAACTACGGGGGTGGCAGCATAATGTCATGGAGATGTATTCCTGAAGGAGGGACTGGTGAACTTCCCAAAATAGGTGGCATCATGAAGAACAAACATTATGTGGAAATATAGATAGATAGATAGATATACTTTATTGATCCCAAACTGGGAAATTACAGTTACAAATTATATTGAAGCAACATCTCAAGACATCAGCCAAGAAGTTAAAGCTTGGACGCAAATGGGTTTTCCAAATGTACATGACCCTAAGCATACCGCCAAATTAGTTACAAAGTGGCTTAAGGACAAAAAAGTCAATGTTTTGGAGTGGCCATCACAAACCTTTGATCTCAATCAAATAGAAAATTTTGGGGAAGAGCTGAAAAAATGTGTGCGAGCAAGGCGGCCTACAAACCTGAGTCAGTTACACCAGTTTTGTCAGGAGGAATGGGCCAAATTTCCAGCAAAACTATTGTGAGAAGCTTGTGGAAGGAGACCCACAACGTTTTGACCCTAGTCATGCAGTTTAAAGGCAATACTAGCAAATACTAATGAAGTGTATGTAAACTTCTGACATAGAAGAGAGTAATAAAAAATCTCTAAAACATTATTTAGTAAATATATATATATTTTTTTTAGCAAATACAAATAATTTTGGTAGTCCTAACTGACATAAAACAGGAAAATTTTAGTCTGATTTAATGTCAGACAATGAGAAGAAAAAAATGTCACGCGTCTTTTTATACAGTGTTTGTGAACGGTGGTGCAGTGGTTAGCACTGTTGCCTAAAAACTAGAAGGTTCCAGGTTCGAATCCCTAGGCTGGCAGGGGTAGGAACCTTTCTGTGTGGGGCTCTGGTTTCCTCCCACAATCCAAAGACATGCATGTTAGTTTAATTGGTTGTTCTAAATTGTCCCTAGATATCTGTCTCCTATAGGCCCTTAGAATAGCGGGTTAGTACTAGTGAAGCACTTTGAGTGGTCTTTGAGACTAGAAAAGCGCTATATAAGTACAGGTCCTTATGCCCCTTAACTTCTGATTTCAACTGTATGGAGAACCAGTGTTTTGTGTCATGTTCTGCTGCCGGGAGGGCAGCAAAGGACGGGCCCAACGCAGAGATGAGATTCAGCAGGTTTAACAACAAAAGGCGCAGCTCAGGGCTGGATAATCACTGGCAGACATACAGGATGCAAATAAACCAGACAGAATGCGGGTGAGGAGCACAACTTGGGTTTTACGATGTGACAGCAAACTGAAAACTGAGTGGAATATATACACACGTGGACAAAATTGTTGAAAAACCCACAATGGTCACATAACCATAGTGACAACTGGAAGGGAACATAACTTAAAGAGTGGGTGATGTTTGCAAACATGTCCCTCCATGATAATCCCCCCCCCCAAGGGCAGATTCCAGATGACCCCAGACAAACAAAAAGACCCTCTCAGGGTGGATGGCGGGAGAAAGGGCCAGGCGAGCCGAAACAAACACCTTCCCCACACACAGTCCAACACAAAACAGGTCAGGTGGTCTTCCAGAGTCCCAGGGCCACCAGACCGGAGAGCAAGGCGGGTCAGGAGGCCTATCCAAGTCCATGGGGCTACAGACGCGAGCACAGAACATGCTGGGTGGCCTACCAGAGTCCCAAGACCACCGAACCGGATAACAAAGCAGGTTGGGGGGCCTAACCCAGTTCATGGGCCTCCAGATCTCAAAACATAACCAGTTGGGTGATCTCCCAGAGTCCATGGACCACCAGACTGGAGAACAGTATGGGTCCACAGATAACTGCAGGGGTGCATTAAGCTTAGGTGAAAACGATAAGAAAATCTTAAACTGAGGCGCTGATAAAAAAGAAACCATAAACACAGGAATTAACACAAAACCTTTAAACTCAGAAGAAAATAACATAGAGACTTCGAACCCAGGATGCAACATGGGAGGCTTCAGCTCTGGGGATAGTAACATTAGAGTCTTTTGCTTAAAGACTGATGACTGAGGCACACCAACCCCAGCAACCAATGGTTTGTGCTCGCTGGCCTCTGGATGAGATGGCTGGGAAGCACTGACCTCTGAATGAGATGGCTGGAGAGCGCCGACTTCCGGATGAGATGGCTGGGGGGCACTGACCTCTGGATGAGATAGCTGGGGAGTGCTGACCTCTGGAGCAGATGACTGAAGTGTACCGACCTCATGTCCTGATGGCTTGAGCGTGCTGATTCCCGAATGAAATGGCTGAGGTGCGCTGACCTCAGGATAAGACGGCTGAGGCACATCCGGTCCAGATGCCCAGGCATCCCTCTCCGATGCAGTTACCTCGGACAAAGGAGAGAGGCAGGGGGTGAGTGAGGTGTCACCGCCATCACCAGGAGCTAGGCAAGTCTTAACTAATATTGATGTTATGAAGGTAAAGAAAAGCACTTGCCTGAGCTCCTGGTCCACAGCTGTAGGGGTGATCACTTCAGGACGAGCTGCAGGAGTCGGAGCGTGGACCTCGGGGTCAGCTGGAGCTGTGACGTGCACCTCGGAGTCAGTTGATGCTGGTACTGGAGCAGGCACTGGGGCTAGGAGACGCCGTGAAGCTGGCACTGGGGCTGAGAGGTGCTGCAGAGCAGGTACTGGGGCTAGGAGGTGCTGTGGATCTGGCACTGGAACTGAGAGGTGCCGTGGAGCAGGCACTGGAGCTGTGGTGAAAGTAGATGAAGCAGCGGGCATGGGCCCCCGCGCAGCAGATGAAGAAGCCGGCACTGCAGGTGAAGCCAATACTGCAGCTGCCATGGGAGCCAGTGTAACAACAGTCCTGGGGGCTGGCGTAACTGAGCTCCGCAGCCCTACAGCGGAGCGAGGAGGGGAAAAAGCTGGAATGGCAGACTCCTCCATTATTATTCGGTTCCCACCCAGAATAGGCAAACACATGGAAAAAAAAAAAGAAGGGGAAACGGTGGTGGTTGGAGTGGAGTGTTGGGAGGAGCGATGCCTCCTGGAATCCTTCCTCCATCCCAGGTTCCCAAACGCCATCCCACTGCCAAGGAACTCACTCCGTTCTGCTGGAGTGAAGATTGGTGAACAGTTGGCTGGCTTCAGCAAGGAGGAGATGGCAGTGTTATGTCTGGAAACTGTGAATGATGCACAGAGAGTGGCATCTGCTCAGAACACAAACTTTATTACAGCAAGATAAACATATAGAGTATAAGTCTGCTACTGTGAAGAGTCAGCTGGGAAAGAGGCCGTGAGATGGCCAACTCTCCCCTTATAAATGGCTTGGCGTGATGACGTCACCAACCGGCTGCGTCATCACCCCGCTACCCATTAACCCTTTATAACATTCACCCCCCCCATCCCTTGGAAAAACACAGCACATTGTCAAATTAAACCCTCCCCAATTTGGTACGATAATCATCAACAACACTAGCTAGGGCTAGTGGGTGGACCACCACATAGCCCAGTGTGGCTGAGTGGGTTATTCTGCCACTCTGTAGTTGGCAGCCATGCCCCTAGCTAACCAGTCCTCTTTTTTTCCCCTTACTGTCTTCCATGGGGAAGGTAGTTCTGTTCGAGGGGCTTTGTAGCGACCCTGTGGTGGACGTGCCCCTAGCGGCGCCAATTTCAGCAGGCCTGGGTGTCATCCCTCTGGAGCCATGGCATGCTCGTCAACAATATCCCAGCCTGGATCCCACACCAGCTGTGTCAGCTCCAAAGTTACATCCTGATCCGCCGCTGCTGCTCTCACCTTCCGCAGACAGCTGGCCTGCCCTCTCGATCCATCTGCCATCTGAACGGCGGCTGCTGTCAACTGTGTCATGATTTTCATACGTGTTAGGGGGTGGTGGCGATGTTAAGGTCGACTGTGAGCCTGGTTGCTTGGTTCCGTGGACCCAAACCCAGTTCATCACTGTGAGCGGCGCTCTGTTCGGCTGCTTTTGGCATTGTGGTTCCGACATTATAACTCACATCTTATGCGGGGCGTCCACCAGGCTGTGGTGGTTCTGCTACATCCTGTTGGGTTGTGGACTCTTCATCCAGCGCTACTGCGACGGTCCCTGGAGGCCGATGCTGGTCGTGGATCCAGAAGACGTCCGGTGCTTCTGCTGCTTTCTGTACAATCACGGACTCTTCATCCAGCGGCTCAGCTGCAGCTCCTATAGACTAGTGCTGTGCATGGATTTGGAAGCAGTCCGGTTCCTCCTCTCTTTCACCTGGTGCTTGTTGCGGTCAGGGTGATGTGTCGTTATTGTCAGTAACGGGACGTGCGCCAGGCCGTCTTCGGCCACTAGGGTCTCCTTTCTTCATGAACTCCCTCTCCTGGGGCTCCACGGCGTCTGTCTGAAGCTCATGCCTGGTGAGGATCGGAGGCGAGTCCGGTCGCTGTCCCCTGTTCGGGCAGCGTTCCTCCTGTGCGCACGGGACGGCTGTAATCTCGTCGTCTTCATTCCCGATAGACGTGGGCTCCCTCTCCTGCAGCCCTGCAGCGGCTCCTGGAGGCTCACGCTGGACGAGGAACTGAGGCGAGTCTGGTCGCTACTCTCCCCCCATGTTGTGTTCACTCTCTGTATTGTGTTCATCCACTGTGCTGTGGTCACTCTCTGTGCTGTATTGTCCCTCTGTACTGTGCTCTTCCTCCACGCTGTGGTCACTCTGTGCTGTATTCACTCATTAGTTTGACACTGATTAGCTCATCTCTTAAGGGCCTGAAGGCACACATGCTCACTAAGACTCAGATCTCCAAGGTATACCATACCAAATTTATTTATAAAGCACATTTAAAAAAAACACAGTTGACCAAAGCACTGCACAGTAATAAATAACCTAAAGTACATACTGTATAGACAAAAGATAAGTAAAAGACAATAAAAACAAAACATTCAGCAGAAAAAGAAGCAACCCACAGTAAATGTAAAAACAAAATGTCAAACACAGCAGACAATAAAAATTAATTAAATTAAGGCGAGTTAAAAGCCAAGGAAAACAGATGTCCTCATGATTGTAATAACAATCAGCCCACGTGTGCGATGCAGCAACAAAAGGAGCAATCAAACAACAAATACGTTTGAGATCTTTATTAATGTCAAATAAACGCACAGCTCCAGAAATGGTCACTCGCCAGAGGAAACAGCCTGTGGAGAGAAGACGAGAGCTGTGAGTAGGAGCAACAGAGTAAGGGGAAAATGGGCTGGCCAAATTACCATTTACGTGAGCTCCGAAGGAGAACCGGCAGAGCCCCAGCGGGGAATAGACGAACCAGCAGGGTGAAGGGAGTGGAGCTGGTGGTGCCTGACCGGGTGGAGATTGTGTGCCATTGATGGGCGATGATGTGGCAGGAGAGCGCGCGCAGTCCCGGAGACACACCCGCACGCTGGCTGCAACCTGAAGAGAGGATAGAGCACACAGGTTAATAACAATTTCACCTGCGTGAATCAACTACTTGCTTGTCTTGTTCAGGCAGTATACCCAGACGAGCCAGCATCGAGTCACTGAAGAGTGCTTCCTTTTAAACGCTGGCTGATGAGAGGGTGCAGGTGTGTCCTCTCACTCAGGTGCGGTGATGACCTGAGGAGAGATAAACGGGAAGGAGGAGGTGCGCTCTCGGCCCATGACAGGGCCCCCCTTCTAGGAGTGCCTCCTGGCAGTCTACAGGGCTTCTCGGGATGGGCTTGGTGATAGGCCTGGAGCATTTACTTGTCCAGCACCTGGGACGTGGGAACCCAGGATGTGTTCCTCCACCCTGTAGCCCTCCCAGTCCACCAAGTATTGCAGACCCCGGCCTCGACGGCGAACATCCAGGATCTGATGGACAGTATAGGCAGTGTCCCTGTCGATCATCTGGGGAGGAGGAGGCGGTGGGGGGGGCAGAGGGGGCTGACCGAGAGGGGTTTGCTATGTGACATGGAAGGTTGAGTTCACCCTTAGGGTCAGTGGAAGCTTCAGCTGCATGGAGGCGTCGTTGATCACTCTGGAGATCGTAAAAGGTCCCAGGAAGTGGGGAGACAGTTTCTTGGAGCTGACCTTCAGGGGGAATCTGGCTAGCCGCCAGCCAGACCTGCTGTGCCAGAGCATACTTGGAGGCGGGCACCCGCTTCTAGTCGGCCATGGCCCGGTTGCGCTTGGCAGAGTGGGCGAGGGCAGCGCACCTGGACCTCTAGATGCGCTGACAGCGGCGAGCATTAACCCCCACGGAGGGAACCGCGACCTCCCTCTTGGTCATCAGCAGTAGCGGAGGCGTATACCCCAATGATGCCTCAAAAGGGGTGAGCCCAGTTGCAGTGGACACGGCCGAGTTCATGGCATATTCCACCCAGGTCAGGTGCGTGGTCCAGGCGGAGGGATTCTTGGCTGCTACACATTGGAGAGTGGCCTCCAAGGACTGGTTGGTGCGCTCCGCGTTCCCGTTGCTCTGAGGATGGTTTCCAGAGGAGAGGCTCTCGGTGGTGCCCAGAGTCCGGCAGAAGGGCCTCCAAACCTGGGACATGAACTGGGGGCCCCAGTCAGACACAATGTCCAAAGGAATGCCATGGAGGCGGATCACATGCTCGTGAGAAGGGTGGCTGTCTTCAAGGCCGAGGGGAGTTTGGGGAGGGCCACCAGGTGCACAGCCTTGGAGAAGCGGTCCACGATGGTGAGGATGACCGTCTTTCCGTGGGAGGGGAGATGTCCAGTCACAAAGTCCAGAGCAATGTGAGACCATGGACGACCAGGGATGGGCAAAGGATGGAGAAGTCCAGCCGGTGGGGGGGGAGTCCAACTTACACTGGACATAGGTCTGGCAGGCCCACACATACTCCTGCATGTCCTGCCGCAGCATGGGCCACCAGCACACCCGCCAAATTAGGTCCATGGTTCGGGTGATCCCAGGGTGACAGGAGAAGCGGCTGGTGTGACCCCGCTGTATGACATCACTGCGGAGGGCTGTTGGGACGTACAGGCGGTTCCAGGGGCACCCTGCTGGTACAGGTTCCCAAGACTGGGCCTGATGGACCCTCCGCTCGATATCCCACATAAGGGCTCCGAGGACACAGGAAGAGGGAAGGATGGGTTGGGGGTGGGAAGGGGGCGCTACCTCCTCGGAATCAAACTGGCGCAAAAGCGCGTCCAGTTTGGAATTCCGAGAGCCCGGCCGGTAAGTGATGGTGAAGTTGAACCACTGAAAAAACAAGGCCCAACGAGCCTGCCTGGCATTAAGTTGGCGGGCCGACCGCAAATACTCTAGGATGTTGTGGTCGGTCCACGCGACAATGGGGTGACTGGTTCCCTCTAACCAATGCCTCCATTCCTCCAAAGCCAACTTAATGGCAAGCAGCTCTCTGTCTCCTACGTTGTAATCTCTCTCGGCCGGCGCAAGCCGACAAGAAAAAAATGCGCATGGGTGGAGCTTCTGGTCAGAGGATGTGCGCTGCGAGAGGACAGCGCCCACCCCCGAATCAGACACATCCACCTCGAGGACGAACTGGAGCTGCGTGTCGACCTGAGCCAAGATTGGTGTGTTGGTGAACAGGCCTTTCAATTTGGAAAAGGCCTGTTCAGCTGCCTCGGTCCACCAAAAGGGGATCTTAATTGAGGTCAGCTGTGTTAAGGGCAGTGCTACCCCACTATAGTTCGGAATGAACTGGCAATATAAGTTCACAAACTCTAGGAAACGTTGAAGCTCCCTATGGGAGTGGGGAGTTGGCCAATCGAGCACTGCCCTCACCTTGGCCGGGTTGTCAATCAGTCTCCCTTCAGCCACTGTGAAGCCCAAGAAGGTGGTCTAATTAATGGAGAACTCACACTTCTCGGCCTTAACGTAGAGCTGGTTCTCCAAGAGCCGTTGTAGGACGGCTCTTACATGGACTTCGTGTTCCTTTGGCGAGCGGGAGAAAATCAAAATATCATCCAAATAGACAAACACAAATTGGTACAGCACATCGCGGAGGACGTCGTTAATTAACTGTTGGAAGACAGCGGGGGCGTTGGTGAGCCCAAACGGCATCACCAAATATTCAAACTGCCCCTGGTGGGTCTTAAACGCTATCTTCCACTCGTCCATCTCACAAATGCGGATAAGATGGTAGGCATTGAGCAAATCTAATTTGGTGAAAACCCGTGAGCTACCGAAAGAGTTCAAACGTGGAGTTGATCAAGGGCAGGGGATATTTGTCCTTGACTGTAATTGCGTTGAGCTCCTGGTAGTCGATACACGGGTGCAGCGGGCCATCCTTCTTCCCCATGAAGAAGAACCCGGCCCTGAGAGGAGCCGAGGATGGCCGAATAAGGCCAGCGTTCAGCGTTTCCTATATGTAGTTCTCCATTGCCTCCCTCTCCGGACCAGAAATACTGTAGAGTCGGCTGGATGGCAGCCTCACCCATGGGATGAGATCCACAGCACAGTCATAAGAGCGATGAGGCGGCAGCAACAGCGCTCTCGACTTGCTGAAGACCTCCCCAAAATCGTGGTATGCTCGGGGAACGAGGCTGAGGTCCGGCGGCTCAACTGGAGGGAGAGAGACAGGGAGAGATGGAGAACATTCAGCTGAACGTAAACAGTTAGCCAAACAAAGTGGGCTCCAGGAGGAGATAGAATTTTGCCCCCAGTTTATAATGGGGTTATGCTTCTGGAGCCACGGATAGCCAAGGATCATCGGGGAAGATGAAATTGGGAGAACTAGGAACATGAGTTCCTCCTGATGATTCCTGGAAAGAAGGATGGTGATCTGCGCCGTGCATTTGGTGACAACCGCAACCTCCTGGCCAGATATGGTGGTTATTCTCCGGTGTTGGGGCAATTTAAGTATGGGAATACCCAAGTCCCGAACGAACCGGGCCGACATGAAATTGCCCTCTGCCCCTGAATCCACAAGCGCCATCGTCCTCCTCTCGACCCCTGGCAATTGCATGAGGGCCAAAATAGAGAAATTACCGGGGGGGAGTTAACTTGACCCGCCCGCCAGACCCCACACGGTTACTGCCATGCCGCATCTTTTGGCTGCTGGGGGCACTCGTCCCAACTGTGCTTCACAGAACCATGGTATATGCACGCGCCAGCCCTCCTCCTTCGCTGGCTCTCATCGTCAGTCAGTTGGAACCGACTGAGGTCCATCAGCTCGGGAGGAGGACCAGCCCCCCCAGTGTCAGTCACCGCAGCAGGCACCCACTTGGCGGACAGGCGAGAGGAGGACTGTCGCTCACTTGTGCGTTCACGGTAGCAGTTATCTAAGCCTACATCCTGATCGATAAGACCATCAAGAGTGTTGGGAACTGCATAAACTGCCAGGTTGTCACGGAGATGGGCGTTAAACCCATCGAGGAACGCGCTGCGTAATGCAACTTCTTTCCACCCCGAGTCTGCCGCTTTGACCTGAAACTCCACTGAGTAATCAGCCACGGACCGAGTGCCCTGGCGGAGAGTCATAAGGTGGCTCATGATGTTCCCTTGATGTGGTCGGTGTGGTTGAACGCGCGAAAAAAGCAACCACAAATTGTTCAAACGTGTAACCCCGCCCTTCCGGGCTGTCTGCCATGGCCTGAGCCCAACTAAAGACTCAGTCCTGCAGCAGTAATGTGAAAAACTGAATTTTCACAACATCCCCCGGGTACTTCACCCCCCCCCCCCCGACCTGCTCCAAATACATCCGTACCTGATGGAGAAACTCCTTACACTTCCCCACCTCCCCCGCGTACGGGGCAGGTGTGGGAATGGAGGTGGTACGGCGCACCGGAGGTTGAACAACAGGAAGCAGGCTGAGGAGGAGGAGCCGGCGGCGCCGCATTGGCCAAATGTTGCGTGATGGTACCCAAATGCTGCATCATAGTCTGCAGCTGCTGGGACATTACATGGCAATGTTGATGATGATGATGATGCTTATTCGCTTCTAAGCGATCCAGAGCTGATTGCCCCGCTGCTGCACCTGCTGAGCCGAGGTCAGGTCTGGCTTGTTCTGTCATGATTGTGATAACAATCAGCCCACGTGCGTGATGCAGCAACAAAAGGAGCAATCAAACAACAAACACGTTTGAGATCTCTATTAATGTCAAATAAACGCACAGCTACAGAAATGGTCACTCACCAGAGGAAACAGACTGTGGAGAGAAGACGAGAGCTGTGAGTAGGAGCAACAGAGTAAGGGGAAAATGGATTGGCCAAATTACCACTTATGTGAGCTCCGAATGAGAACCGGCAGGGCCCCAGCGGGGAATAGACGAACCAGCAGGGTGAGGGGAGTGGAGCTGGTGGTTCCTGACCGGGTGGAGATTGTGTGCCGTTGATGGGCAATGATGTGGCAGGAGAGCGCGCGCAGTCCCGGAGACACACCCGCACGCTGGCTGCAACCTGAAGAGAGGATAGAGCACACAGGTTAATAACGATTTCACCTGCATGAATCAACTACTTGCTTGTCTTATTCAGGCAGTATACCCAGACGAGCCAGCATCGAGTCACTGAAGAGTGCTTCCTTATAAACGCTGGCTGATGAGAGGGTGCAGGTGCGTCCTCCCACTCAGGTGCGGTGATGACCTGAGGAGAGATAAACGGGAAGGAGAGGGCGCACTCTCGCTGCCCATGACAGATGCGCTTTTAAATGAGATTTAAAAACACAAAGTGAGGAGGCCTGCCTAACATGTAATGGCAATTTGTTCCATAGCCTAGGGGCTGCAGCAGCAAAGGCCCGATCCCCTCTGAGCTTCAGCCTTGTTTTAGGGATCACCAAGAGCAGCTGATCAGCTGATCTTAGGGATTGTGGTGGAACATAAGGCTGAAATAAGTCATAGAGATATGATAGAACAAGACTGTTAAGACATTTAAAAACATAAAGGAGAATTTTAAAATCGATTATGTAATGCATAGGGAGCCAGTGAAGGGAAGCCAGAATAGGTGAAATGTGCTCACGCCTGTGAGCTTTTGTTAAAAGGTGGGCGGCAGCATTTTGTACAAGTTGAAGACAAGTGATAGAAGATTGGCTGATCCCAACAAAAAGTGTATTACAGTAATCCAAAAGAGTCGTGACAAAATATATATATATGTATGTATATATAACATCGAGTTGACTCACCCACCATTCGTTTGTGCCCGAAGAAAGCCACTCTTCAGGCCGTAACAGTCCAGCCATAGTAATGTCTCTTTCTATCACAATCACACGCTCACCAAATGAGTCCACTTGACCCAGAGTACAGCGCACGCACCGTCTTTCCTTGCCTAGGCCGAGAAACAATACTCTGTTTAGCTTCTCGTTGCCAGTGCCATTCACACCAGCCACGTCAACATAATCCTTAAATGTATCGAACCAGCGGTACCACGGGATGGGCGGCTCACCTGGGGTCTCCAGAAACGGTCATAGTGACCCCAAGCTCGCTTCCATGGTTTTACTCTTGTCGCCAAATGTTATGTCTGGAAACTGGGAATGATGCACAGAGAGTGATGTCTGCTCAGAACACGAACTTTATTACAGCAACCTAAACATATACAGTACAAGTCTGATATTGTGAAGAGTCAACCGGAAAAGAGGTCGTGAGATGGCTGACTCTCCCCTTATAAACAGTTCGGCGTGATGACATCACCAGCTGGCTGCGTTATCATGCCGCTACCCATTAACCCTTTATAACAGATGGGTTGTCGTGGGAGAGCGGGGATAGGGAGCTCCCGTACCTCAGGATGCAGCAGCCTCCCAATGCTTCACAGTGTCCTCAGGATTGGAGCAGTGTTGCACAGCGGCCGCACAATCCTGTACCTGAATGACCACACGAAGCCACTCCATTCTCCACTTCCTCTCGCCGGTCTTGCCAGCTGAGTCTTTAATTGATCACAATCTCATCTTGCTGGGTCCTTTTCTGGTTGCGTTGTACTGTCATGTTCCACTGCTTGGAGGGCAGCAAAAGATGGGCCCAAATGCAGAGATGAGATTCAGCAGGTTTAATAACAAAAGGCGCAGCTCAGGGCTGGATAATCACTGGCAGACATACAGGATAAAAATAAACCGGACAGAATTTGGGTGAGGAACACAACTGGAGTTTACGACGTGACAGCGAACTGAAAACTGAGTGGAACATACAGTGGGGAAAGAAAGTATTTAGTCAGCCACCAATTGTGCAAGTTCTCCCGCTTAAAAGATGAGAGAGGTCTCCAATTTTCATCCTAGGTATACCTCACCTATGAGAGACAAAATGAGAAAAAAAAAATCCAGAAAATCACACTGAAGGATTTTTAAAGAATTTATTTGCAAATTATGGTGGAAAATAAGTATTTGGTCACCTACAAACAAGCAAGATTTCTGGCTCTCACAGACCTGTAACTTCTTCTTTAAGAGGCTCCTCTGTCCTCCACTCGTTACCTGTATTAATGGCACCTGTTTGAACTTGTTATCAGTATAAAAGACACCTGTCCACAACCTCAAACAGTCAGACTCCAAACTCCACTATGGCCAAGACCAAAGAGCTGTCAAAGGACACCAGAAACAAAATTGTAGATCTGTACCAGGCTGGGAAGACTGAATCTGCAATAGGTAAGCAGCTTGGTGTGAAGAAATCAACTGTGGAAGCAATTATTAGAAAATGGAAGACATACAAGACCACTGATAATCTCCCTCGATCTGGGACTCCACGCAAGATCTCACCCCGTGGGGTCAAAATTATCACGAGAACGGTGAGCAAAAATCCCAGAACCACACGGGGGGACCTAGTGAATGACCTGCAGAGAGCTGGGACCAAAGTAACAAAGGTTACCATCAGTAACACACTACGCCGCCAGGGATTCAAATCCTGCAGTGCCAGACGTGTCCCCCTGCTTAAGCCAGTACATGTCCAGGCCCATCTGAAGTTTGCTAGAGAGTGGTTGGATGATCCAGAAGAGGATTGGGAGAATGTCATATGGTCAGATGAAACCAAAATAGAACTTTATTGTAAAAGCTCAACTTGTCGTGTTTGGAGGAGAAAGAACACCATACCTACTGTGAAGCATGGGGGTGGAAACATCATGCTTTGGGGCTGTTTTGGGGCAGAAGACTCGTCAATTAGAAAGAAAATGGCGCTCTACTAATTTAGATGAAATTTATTTAGCTTGGAGAAATCATCTTTTAATTTATAAAAAATCTCTTAGAAAAGCTAGAACGAGTTATTACTCTGTATTAATAGAAGAGAACAAGAATAATCCCAGGTTTCTTTTTAGTACTGTAGCCAGGTTGACAAAGAGTCAGGACTCTGTCAATCCTAGCATTCCCTTAGAGCTTACTAGTCAGGACTTTATGAACTTTTTCAATAATAAAATTTCATCCATCAGAGATAAAATCAATCAGATTCTTCCCACAGTTAACTTAAATACTGTAACTACTACAACTCCTTCTATTGATGTCTGTCTTGATGAGTTTACTCCAATCGACCTTTGTGAGTTAGACAAAATAGTTTCCTCATCCAAACCTTCAACTTGTCTTTTAGACCCTATTCCTACCAGGTTATTTAAAGAAGTCTTCCCACTTATTGGTAGCTTTATTCTTCATATAATCAATTCTTCATTAACTTTAGGCCATGTACCGCAGGCTTTTAAAACGGCTGTAATTAAACCCTTACTCAAAAAGCCAACGCTAAATCCAGGAGCTTTAGCTAACTATAGACCAATCTCTAATCTCCCTTTCATTTCAAAAATCTTAGAAGAGTTGTTGCTACGCAATTATTTGACCACCTGCAGGGAAATGGTTTACTTGAAGAGTTTCAATCTGGGTTTAGAATCCATCATAGTACTGAAACAGCCTTAGCGAAGGTCACTAACGACCTCTTCATTGCATCTGATAATGGACTAGTTTCTGTACTGGTCCTTTTAGACCTTAGTGCAGCTTTTGATACTATCGATCATAATATTCTACTTGATAGATTAGAACACTATGTTGGACTTAATGGAACTTCGTTGCAATGGTTTAGATCTTATTTATCTGATAGGTTCCAGTTTGTTCATGTAAATAATGAGTTTTCTTTCAACTCAAAGCTTAGTCATGGAGTTCCACAGGGATCTGTGCTAGGCCCTACTCTTTTTAGTTTATATATGCTTCCGTTAGGCAACATTATTAGAAAGCACTGTATACATTTTCATTGTTATGCAGATGACACACAATTATACCTGTCAATGAAGCCAGATGATAGTAATCAATTAGCCAAGTTAGAAGCCTGTCTTAAGGAAATCAAAGCTTGGATGACTTGTAATTTCCTGCTATTAAATTCAGATAAGACTGAAGTCATTCTTGTTGGTCCAAAAAACCTTAGAAATTCCTTTCCAAATCAAACTTTCAGTTTGGATGCAGTTACTCTTTCTCTTAATAGCTCTGTGAGGAACCTTGGAGTTATTTTTGATCAGGATTTGTCCTTCAATTCACATATTAAATTTGTTTCTAAGACTGCCTTCTATCATTTGCGTAATATTGCCAAGATTAGGAGCATCTTGTCTCAGAGTGATGCTGAGAAGCTGATCCACGCTTTTGTTAGCTCGAGATTAGATTATTGTAATTCTTTATTATCAGGCTGTCCTAAAACATCTTTAAAAAGTCTTCAGCTGATCCAAAATGCTGCAGCAAGAGTTTTAACAGGTACTAGAAAGAGAGATCATATCTCTCCGGTTCTGGCCTCCCTTCATTGGCTTCCCATAGAGTTTAGAATTAAGTTTAAAATCCTTCTTCTTACTTACAAAGCTCTAAACAATCAGGCTCATTTTTATTTAAAAGATCTGATACTACCGTATTATCCTAACAGAGCACTACGCTCCCAAAATGCAGGATTACTTGTAATACCTAGAATCTCCAAAAGTACAATGGGAGGCAGAGCCTTCAGTTATCAAGCTCCTCTCCTGTGGAATCAGCTGCCAATCTGGATTCGGGAGTCAGACTCGATCTCTGTTTTTAAGAATAGGGCTAAAACCTACCTTTTTGATATAGCCTACAATTAGGGAGGGATCATGTGTTTCTGAACCCTCCCTTAGTTATGCTGCTAAGAGGTTTAGTCAGCTGGGGGACCTCCAGTAATGCACTGGGCCTCACTCCTTTCCTCACTCTCTATGAAATATTTTTTTTTTGCTGGTCATTAACATTTGTTTGTTCTCTCCCATAGATTGAGTCCCCATCGTGCTGTTTGCTCTCTACATGTCTGTTCTTTTCTTCTTCTCTATCCCCTCACCCCCCAGCCAGTCGCAGCAGATGACTGCCCCTCCCTAAGCCTGGTTCTGCTGGAGGTTTCTTCCTGTTAAAAGGGAGTTTTTCCTCTCCACCGTAGCCAAGTGCTTGCTCACAGGGGATCGCCTGATTGCTGGGGTCTTTCTGCAACTGTGGGGGTTCCCCCCTACAGTTGATAGTGCTATGAGATGACTGTTGTTGTGAAATGGCGCTATATAAATAAAGTTGAATTGAATTGAATTGAATTGTTTTTCTGCAAAGGGACCAGGACGACTGATCCGTGTAAAGGAAAGAATGAATGGGGCCATGTATCGTGAGATTTTGAGTGAAAACCTCCTTCCATCAGCAAGGGCATTGAAGATCAAACGTGGCTGGGTCTTTCAGCATGACAATGATCCCAAACACACCGCCCGGGCAATGAAGGAGTGGCTTCGTAAGAAGCATTTCAAGGTCCTGGAGTGGCCTAGCCAGTCTCCAGATCTCAACCCCATAGAAAATCTTTGGAGGGAGTTGAAAGTCTGTGTTGCCCAGCAACAGCCCCAAAACATCACTGCTCTAGAGGAGATCTGCATGGAGGAATGGGCCAAAATACCAGCAACAGTGTGTGAAAACCTTGTGAAGACTTACAGAAAACGTTTGACCTCTGTCATTGCCAACAAAGGGTATATAACAAAGTACTGAGATGAACTTTTCTTATTGATCAAATACTTATTTTACTGAGGAATTTACCAATTAATTCATTAAAAATCCTTCAATGTGATTTTCTGGATTTTTTTTTTCTCATTTTGTCTCTCATAGTTGAGGTATACCTATGATGAAAATTGGAGACCTCTCTCATCTTTTAAGTGGGAGAACTTGCACAATTGGTGGCTGACTAAATACTTTTTTGCCCCATTGTATATACACAGACACTAATGAGAGATAATCACAAACGGCTGGGATTAACTAAGAGAGAGGAGAGGGCGATAGGGAGAGAGACACAATCAAGTGCAGCAGTGAGGAATTAACAAAGGACCAATTGTCATGGAGGGATTCCGCTGTGCTCAGTCTCATTGCCTTTTTTTTCACATTTATATAGTGTTGTATTTTTGAGTTCTAATTCCTGTTATGCTATCTTTGTTTGGCTTTCACATATTCTGTATTGTTTCTTGGTGTGACTAATTTTCCTGTTTACATTCATTGTAGTTTTGTTATTTACATTTTTTTTTTTTTTTGTTACTTATTTGTACCCGTAGGTAGATTTGGTTTGCAGTCTGGTGACAAGCCACCGGCTGCTGGTCGCTGCGTGCGCGAGCGCCCTAAACCTACATGTTTTTGGTATGCGGGAGGAAACCGGAGAAATCCCGGAGTAAACCCACGCAACATGGGGAGAACATGCAAACTCCACACAGCTCACTGTTGGTCGGGGGCTGGGATCGAACCCATGATCTCATGATCCCCGCGATCCCCCGGCCGAGGGTAAAACTGTGCTGCCACAGTGCTAAACCACTGCGCCACCGTGCAGCCCAGTAAACCCATATTTGGGTTTACTTGTCTTTATTTGTCATCACATTATATTTGTATCTTGCCGGTTCTTTCTCTGTCTCTCTCCTCGGGGTTGCAGCTGTCAGAGGCACTTCCGGGTTTTTTCCCTGGTTGTGGGTGGTGCCCCTGTCAAGCTGTCAGCCCCGTCTCCTCTCCTCATGACTCACAGCTGATTGTCATTACCTTCTCCTCCAGCCCGCTCATGTGATCCACACCTGCTTTCATTTGTGTTCATTTGTTTTTGGCTCTATTTAAGGACAGTTATTTCTTTTCTTTATTGCTGGTGTCTAAAAGTGTCATTTGCATCAGAACCCTGTTCCCGTTCTCATGTTTGTTATCTGTAGAATCCCATCTTCTCCTTTGTCGTTTCAGTTCATAAGTTTTTCTTTGTGCACTATCTGGACTTTGTGTTTGTGCTCTGTATGGATTTTGGTGTTTTGTTAATAAATATCACAAACTGCAGTTCAGCGTCTGGGTTTCAACTCTCTGCCCCAAGGGACAATTCATGACACTAATATGATGGGCAGAAATAAACAAAGCGCTGTCGCAATGAGAGATAAGATGACAGGATAAGGGTAATAATGATACACAGAATGAACCAAAAACTAAAGGCGAGGGCAGAATAACCATACTGACAACTGGAATGGAACATAAGTTAAAGAGATATAAGACATAACATGTTTGCAAACATGCCCCCATGATAGTTTTGTGCAGTTGATTTTGGGTTCTGTAGCTACTTTGAAATGGCCCCAAGTGGCTGTACTGGCTTTTTCAGGTCTGTGCTAAGCTGCTTAGACTTTCACATTGCAATGTTTGTGGCTAAGTCTAATGAGTGGATCAAATAGTTCCGATTTTAATACTCTCAGATAAGTTACCAGCTGTAGTTAGTTGTAATGAAGAAGTTAAGAGGCCATGCCACCAAGATAAAAACTTTCTAAATCACGGCCATATGCCCTGTGGTGGTGATTTGTTCTGCATTGGGTTGAGCTACATGTACGTAACATTTGCATAGAGCTGGATTTTTTAAAAAAGTTTATGCAAATGAGGTCTGACTGTAGCAAGGTTGTGCTGAACAATTAAAGTAGTGGTATTTGATGTCAACAAATCTGGTAACAGATCACTCATGGACCAGTGAGATTCTTTCCCCTGGAAAGGGCTCTTTGACTATTGGTTTCCACTACATTATTTGCTGTCACTCCACCTGGCTATGCTCCATGCCTGCACTCATGCATCTGGCAGTGTGATTCCTTCCAACAGAAAACACACCAGTGGGCATGTACTGTTAGTTTTACTCTGCCTGTTGGTTCTACTGACCTGGTGGTGGCTGAACAGACTCCAGACAGGCATAGATGCAGCCGTTGTAGCAGCAGCGTTTGTGGCGTTCACACTCTGAGTCTGAGCGACAGCCTGGCACCTCGCAGGCACGCTCTGGCAGCATCTGAGGGGGCGGTGGACACCGGTCATTCTTTTGGTGCTGAGTGGACTGGGGATGACTGGGGTACTCATAGTCCTATAAGACAGAAAATGGTTATTTTGACACTGTACCCATTTTTTTTTTATTTGAAAAGATAATCAAAAGTTCTGGATGCATCAAAAGCTTGTACTGTATATGCGCCAGTCATAAAAACAAAAGCATGTAAATTGGCAAAAAGATTATTAAAGACATGCAATAGGAAAAAAAAGGCATGCAGGCACTCATAAAATTCTTAAACAGCATTACCCTAATAGCCAAATAATAATAGTCAAAAAAGATGATATAATAAAACAGGAAAAAGAAGAAAAACTCTTTACTTAAGACCTTGAAGTTGCTCTCCGGATTTTGGCTGGAAGGCAAATGTGCTGTTATCTATGCTTATATTCCAATAGTCCATGACACAATTTTAAACAGTACTGGGGGCAAATCACACAGTAAAGTGCAAGTCACAAGTCCAAATCTTCAAGCCTGAAATCAGAGCTGGGTCAAGTTTGTTACATGCATACTAAGCCAAACCATTTTTAGGAGAAGCATGCCATAAGGCAAATCACATAAAATTATGTAGTTTTTTTTCCCAACTTACTCTGACAGTCTTACACTTAACTGAATGACTGAATGACAGTGCACTTACTGTACATGGATTCCCCCGGTGGAATCCATGTAAGTGCATTGTGCTAGAAGTCAGTTAATCATGTTTCAAGAAGAAAAAACATATTTTCTACATTTGGAAAATATTTCTTCAAATCAATGTCAATTCAAGTCTCATTACTCCGATCTAAATCATGTTTGTAATTTGTGTTCTACAACTTGACGACACATTTTATGCAGATCATTTCAAAGAGACCATCAAACTACTGGGTCTTTATTAACACACATACACACCACACAAATACACAGTGCTGGTATACACATGTACAAACACACATTGCACATCTGTCGAATGCTGGGTGTTTCGTTTCGACATTGTGTGATGCTGAAGTGCACTAAACTTTTGCTGTCATTTGAGACATTTTTTAGAATGATTTCAAGCGAAGGTATTCCACCGACAAATCTTATATGTACAAACAATCAAACAAAAAAGTGTTCTTTTAATTACAAATGATGTACACAGTATTTACAGTGCATCCGGAAAACATTCACAGCGCTTGACTTTTTCCACATTTTGTTATGTTACAGCCTTATTCCAAAATGGATTAAATTCATTGTTTTCCTCAAAATTCTACTCACAATACCCCATAATGTCAATGTGATTTTTTATTTTTTTTTGAGATTTCTGCAAATTTATTAAAAATAAAAAACTAAGAAATCACATGTACATAAGTATTCACAGCCTTTGCCATGAAACTCAAAATTGAGCTCAGGTGCATCCTTTTTCCACTGATCATCCTTGAGATGTTGCTACAGCTTAATTGGAGTTCACCTGCAGTAAATTCAGTTGATTGGACATAATTTGGAAAGGCACACACCTGTCTATATAAGGTCCCACAGTTGACAGTGCATGTCAGAGCACAAACCAAGCATGATGTCAAAGGAATTGTCTGTAGACCTCCAAGACAGGATTGTCTTGAGGCACAAATCTGGGGAAGGGTACAGAAAATTTTCTGCTGCTTTGAAGGTCCCAATGAGCACAGTGGCCTCTATCATCCATAAATGGAAGAAGTTTGGAGCTACCAGGACTCTTCCTAGAGCTGACCGGCCGTCTAAGCTGAGCAATCGGGGGAGAAGGGCCTTAGTCAGGAAGGTGACCAAGAACCCGATGGTCACTCTGTCAGAGCTCCAGCATTCCTCTGTGAAGAGAAGAGAACCTTCCAGAAGGACAACCATCTGTGCAGCAATCCACCAATCAAGCCTGTATGGTAGAGTGGCCAGATGGACGCCACTCCTTAGTAAAAGGCACATGGCAGCCCACCTGCAGTTTGTCAAAAGGCACTTGAAGGACTCTCAGACCATGAGAAACAAAATTCTCTAGTCTGATGAGACAAAGATTGAACTCTTTGGCATGGATACCAGGCGTCATGTTTGGAGGAAACCGGGCACCACTCATAACCATGCCAATAGTGGTGGCAGCATCATGCTGTGGGGATTTTTTCAGCAGCAGGAACTGGGAGACGAGTCAGGATAGAGGGAAAGATGAATGCAGCAATGTACAGAGACATCCTGGATGAAAATCTGCTCCAGAGCACTTTTGACCTCAGACTGGGGCGACGGTTCATCTTTCAGCAGGACAGTGACTCTAAGCACACAGCCAAGATATCAAAGGAGTGGCTTCAGGACAACTCTGTGAATGTCCTTGTGTGGCCCAGCAAGAGCCCAGACTTGAATCCAATTGAAAATCTCTGGAGAGATCTGAAAAATGGCTGTGCACCGATGCTTCCCATCCACCCTGATGGAGCTTGAGAGCTGCTGCAAAGATGAATGGGCGAAACTGCGCAAAGGTAGGTGTGCCAAGCTTGTGGCATCATATTCAAAAAAAACTTGAGGCTGTAATTGCTGCCAAAGGTGCATCAACAAAGCATTGAGCAAAGGCTGTGAATACTTATATACATGTGATTTCTTAGTATTTTTTTATTTTTAATAAATTTGCAAAGTTCTCAAAAAACTTTTTTCATGTTGTCATTATGGGGTATGTGTGTGGAATTTTGAGGGGAAAAATGGATTTAATCGCTTTTGGAATAAGACTGTAAAATAACAAAATGTGGAAAAAGTGAAGCGCTGTGAATACTTTCCGGATGCACTGTGGTGTAGTCAAGAAAGCCCTGAAACACCAGAGGGCAGCAGTGAACCTAAAGAGGCTCTCCTTAGCAGAGTAAAGTTGTAACCAAAGCTGCGATTTGTGTATGCATGCCTGCCTGCTAACATCTTGACCTTGATTGGGAAGGTCTTTCACTGTGGGAACCGATAAGTCTGAGAGAGCAAACGTAGGCTGAGGGGACACTGAGCCAAGCAAAGAGGCATTTCTCTCACTGGAACAGCCTTGACAACAGAAGTGCAGAGTTACACACAAATACACAACCATGCACACTCCTTTTAAATACTGTTGAGAAGATTGCTTGCTTTGCAGGGCCCTAATTACAGCTATGGTTTCTGTGGTATAATATTTTATGTTATCTTGCTGCTACTCTATCTTTTCCAAGTGATAGGTTTGAACAAGTCATGGGTAGAACTTATAGAGGGAATTTTTGTAATGTTCTGCTTTTTATTGTGGGTATCAAATTCCAAAATTTGTTGCCACAGTCCAATTGGTCCAATTGGCCATTCATTGTTCTGGGTTCTGTACACATGGAAGTGATTTCAATAAAATCCCACATGCACAGTGCCCTTCGACAATCTCTAGCTGCAGTGTGATTAGATTTCAGGTTTTTGCATTCTTTTCTTTTTCCTGCTGAAAAGAAATAAAAAATTATATTCGTAACATCTGTGTGTCAATATTGCAAAGGAACAACTGACTAATTTCTTAGGAATCCAGGTGTTAAACAGCAACTGGATGTGACTCAAAACTGTGTGTTTCTTTCCTTTTTTTCTAAACAAAAATTAATTTTTAGTCACTCAATTTGATTCCCACTCTACTTAATACTGGGATTCAACTTAAAGAGAGAGAAACTTTTGTGTCTTGTAAAATTTGTGCAATTAGGTAATTGGCTGCTGTGTCTCCCCTGATCATTAAAATAGCACTGTTTATTTGGCAGGCTTAGTGAGACCGAACAGAAAAACAAAAGCAAATGTTTGGCGCTGATGGCGGTATCACACACACTGTATGTGTGTTCAGTTCCAGCACACATTAATTTGTTCTGGCAGCTGAGAGCTTAGTGGGTGAATGGGTGGGGTGGGAATGGATTTGCGCCATGCAGAGAGGGAACAATGTGTGGCTTTTTCCAGCTAGGAAAAGTTAATTTGAAATTCTTTATATTAAAGTTAGTAGTTAAAGTTTTAAGAAGGTAAATTGAGGTCAGATGGAGTTTAGAGAGGGAGTTCTGTATAACTTTGTGTGGCATTCCAGTGGTCCAGGGTGGGTTTTGTCAATTTGTTTTAACTAAAATGTGTATTTCTAAGTATTGAAAATAAAAACTTTTCCTGCATTTGTTCTGTTTTTAATTTAGGTGCAAAGTACAAGTTTTGACAATAAAGGCAAACCTCCATTTTTAAAAAAATCTGATATAAAAATGAGGATAGTAACTCTTTTCACCTTTTCAACAGAGCGCTGAGCCACCTGGAGAACCCAAGGAGCTACGTGAAGATGCTCTTTGTGGACTACAGCTCAGCTTTCAACACCATCATCCCGGACATCCTGATCAATAAACTGCACTGATATAAATCGCCCTGGCAGGGGCAGACTGAGGACACCAAATGCTGGACTGTGAGTTGCAAAATGTTTAATAACAAAACTACAAAAATACACAAAGACAAAAACTTACACGCAAGATAGGTAGGAAGAGGATAGGAAGGTGTGTGGGAACGCCAGGGGAGACGGGGCTCACGTCTGGAGGAAAAGGGAGAACAGCCTGGACGGGACCAGACTGAGGCGTATGGAGATGCCAGGAATAAAGGGAGAAATAAGCATTAAATCCAAGATGGAGCACACCAGTTCAAACCCGCAGAAACGCACGGTAGGGTACAGTAGGACGCAGCAACGGTTTATCATTGCAGCCGTCCTTAAATAGGCACAGAAGATAATGAACAAATGATTAACAGGTGTGGATCACATGAGTGTGGAGTAATTAAATAATTAGTGACAGCTGTACAGCCCGCGAACTTGAGCTCAAAGCGGAGATGAACACAACATGCTGTCACAGCAATAGGCACATGAGGAAATGACAAAAAGGTAACTAATAACAACACTTACAAAATGACAGCAAACCAAATAATACAAAAGGGGAGAAAACCAACCAGGCGAAGAAAAGATAAACATAAACCTATGAGATGCAAATAATGCAATACTCAGATTAATATACAGAAGGTGGGCTGGAGGTAAAGGGTGAGGGTAGGCTCGTGTCTAGATAGGTGAATATTCAATAATGTGAAACTGGATGGAAAAAGGCATAATAAGAATCTAGACAGAACTAGGAATAATGAAACTTAGAAACAGGAGTACTAATGATCAAACAGAAACAAAAACAACTCAAATAATAAATCACAACCAGACCAATACTAAACTAGAGTAGGAAAATACAGAAAAAATCAAAATGACACAAGAGCGGGAGCATGGTGCCCCCCCCCTCCATGCTCAGCATCATGACACTGCACCTCCCCCCCCAACCTGCTCCTGGATAAAAAAACTGTCTCATCAACCACCCACAAGTAGTCAGACTTGGCCCCCACTACTCCTCCACACAGTCTCTTAGCACTGGGTCCTCCCAAGGCTGCGTGCTAAGCCCTCTACTGTACTCCCTGTACACCATTGACTGTATCCCAACCCACCCAACCACTGTCATTGTGAAATACGCAGATGACACCATCCTGGTTGGGCTCATCACCGATGATGATAAGACAAACAGGGTGGAGGCACTTTCTTGTACTATATTGACCCATCTGTGAAACCACTACCATTCCTATGTATATGTTAAATAATCCTTGGGCCATTTTACTCAATCATGTGTTCAACTGGGTGTTCTGCACTCTGCACTTTTATGCACATGTTCCATCCGCGAAGCCACTACCATACCTGTGCATATTTCCATAATCCTGGGCTATTTTATTTTTATTTCAGTCGTGTGTTTAATCGTGTGTTCTGTAACCATGCTTTTGTCTGCGCAGTAGCCTGGTGGAGCACCCACAATTTCATTGTACTGTATAACTGTACAATGACAATAAAGCCTATTCTACTCTATTCTATTCTATTCCCCTCCTCCCCCTTCAAAAAAGCAGGTTGAGATTTTAGACAGACTGTATTTATGACATCAAAATAACAGGGAACCAATCAGGACTAAGCACTGGGTATGGACCAGAGCTGCAGGGTGCTACAGTATGTCCTCAGCTGAGCAACTGATTGTGTCCACTCTCTGGCTGCAGGCCAGAGCTGCCTCTCTGCTGTGTTACGTGCATGTACTGTATGGTCACATGATATACAATTGATCTGGTCATTCCGCTCCATAATCATTGTGGTGTTAACTTTTAAAATTTTGGATATTATAGCCATGAGAGCACCAGTTAGGACTTGGGGGTCTGCTTTTGGATGACTGTATGTACCTCGTGCCCCAGCAGAGGACAATGGTGGGACTGGTGTGGTGCTTGTGGGCTCTGCAAATGCCGAGTGGTTGTTTGGACCCTCCACACTCATGGCAGCATTGTACTGTAATTTTTTTAAACATTAGTTGTCCTACTTTGACAGTCATCGGCAGACTTTTGCACCAGACTTCTCACTGTATGTCAGTGTTTTCGTTAGTTTCTGTCAGTGCGTTGTCTGTTTTTTATGCTTTGCGTCATGCCATCTAATTACCAGTAGATGTTGCATCCACTTTGTGCCCACTTTCCATTTTATGCACAGCAAAAAGAAACAAATATAGAAATATGGATAGAGGGAAATAATGAAGAAAATTGACAATGGGGAAGAGCTTTTGTTTCAAAAGCGAGGGGGATTCTGATTAATGGAGAGGAGAGGAAACTCTGAGAATGTTTGCTTTTATTCTTGTTCTTAATCCTCTTTGTGTAGCACTTTGAGATTTTGCCCTGAAATGTAAAGTGCATTATAAAAAATATTATTATTATTATTATTAGTAGTAGTAGTAGTAATAGACTATATATACGAGGGGGAAAGGGACTGAAAAATTCATAGGTTGAAAAGTTCATAGTGGTCAAATACGATAAGATAAGCCTTTATTAGTCCCACAATAGGGAAATTCCAGGATTGCAACAGCACAGGGATAGCAACACTCAGAACAATAATTTAGAAGATAAGATAATAAGAGCAGTGAATATACAGTACATATGTACACAGAAATATACACAGCGCGGAGCATTGTAGCTAGATGGAATAAACAGCATAATGGTCTATTCAGTTACCCCACATAGTATGAATATGCACCCATACAGCATATTTTGTATTTGAGTCAGCCTAGGGGACCATTATTTTGCAAGTTTGTTACTTTTTGTGCATTCAGTACTTATTAGGTCATAAAGGTTTTTTAAAAAAATTTTATGGCCTCTATGAGCAGCCCTGCTTAGGTTATAAAGTCTGACAGCCGTAGGTAGGATGGACCTGCGAAACCTCTCGGTCACGCACCTAGGATGGTGCAGCTTACTGCTAAATGATCTCCTCAGTGCGTTCAGCGTGTCCTGCATGGGATGGGACTTGGACTCCAGCAGAGATGACAGCTTAGCCACCATCCTCCTCTCTCCTATCTCCTCCACTGGGTTGAGGTGCTGCCCCAGGACAGAGCTAGCTTTCTTGATCAGTCTATTCAGTCTCTTCCTGTCAGCTGCCGTGATGCCATTGCCCCAGCAGACCACTCCAAATGTGATGGCTGATGCTAACACCAAGTCGTAGAAGGTCTTCAGGAGCACCCCTTGTACACCAAAAGACCTGAGTCTCCTCAGGAGGAACAGCCTGCGCTGTCACTTCTTGTAGAGCGCGTTGGTATTGTGTGACCTGTCCAGTTTATTGTTCAAATGAACATCCAGGTAGTTGTAGGATGTCACTATCTCAATGTCTGTTCCCTGGATGTTTACTGGTGCTGTGAGGGGTTGTCCTCGCCTGTGGCTGTCCACCACCAGTTACTTAGTTTTCCTCGCATTGATCTGGAGGCAGTTCCGATGGCACCAGTCCACGAAGTCCTGGATAAGTCCTCTGTACTCAGCATCATCTCCATCAGAGATGAGGCCGACGATCGCAGAGTCGTCAGAGAACTTCTGCAGGTGGCAGTGTGTTGTGTTGTGTGAAAAGTCCGCAGTATAAAGGCTGAACAGGAAGGGAGCCAGAACTGTTCCCTGGGGGGCCCCCGTACTGCAGATGATAGTGTCGGACACACAATCCTGGGTTTTCACAAACTGTGGCCGGTTTGTGAGGTAGTTCAGGATCCACAATTACAGGTGCTGGTCCACCCCTGCACACAGTAGCTTGTCCTTCAGGATCACCGGTTGGATGGTGTTGAAAGCACTGGAAAAGTCAAAGAACATGATCCTCACCGTGCTCCCAGGCTTCTCCGGGTAGGACAGGGAACGGTGTAGGAGAAAGATCACTGCATCCTCCACCCCGATGCCATGCTGGTAGGCAAACTGGAGTGGATCCATTGCTGGTCCCACCAGGGGGCGGAGGTGAGCCAGGAGCAGCCTCTCCAGGGTCTTCATCATGTGAGATGTGAGGGCCACTGGTCTGTAGCTGTTCAAGTCTCTGGGGTGGGAAATCTTTGGTACGGGTACCACACAGGATGTTTTCCACAGCTGTGGTACCCTCCCCCGCTTCAGGCTCAGATTGAAGATGTGCTCCACAATCCCACACAGCTGGTCTGCGCAGGACTTGAGGACCTTTGCGCTGATGCAATCCAGACCCGAGGCTTTCTTCGCCTTGATCTTCCTCAGCTCCGCCCTCACCTGGGTCTTAGTGAGGGTCAGGTTGGGGCAGGGGGGCTGTATGCTGGGAGTGGGGGGTGTTGGTGGAGGGGGGGTGGACAGCAGGACTAGATGACGGTAGAGGCAGCAGTGGTAGGTGTGCAGGTGGAGGGGAGGGTTGTTGGTCAAACCTGTTAAAAAAAACAGGTTCAGGTTGTTCACCCACTCCCTGCCCCCCGTGGCCTGGGAGGAGGTATTCTGGAGCCCAGAGATGGTTTTGAGGCTTCTCCAGGCCCCGCTGATGTCACTCTGTTGCAGCTTGTCCTCCATCTTCTTCCTGTAGCTGTCCTTGCCTTCCCTGATCTTCCTCCTTAGCGCCCTCTGTACAAACTTCAGCTTCTCCCTGTTTCCCGACCTGAAGATCCTTTTTATTTTCTTTCAGTAGGGACTTTATCCTGGGGTTGATCCAGGGTTTGTTGTTTGATCAACACTGTATGGTCTTGGTGGGTACAGTGTTGTCCATACAGAAGTTGATGTAGTCTGTGATGGTGTGTGTGAGGCTGTCGGTGTCCTCACCATGTGGCTCGCAGAGCTGCTCCCATGCAGTGATTTCAAAACAATCCTTTAGAGCATCCATTGCCTCCTCAGACCATACTTTCACTGTGCGGGTAACAGGAGGTTGTCTGTGTACTAGGGGTTTGTACACAAGCAGGAGGTGAACCAAGTTGTGATCCGATCTCCCGAGCGGGAGGAGTGGCAATGAGGTGTACGCCTCCTTCGTATTTGCATAGAATAAGTCCAGTGTTTTATTGTCTCTGGTGTGACATGTGACATACTGGGTGAATGTGGGCAGAATGAAGGACAATGAAGAATGGTTAAAATCACCCGAGATGAGGAGGAGAGCATCTGGGTGTTCTGTCAGAAGCCTGCAAATGACTGAGTGGATGATGTCACGCGCTGCCCCAGCGTTCGCAGGCGGGTTTGCATAAATAACAATGCAGATCACGTGTGAGTATTCCCTAGGTATACAGGCCATATGCTAACGGCTAGCAACTCAGTGTCTTTGCTGCAATGTTGCTCTTTAACCGTGATGTGCCCAGGATTACACCATCTGTTGTTCACATACATTATCACCCCTCCACCCCTTGTCTTCCCACTGTCTGGTGTTCGATCTTCCCATATTGCGTGGAAACCCTCCAGTTTGATGTTAGCATCTGTTGCTAGTTCTGTTAGCCATGTCTCAGTAAACAACATCATGCTAATCTCTCTGAAGGCGGTCTCGTAACGGGACATGGCCACTAGCTCATCTGTCTTATTTAGTAGCGATCGTACATTCCCCATGATAATGGATGGAAGGATGGGTCTGTACCTTGTGTTCCTTGCTCATCGTCTTACTCCAGCCCGACATCCTCGCCGTTTCCGTCTGATTTCTCTTGGTATGTTGAGTTTTTGTGTTAGCACCATGGGGCGGTTAAGTGCTAACAGCTGATTCCTGCTGTAAACAATGGCTTTGGTTGCCGGTTCGGGAGACATTTGGGATATGAGCTGAGTATCAAACTGATATCAGCACCAGTGTGGTGAGCTGTGTGTCTGTGATTGATAAGGTGTCGCTGGATCAGAAAGTTTGACCAGAAAAAGACAGATAGTAAATAGAAAACAAGAAGAAACAGGAAGAAAAACTCAGAATTGAGCCGCTGTTGCAAAAAGGCAGCCAACTGGTGTGGTGCTGGAAATTTGGCCAAATGTGGTTTATTTTTAATTTTTCAAATAAAAAAAAAATCCTTTGCCGGCTGATGTCCAGTTCAGCACAACACCAATCTCTGTGAGATTGTTTCTGTTTATATGTTCTGTCATGCCAATTAAAGTCACGTGCAGAGGGAAGATTCTGTAAAGGTCCCTGTCTGCTCTGTTGTGTCTGTCTCCCTCTCTCCTTGCTGATTAGCACTCTCCCTGCAGTCCTGATCATCACTTGTTGCCAATTAGAGGAGCATTTATCAGGGAGAATCTCCCACTGTTCTGTCTGGTCATGTCACACTCTGCACCCATCTGTATCCTTGCTCTGCCAAACATTATTGAACTCTGTCTTGCCTGTTGTGTTTGACCTCTGTTTGCCCTAGACCCAGCCACCTGCCTCCCACCTTTGTGCCTCTGCTCGCTTGTTACACTTTTGATCCCTCACTGGTCTTGGACTTTGGACCATGGATCATGGACATGGATTTGGACAGTCTTGGATTTGTGCACATCATCACTCCCCACAAGTAAGTTGACTTACCACCATGTATATATCACAGCACCCTGCACCATCTCCCCTGCATTCAGGCCTGGCCAGCCTGTCACCGCCACTTCCCCGCAGAACCTCTGCATTCTCACCGCTGACAACCAGCTCCTCAGCCTAGAAATTCTTCACCCTGTTCCGGCAGTTCTCCCCGGATAAGCTTGGTTGCCAGATTTTCATCACACATATTCATCACCATTATTGCATAATTATTGTAATAAAGATTATTGTCACTTTACTTACCGACTCCATCCTTGTTGCTTTTGGTTCTAAGCCAGCAAACCTTGTCAGTATGCGACCAGCGGCTAGACCCAGTGATCAGGATGCAAGCCATTCTCGCCGAATGTGGACTGTCCACCCTTAGTTTACTCAGGAGCCAAACAAAATTTTATTTCCAAGCATCTGGCAACCCAATTTAAAATACCCTGTGCTGAGCTTCCCAGCCGTTAAAGTGCATTACCCTCTCCAGCCAGCCCCTTTGCTGGATCACCAAACAGATTGTTCCCCTCACCCTGTTAGTCTCGGGTAATCATTGTGAACATTTGCCCCTCCTAGTCCTCCCTGTATCTACCTCCCCTGTTGTGCTGGGGTTCCCCATGGTTAAGACTACACACTCTGGTTATTAACTGGAAAAAAGGGGTCATTAGTTCAAAGGGGTCTTTCGAGTTCCTTCTGCTTGTTTACTTGCCTTCGATCTGCCGCCTGCTGTCCATCTATTAACATAAAGCCCACTACCCCAGAGGCGCCCAATCTATCCTTAGTTCCCCCGAGTCCCATGACTTGGAGCTTGCATTTAACAAGGTGAAGGCTTTGTTCTTGCCCCCTCATCGGCCCTACAACTGTGCCATCAAGTTTCAACTAGGGGTCCAACTATCCTCTAGCCGCCTGTACAGCCTTGTCCACCCCTGAATGAGAAGCCATGGACAAATACATCAAGGAGCCAGTCAATGCCAGCATCATTTGCCCCTTGTCATCGGCTGTGGATGCGGGGTTTTTCTTTGTGGGGAAAAAGGATGGCTTACTACGTCCCTGTATTGATTACCATGAGCTAAATAACATCACCATTAAGGACAAGAAGAAGAAGAAGAAGAAGAAGAAGAAGACCTTATTCTCATTCTATCCATACAGTTAATCATGTACAGTAGAACAAAATTATGTTTCTCCTATCTACAATGTTAATCACATCTAGAATCAGAGGGGCCACTGCTGTGCAAGGCACCACCACAAGCAACTTTTCCTTCCCCCATTCTATTATGCTGAGCACCAAACTAGAAGGCGGGAAGATACCATATTTATATGGTCTTTGGTATGACCCGGCCAGGGCTTGAACTCATGGCCTCCCGGCTGTGGGGCGGATGCTCTACCACTAGGCCACCACTCTGGTACACCTGGAGTATAAGTACACTCTCCCCCTAATTAACTTGGTGTTTGATCAACTCCAGGGCTCTGTGATCTACACTAAGTTAGACCTCCACAATACTTATCACCTCATTTGTATTCGGGAGGGCAACGAATGGAAAACAGAGTTCTGTACTCCCAGCGGACACTTTGAGTATTGCATTATACTCTTCGGCCTCACCAACACCCCCGCTGTTTTCCAACGTCTCATTAACGACGTGTTACAGACTTTCTGGTCTCCTTTGTGTTTGCATACCTGGATGACATCTTGATTTTCTCCCGATCCCCTGCAGAGCACAAGATACATGTTTGTGTCGTCCTTCAGCACCTGATAGAAAATCAGCTCTACGTAAAAGCAGAGAAATGTGAATTCCACACCCCCACTACCACCATTTTGGGATTCATTATCTCCAAGGGCCAGACTGAACCTGACCCAAAAAAGATCAAGGCTGTTACGGACTGGTCCGTCCCCTCGACCCAGAAGCAGCTTCAGCAGTTCCTTGGGTTTGCAAACTTCTACTGGCGCTATGTGAGGAACTACAGCTCCATCACCCACCCACTCACCTCCCTCATGTCCACCAAGACCCCTTTCTGATGAACACCAGATGCGAACGAGGAATCTCACAGCTGAAAACACATTTTCACTGAATCTCCCATTCTACTCTAGCCTGATCTGGCTCGCCAGTTTGTAGTGGAGGTGGATGCCTCCGACATTGGGGTGGGAGCCGTCCTCTTGCAGTGCTTGGCCGCCGATGATAAACTACACCCTTGTGAGTATTTCTCTCACCGCTTGTCTCCAGCTTTGAGAAATGATGGCATCGGCGACCGGGAGCTGTTTATGCTGAAGTTGACCCTGGAGGAGTTACACCACTGGCTAAACACTGGCTGGAGGGGGCTACCCTACCTTTTATGGTTTGGAGCAACCGCAAGAATCTGAAACACATCAGATCAGCCAAAAGACTCAACCCACTCCAAGCAAGATGGGCCCTGTTCTTCTTCATGAGATTTCACTTCACCCTCATGTACAGACCTGGTTCCAAGAACCAGAAACCGGACTCCCTCTCTCGCCAGTTCGTGGCCAAGCCATCAGTCTCGAAGGAGGAAACCATCCTGCCTGACAAGGTCATTGTAGGGGCACTCTCTTGGGAAATTGAGCAACGAGTCAGGGAGGCACAGATCACTGACCTGGATCCTGCAGGGGGGCCACCGGGCCACCTATTCATCCCAGCAGGCGTGAAACAAGAAGTTATTCATTGGATCCACACGGCCAAGTTTTCCTGCCACCCTGGGGTCACCAGTACCCTCTTCACCCTCCGCTGCACCTTTTGGTGGCCTTCCATAAACAAGGACATCCACGAATACATCAGGGCCTGTCCTCAATGCTCCAAAGGCAAGACCCCCCCCCCCCCCCCGCCATCCTACTTCAGCCCCTCCCTATTCCCAGTTGGCCTTGGGCCAACATCACCCTAGACTTCGTGATGGGACTACCCCTTTCCAACGGGCACACAGTTATCCTAACGATTGTCGACAGGTTCTCCAAGGTGGCACACTTCGTGCCACTCAAGAGGCTCCCATCAGCCTTGGAGACGGCCCAGCTCCTGTTGGCCCATGTAGTCAGACTGCATGGCATCCCTGCAGACATTGTCTATGACCGTGGCCCTCAATTCATTTCCAAGGTGTGGCAAGCCTTTTGTAAGTCCACTGGGGCCACGGTCAGCCTTTCCTCTTGCTACCACCCGCAGAGCAACGGGCAGTGCGAGAGGCTTAGTCAGGAGATGGAGGCCATGCTGCATTGTGTCACAGCATCAGATCCATCCTCCTGGAGCACCTTCCTCCTCTGAGTGGAGTACACCCACAATTCATCCACCTCTGTTCCCACTGGGTTCTCTCCCTTTGAGGCCTCCCTCGGGTACAACCCCCCACTCCTCTCCATCTCTGAAGAAGAGATGGCAGTCCCATCCATCTCTGCCCACATGGCGTGGTGCAAGCGTTTCTGGAGGGACACTAAAGCCGCACTGCTCTTCGCTCTTCAGAGGAGAACTCTAGGTGGGCAAACAGGAATAGGCGCCCGGCCCCGGCATACAAGGTTGGCCAGAGGGTATGGCTGTTCACCAGAAATTTCCCCCTCAAGACCTACCCCAGGAAGCTGGCTCCTCAGTTCATTGGCCCATTCACTATCTCGTCTATCTTCAACCCCGACTCAGTAAGGCTTGGCCTACCTGCCTCCTGTAAGGTCAACCCATCATTTCATGTGTCCCACATTAAGCCCGTGTTTGCCAGCTCTCTCTGTCCGCCTTCCATGCCACTGCCACCATCTGAAATAGTTGATGGTGGACTAGTATATGCAGTGACCCGCTTCCTGGATGCCCGCCTCAGCGGGTGCGGCATCCAGTTCCTGGTTGATTGGCAGGGGTATGGGCCAGAAGAATGATCCTGGATCCCTAGGTCCTTTATTATGGACAGCTCCCTCATCACAGAGTTCTGTCAACGTCATCCTGACAAGCCCTATGTTACACCAGGAGGCATTTGAGGGGGCTACTGTAAGGATCCTGTCTGCTCTGTTGTGTCTGTCTCCCTCTCTCCCTACTGATTAGCACTCTCCCTGCAGCCCTGATCATCACCTGTTGCTAATTATGCCTCTGTGAAAACGGAGGCATACGTTAATCAGTCAATGTGTGTGTGTGTGTGGGGGGGGGAGGTTGGTTGTATCTGTCCTCTGTTACCAGCTTTTCAGCTTGCCCAGTCAAAATTAAGTGCAACTAAAAGCTTATGTCATTGTTTGGCCATATTTTCTCACCTTTTAATTTGCCAGAATTTCGAGATAATGCTTTGTTTTCAAAATAAACACAAAAATAGCTCACCTTTACCGTCATTGCAGCTGAAACATCATTGTAATACCTATGCCGGCCCAGTAGAGGTGGCAGTGTGCCTTTATTACAGCCCCGCTGAGCACTTCCTGTCAACAATCGATCTTTTGCTGAACTTTTAAAATAGTTGTTTCTACAAACTAAATACATATTCCGGAACTACACTATTTATTCAACACATTGTCTCTTTTCAGACACGTTTTGCTGTTTACGTTTGAACATAAAGGACAACGTATAGTCTTCCTGTAGTTTACAGCTCATTGGTAAAAAGTACAATTCCCATATTGCTCATGTGCAATGCGCCAATCACAGCAGAGCTTCCTCTGAACATCAGCGCTGCAGGAGTGCACCGGGTGGATTCCTGTGCTGTCGTCCGGTATGCCCACAGAACAAAGGGCAGATGCAGGTCCCAGTCTTGCTGTCGCTGGTCCACTAGGACAGCGAGCTGGGTGGTCAGGGTCCGGTTGAACCGTTCGACTAGGCCGTCGCTCTGTGCATGCAGCGGGGTGGTCCGGGTCTTCCGGATGCTCAGACGCCTGCAGACCTTCCCGAAGACCTCTGCCTCAAAGTTCCGACCCTGATCACTGTGTAGCTGCTGCGTGCTGAGGGCCTCTGTGACGTCATCGCTGGGGAGAGCTGACTGATTATCCGAGGAGAGCTGTGTGCCGCTGTGTTATTCCTGCTCACAGCGGCCAGAGAGCAGCAGCTTGTGGGACGGCTTGGTCTCGATCCTCTGCCCGCTGGCAGTGCCAACAGTCCTCCGCAGCATAGGGACACCGAGACAGCACGTCAGCGTTGGCATGGAGGCGGCCTGCCCAATGCACAATCAGAAAATCATAATCCTGCAGTGCCTTCAGCCATCTCGCCAACTGTCCATCCGGCTCTTTAAAGTTCAGCAGCCAGGTTAGGGAAGCATGATCCGTCCTGAGCTGGAACCTCCCCTCATACACATATGGGCAAAAATGGCGAAGCCCCTGGATAACAGCCAACAGCTCTCTGCAAGTAACGCAATAATTCCTTTCAGCTCTGCTGAGAGTACGGCTGAAGAAAGCAACTGCCTGCTCTCCGTGTTCTCCCTCCTGGGATAACACCGCCCCGATGCCCTGGTTGCTGGTGTCCGTGTCCATGATGAAAGGGCGGTTCGGGTCGGAATACTGCAGGATGGGGGCTCCGATGAGCGCTGAGCGAAGCCGGGAAAAAGCAGCAGCACAGCTCTCACTCCACTGAAACGCACGGCCCTTCTATGTCAGCTGATGCAGCAGGCTGGCAATGGTGGCAAAGTCTTTTACAAATCTCCTATAATAGGAGGCCAGTCCAAGAAAACTCCGTAGCTCTCCCACATCCCGCGGCACTGGCCAGTTTTTCACCGGTGCCACTTTCTCTGCATCGGTGGCGACTCCCGCTGCGCTGATGACGTGGCCCAGAAAGGTGGTCTCCTTCCAGAATAAGTGGCATTTCCGTGGGTGTAGCCGCAGCCCGGCCTGTCGGATGGCATCCAATACCTCCCGGAGGTTGGACAGGGCGCCATCAAAGTCAGCTGCGTGAACCAGCAGGTCATCGAGGTAAACGATGCAGCGGCTCCAGGGCACGTGAGCCAACACTCGCTCCATCAGACGTTCAAAGGAAAGTCCAAATCGCATCACCTTGAACTGATACAGTCCCTGCCCGATGGAGAAGGCTGTTTTCTGGCGGGTCTCAGGTGACAGCTCTACCTGCCAATAGCTGCTGCGGAGGTCCAACAAGCTGAGCCAGCTGGAGCCGGTGATATAATCCAGCACATCATCGATGAGGGGCAGGGGGTAGGAATCCTTGCCGGTGACGTCATTCAGGTGCCGGTAATCCACACAGAACCGTCATGAACCGTCCTTCTTCCTAACCAGCACCACCGGCGCCGCCCAGGGTCTGCTGGAGGGATCAATAATATCTGCCTCCAGCATATCCTGTATTTTTTGTTCTGTCTTTGATCTGCCTTTTTCAAGGCAGACGGCGTGGGCGGAGCTGGATTGGCCTGGTATCACCGGTGTTGATACCGTGCTGCACCAAGCTGGTTCGGGTGCACTCCTCATCCTTGACAGCGAAGATGTCCATGTAGCAGTCCAACAGCTCCCACGGCTGGCGTCTCTGTCCTGATTCCAGTCCGCTGCACCTCTGCTGGAACATTTCCTTGACCGCCTGCTGCGTTTCTGCTGACACATTGATCCGCTCCACTGTGGCCCTCCCCTTGCTGTCTCTATCGGTGATCACGCTCCCTCTGCTCGTGCTGGTGGCATCGTTGTGCTCAGTTCTTGCGGTGATCCGCCCGGTTCAGTCCGTCCGGGTGGCCCCTCGATCACGCAGGCCCCCGGGTTCCCCCTCTGGGTCCCGCTGCAGAGCATGATGGTCCGAGCCCTCAGCAGGAGGGACGATCTGGCGATGTCAATTTTTGCACCCCATGCTGCAAGCAGATCGAGTCCAATAATGCAGGGGTCTTGAATGTCAGCCAGCCAGAACGGGTGGTTTGTGTTCTGGCCGGCCACCCCCACCACAAGAACTCGCTGCCCCCCCCAGTCTGGCATGCTTACCGGTGGCCGTGGTGACGCAGTGCCCGGTGGGTTCCCACCCCCGCGGTTCTGCCTCGTCCGTACCTGGCAGCACTCCGGGTTGGACCAGGGAGATGGTAGAACCGGTGTCGATCAGGGCCTGGATCAGTGTGTTGTTCAACCTGCACTGTAGGTACATCCCTGGCGAGTGTCCAATTCGGCTCACACGTGGTGACAGTTCATTAGGGAAAATGTCTGTGGGAGGCGGCAGGTCCCCATCCATGCCACCTCGCTCTAGTTTAACGTTGGCGAGGGGCCGGTTTGTCGCGGGGTGGGTGCCGGGCAGTACTGGCTCCAGCAGTGCCGGGCAGTCCTGGCTCCCCGCAGCGGAAGCACCCTTCCTTGCGCTGCCATGGCTGTCTTCTCCGTGGCCGCGCCGCTGTGGTCCGGCGCAGTTTCTCCTCCTCCTCGCTCTCAGCCGTGGCCTGGAAGGCTCTCTGCCTTGATGTTGACGCATCAGCTGCACAATCTATTAGCGGTTCCACCCGCTCCACTTCTGCCACAGCTGTCTCCCAGCTGCTCGCAGTGTGAATCCGGATGTGGCTCTGGAGCTAGGCCGGACGGAGCCCCCAGATGAAGTTCTGGAGGGAGGGCTTCTCCACTGCCCATGGCTTGAAATCCGGGTAGCTACACCGTGTCAGCAGCCGTATGTCTGCTGCGTAGGCTCCCAGACTCTCTCAGCTGCCTCACTGGCGGTTGGCCAGCAGTTCCTGGGCGTGCTCCGCATTGGCTGCTCTCCCAAACCGCCTCCGGAGTGCTCCTTGTAGCACTGGCCAGCTGCGACGTTCCTCGGGCTGGAGATCGGACAGCGTGCGGAGAGCCCTTCCCTCCAGGGCCAGCACGACCTGCATGGCGGTCTCTTCGGGTGACCAGCTGTTCAACGCAGCAGCCAACTCGACCTGGACCAGATGGTCGTCCAGCAGGGTTTCACCATTAAAGCTGGGAAGTTTGGCCCCCTGGCGGATGGGTGGGACGGTCTCCTCTTGGTCCATCGCCGCCCCTGGTCGCAGTGGGATCACCAGCCCATCCTGCCCTGAAAAGGGTGGGGAGCGGGGCTGATCTGCTCTGCTTAGCCCGTCCTGCCTTGAGAAAGGCAGAAGGCAGGGTACGCTGGTCCTGTTTGGTCCGCTGCTCCATTCATCCCGGCGAGCAACTCCGGGGGTCGGTGTACCAGGTCTGTCGTCCATTCCCAGCTGAGCGATGAACCGCTCCAGCTGCTGAATCTCTGCTCTGATTCTGGCTTCCATCTGCTCCATATCCCACTTCTGATACCAGTGTGACTTTGTGAGGGTTCACACAAGAAAGGAGAGATGGCTGTGACGAAAACAGGCTTTATTTTATACACACCCACTCAACACAGAACGGAGGGAAGGTCATTCACACAGACCCCCGTCTCACTTACGGTGACACAAACACATGATCGATCACTGCTCTAACTGGTCTTATAACACTGCTGTGTCATTACAACACAGTTATAATGACACAGCAATAACACTTAGAACACACGATTAATAACACTCTTTGAAGCCTCCGCGGCCCAAGTATGCCGGGAGAATCCCCTCCCCCTTAACACAGCCTCGACGTTACAATATATTAATAACTTGTTAATGTTAAATTGGTTTCTCAAAAGTTCAGACAATTTTTTCAACTCTTAATACTAATGTCGGTAATCTAAAAACACCACGGTGTGACGTTATTGAATTATTTCCTTTGAAATAACTTTTACAGTCCCGTCATTTCTTTACTGATTTATTTACTCAATTAAAGCTGATGTGAGGTGTGAAATATAAAAAAACACGAGGTTATTTTTACAGAAAAATCAAACAATTTCTTAAGTTGAGTAGGAACATGACATCTGTAATAGAAATGTAATGAAACATTTTCATTATTTTTTCCTCTTCTCATTTCTCTCTCTGAAGTCCATGGTGGTGAACCTCAGGGTCAGCAGTCAGAGCAGCTGTAAAGAGAACGGGCTGGAAGCTACAACACAATATTGCATGTTCTCTTTATAGAAAAACTGCATTTCAATACTTTTTTTGCAAGATAATTCAAGAACCTCTCTCAATACTCATTACACACAGAGTGAAACATTTCAACCCATTGTGATTTAATGTTGATGAGTTTTTGAGGTTTTGATATTTTTACCTGCTATTGCATGCCGTAGTGTAAATATACATGTATTAAATTAATAAAATCTCTCAATCCAGCATTTTCTTTCTGCTCCTAATTTTATTCTTGTGCTTCTATGCTTTTTCTTTTATGCGCTCCTTGACAAAAGTGCCAGCCTACAGCCCTGGGATGGCATACACCTCATGTGTATTGTGACAGTGACTTCAGAGTCATACCTGCATAAACAAATACCAAGCATTTCAAACCTGCACATGGATGGCATGACACAGTCCCCATGCTACCATGCCACAAGCACCAAGGCATCAGCACTTCTGGTGCTTTCATTAGAGGAGCATTTATAAGGGAGACTCTCCCGCTGTTCTGTCTGGACATGTCAGACTCTGCACCTGTCTGTATCCTTGCTCTGCCAAACATTATTGAACTCTGTCTTGCTTGCCGTGTTTGACCTCTGTTTGCCCTAGACCCAGCCACCTGCCTTCCACCTCTGTGCCTCTGCTCGCTTGTTACACTACTGCCGTGTTTTGATCCCTGCCTGCTCTTGGACTGCCTTGGATTACAGACGTGCATTTGGACATTCTTGGATTTGTACACATCATCACTCCCCACAAGTAAGTCGACTTACCACCGTGTATATATCCAACTCCCTGCACCATCTCCCCTGCATTCAGGCCTGGCAGGCCTGTCAGCGGCACTTCCCCATAGCACCTCTGCATTCTGACCGCTGACAATCAGCTCCCCAGCCTGGAGATTCTTCACCCTATTCCGGCAGTTCTCCCCGGATAAGCCTGGTTGCCAGATTCTCGTTGCACATATTCATCACCATTATTGTACAATTATTGTAATAAAGATTATTGTCACTTTACTTACTGCCTCCATCCTTGTTGCTTTTGGGTCTATGCCAGCAAACCTTGTCAGATTCTCTCTCTTCAGCCAAGCACCCTTGGTTTTTGCCGATGTCTCAGCACCAACGATCGCTGTCATGTCAGATGCAGATGAATTAAGACATGCTTTTTTGGGGTGTTAAATCGTGGCACATTTAGCAGGAGATTAACAAATGCAAACCTTATTAAATCACCTTGTGCCAGTCATTTAAATACTCTCCTCCCTCAAATTTGCACTTTGACATGACAACTCCTACAAATACCTACTGCATGCAATGAGATCAGGCGCAAAATTAACATAGTCCACGCCTTTCCATTGATAACTGTGCCCTTTAGTAAATCTCAACAGTAGTTTTTTAATGCCAAAACAGGGTTTTGCAGTGGCACAGCACGTTAGTAAATCTGCCCTTATATGTCTTTTTGTATAGTCTATGTAAACTTTGGTTTCAACTGTATATTCATTATGCTGGTGCCATAACTGGAGTGGTGGCCTAGAGGTAGAGCATCCACCCCATAACTGGGAGGTTGTGAGTTCAAGCCCTGACCGGGTAATACCAATTACCATATAAAAATGGTACTTCCCGCCTTCTAGCTTGGAATGGGGGAAAGACAGTCCTTTACCCAGCCCCAGGGGGAGCACAAGCCAGTGCACTCCCTGTGCCGGTCCCAAACCCACATAAATGGGCAGGGTTGCATCAGGAATGGCATCCAGTGTAAAAATCCTTGCCAAATCAACATTCAAATCATCGTGATATAAGGTGATATGCTGTGATGACCCCTAAAGGGAGCAGCCAAAAGAAAAATAAATAAATAAAACCCTTGTACTGGTGCCAAACTGACCACGTTAAAAAAACGGTACAAATGTATCACTAATAACCTCTCCTTTACTCTTGCAGTTAATAAACCACCTAGTATGTAGTATATTGTACCAGCATGGATCAAGAACCATGACAGTGATTCACTATGTCTTCTGATGCATTCAAATCTTTGAATGAGCATCACAAAATTTGCTGGAATTGGATAATTAGGGCCTAATGGTTTACTTATAACCCCTTATCTCATATCCGATCTGTCCCTGCAAGCCTCTCCTACAGAAGGTCAAGTGAGCCCTTCCTGTTTATCTGACTGAGTGTTTTCTCGTGCACATACTGCACACACAACCCTGTACTCTGCAAAAGTCAGTCAGGAATTGTTCTGTGCTTAATGAGAAGTTTGTTGGGACAAGCCACTGGAGACCCTGTCTGGCTTCAAAACCAAACTGAGATTAGACCATTCCTTGAACTGAATAGTCAGACCTGAGTTTTTCTCCTTTGCACATTTATCTTTTGAAAGGATAAATGCTCACAGACATGCAACCACACTCATTTGGACACAGAACCACAAAATCTAACTCACATGTAGCCCATGTTGTGTCAAGGCTGTGTGCACACATGCCCAAGTAATAAAAAAAGAGTGTTATTTAATTTGTGTCAATTTAAATACACTACTCACAAAAAGTTAGGCATATTCAGCTTTCGAATGGAATTTCAGGATGCACCTTAAATGCACTATAACCTTTAGAGGTGAACTTAATTTGACCTTCTCTTACCTTTTGAATGCACATGTCCATCTGTTCAATGTTTCAGTGCTTATTGCATGACTTGCTGTTCTCTAATAAGGTGCTTAACGGCAAAATTCACAACAGGTGTTTGGTCCATGAATTGACCAATACATTTTCTGGTTCAATTAGAATTGGTATTTAAACAGTCCTCTTCATCATGCTGTTCACATTTTCACATCATGAGACCAAGATGACACCAAACAATTGATCAACAGTACCTCGCCATTGTGAGGCTTCAAACAGGATGTCCTCAGAGGGAAGTGGCCACTGAGCTTAGAGTGTCACAAAGTGTCATCATCGGGTTGCAACAGAGATACAGAGAGACTGGAAGAGCCACAGAAAGGCATAGAAATGGACGCCCTTTGGCCACATCCCATGCTGATGATTACTTCATTGTGAAAAGTGCCCTGTGGACCTGGTTGATGAATGTCATTCAACTCCAGGCACATTTAAGGGAGGTGACAGGCACCCAAGTGTCACATCAGACCATTCGAAACTGTTTACATCAGCATGGTCTGCCTGTTAGATGACCTGCAAGGGTACCTGACCACATCACCAGCCACAGGTGTCATCATCTTGCATGGGCTAGGGAGCATTTATGCTGGACAAGGGACCAGTGGGCCTCAGTGCTGTTCTCAGATGAAAGTCGATCCACGTTGATCAGAAATGATGGCCGCCGATGATGTTGGAGATGTCAAGGAGAGCGCTATGCATCAACCACTGGTGTCACCAGATCAGTCTTTGGTGGTGGTGGTGTTACAGTCTGGGCAGGTGCAGCTAGTCAATACAGAACTGCCCTACATGTTATGAATGGTACAGTGACAAGCCGATACTACCTGAAAAACCATCATCAATCCAGTTATTGTGCCCCTGCATGAACAACACAGGCCTTTCATCTTCATGAAGGACAATGCTCCTGCTCATGGAGGTTGCATCATTAGGGAATGGCTGCTGGAGGCTGGGGTACCTCAAATGGCATGGCCCGCACTTTCTCCAGACTTGAATACCATAGAAAACCTACGGAATCAGCTGAGTTGCCATGTAGAGGCTCGTAACCCTGCACCCCGCAACCTCAATGACCTGAGGGCCACCATTCAAGTAGAATGCCATGCCTCAGCAGACAATAAGTCAACTTGTGAACAGCATGAGACATCGTTGTCAAGCTGTAATTGATGCTCAAGGTATTGAGACATTGACATTTTTTGTTGTGGTATACCCACCACTGTTGTTGGCTTTTGTTTCAATACATTGTTTGAGATGAGGAAATCACCATTGCACGCTTCTACTTAAATGCACTACTTTCATGACATAATATCATTGTAGCGTGAACTTTACATTTTCCATAAATTTCACCCAAAAGCCAAATATCCCTAACTTTTTGTGAGTAATGTATATAGAGATCTCTTGTTTTTACAAAATAAAGGATCCCACAGTACACAAGTGGTTAGATTTGGGGTTGTCCAGACTAATTTAAAGGTTCCATTCACAAAAAAAACCCAAAACAACATTGTATGTTTTTTGGGGTTTAATGCTTTCTTGGGTTATATGATCACAGTAAAATCTCTCTTCTCAGAAATATTTATATTTTTCTTCTGGGTTACATTTCCTTATGTCATCAGCACATATTCTGGTCTTCAGTCACAACCCATCACTGTGCTGTTAGCTGGGATATCAATCTAATCATTGTCCAGAATTTCTGAGCCCAGTGCTTTAGTTTTAGCGTCAGAGCTAACACTCCTATGAGTTAGCTAACCAAGCATGATTTTTATTTTTTATTAATTTCCAGTCACCCCACTAAACTAAACATTCCTGTTCCCACTTATTTGACTAATTCACAATGCACATCTTTTTACATCTTTTGTTATTCTGGCTTATTTTTAATAAGCCAGAATAACACAGTAACCATGTAACCACAGTAACCAATAACTGCGCCACCGTGCAGCCGGGCTGCACGGTGGCGCAGTGGTTAGCACTGCGGCAGCACAGTTTACCCTTGGCCGGGGGATTGTGGGGATCGTGGGTTCGATCCCAGCCCCCGACCAACAGTGATCTGTGTGGAGTTTGCATGTTCTCCTCGTGTTGCGTGGGTTTACTCCGGGATTTCTCCGGTTTCCTCCCACATGCCAAAAACATGCATGTTAGGTTAATTGGCTGTTCTAAATTGTCCCTAGATATTTGTTTCCTATAGGCCCTTAGAATAGAGGGTTAGTATTAATGAAAGCGCTTTGAGTGGTCTTTGTGACTAGAAAAGCGCTATATAAGTGCAGGTTAGTTAGTTAGTTAGTTAGTTATTTTTCTTAAATTTTCATTGGAATAGTTGGTGGATCGCATCGTTAGCATTAACTTGGCTTGGCGGTCGGAGACGGTCTTTCTAACTGCATTAGAGCTTGTGTCAGTAGTTAAAGGCTGACAAGTCAGGCTGTCTAGTAGTAGCTTAACTACTCAATCACCGCCTGTTTTAATTCCTATCTATAACTGTCTCCTACAATTTCGTTGTGCTGTACAACTATACAAAAACAATAAAGCCTATTCTATAACTTCTGTCCACCCCCACTGGGTATCCTTATTCATCTTCCAACACTTGACCACCAAAACTTGACCATATATGTCATTCTTATGTAATTCATTTTTTCAGATGATTTTACATCAGTTAACGCAGGCTGTGTTCGTAGCCAGAGCTAGAAGCTTTCGAGCTCCACCAACAACTGATCTCATAAATGATGAAAGAGGAAAGGTGGGGTGAACTGGAGCTCATGAGCATTAAAGGAGACATACACTGAAATGAGCAATACTAAAGAAGGCTACGAATGATATGCTGCAATTAAACTCTGAGGCATTTGACTAAAGTATATCACAGACCTCTGGAAATTGTGTCAACAGCAGTGTTGGGCGAGTTACTAAACACAGTAACTAGTTACAGTTATTTCTTTTCAAAAGTCTTGTTAAGTGCAACTAGATGGTAAACTATCAATAATACACTTCAACAGCAGAAGTCTTAACAAAAACTTTCCACAGATTCAGGACTATTTAGCTAGACAGAAAATTTACAGCTATCGCAGTCTCTGAAACTTGGCTTAATGAAGAGCAGGCTCCTCTGATGACAATAGAGGGATATCAAATGTTTCATATTAACAGATCTCAAAAAAAGGGTGGTGGTGTTGCACTGTATATTGATGACCTGTATAGGTGTAAGCTTGTAAGTGGAATGTCCTTTGCACTACCAGGGATTTTAGAATGTGTTACTGTTGAGATTGACCAAGATAAAACAAAAAATCTAATTATAAGTTGTATATATAGAACGCAGGGAACTTGCATTGAGACATTCAGAGATAAATTAGTCGAGCTGTACAATAATATTACTAGTAAGAAAATGGTAGTAATTTGTGGAGATTTCAATATTGATTTACTAAATCCATATCAACAAAATGTAATTACAGAGTTCATGAATTCTATGTACAGTATGAGTCTATATCCCACAATAACACATCCCAGTAGAATCACAGTTCACACTGCTACACTTATTGACAACCTGTTTGTTAATATTATTGATAAGAAAATAGAAAGTGGATTATTGATAAATGATATAAGTGACCATTTGCCAACCTTTGCACTTATCCATGGCCACACGGGGGCCAATACAGAAAAAATTTCAAAATCATTCAGATACAAATCACAAAATGCAATCAGTTCTTTTAAAGAAGACTTGCTGAAGCAAGACTGGACAAAAGTCTGTGTATCAGATGTAAATGAAGCCTATGACACATTTATGAACATTGTAACCACTCTTTATGAAAAAAATTGTCCATTAGTAAAGAAAAAGCTTAAACATAAATTTGTCGATAAGCCATGGTTAACCAAAGGATTACAAAAGGCGTGTAAAAAGAAAAATTTATTATATAAAGCTTTTCTAAAGAAAAGGACAAAAGAAGCAGAGCAGCGGTATAAAACATACAAAAATAAGTTAACATATATAATGAGATATAGTAAAAGAGACTATTATAGTAAAGAACTGGAGAAAAACAGACAAAATTAAAAATACATGGACAATACTTAACAATATTCTTAGAAATAAAAACAGAAATACAAGCTACCCAACCAGTTTTTCAAAAAATAATAAAACGACTCAGAGTGTGAATGCAGTTTCACCTGCAGATGAATTTAATAACTTTTTTGTTAACATTGGTCCTAATTTGGCTTGAGAAATACCCATTACGGCACCTACAGGTGATACAATAAGCAAAAACACTGCTATAAAAGACTCCATTTTCATAAGGAACACAGATGAGAGAGAGGTCATTGAAATTGTTAAATCGTTTAAAAGTAAAACATCTACGGACTGTGATGGTATTGACATGCTCTTAGTCAAAACTATTATTGAATGCTTAGTGAAACCACTGACATGTATTTGTAACCTGTGTCTCCAAAAAGGTATATTTCCCAATGCAATGAAAATAGCTAAAGTAATTCCAATATACAAGACGGGTGACAGAGGAGAACTTTCAAACTATAGACCAATTTCACTATTGCCGCAATTTTCCAAGATACTTGAAAAAATACTCTGTGAGAGAATTGACAACTTCATAATGAAGAATAATTTATTGTGTGAGCAGCAATATGGGTTCAGATACAAGAGGACAACTGCATTTGCTCTAATGGAATTTATAGAAAAAATATCAACTGCCGCTGAAAATAAAAAGTATTCAGTTGGGGTATTCCTGGATCTTAAAAAAGCATTTGATACAGTGGATCGTAATTTATTATTAAAGAAACTACAAAATTGTGGTAATAGGGGGTAGCACTGCCCTGGTTATGTAGTTTCTTAAAGAATAGATATCAGTATGTATGTGTTGGTAACAAAAACTCACAGTTACTGAAGGTTATTTGTGGAGTCCCACAGGGTTCAGTTTTGGGGCCATTGTTATTCAATATGTATATAAATGATATATGTAAAGTCTCGGAAAAATTGGATTTAATATTGTTTGCCGATGACACTAATCTATTATGCAGTGGAAGCAATTTGGAACAACTTTTGGATACACTCGGAAAGGAATTAGGAAAGCTTAAACTGGTTTGATTCATACAAATTAACGCTCAATTTAAGTAAGACAAAATTTATAGTTTTTAACAACCATCACAACAACTTAGTATCTAAACTCAGTGTAAATGGTGTAGAGATTGAAAGGGTATCTGAAACTAAATTTCTTGGAGTAATAATTGATAATAAACTGTGTTGGAAGTCACATATTAATTATATTAAAGGTAAAATATCTAAATCATTTGCAATACTACACAGAGTGAAATATTTGCTGAATCAACCCACATTATACAGTATACTTTGTATCATTCATTAATACTCCCATACATGACATATTGTACTGAAGTATGGGGAAATACATATAAAACAAACATATATCCAGTCTTTATGCTTCAGAAGAGAGCTATTAGAATAATAAACAAAGCTGCTTACAGGGAACCAACAAACCCACTTTTTCTTAAATTAAAAGCTCTCAAGTTGAAAGATCTGGTTGACTTTAAAACTGCAGTAATAATGTTTAAAGTGAAGAATCTATCTCTGCCCAAATATCCAAATGTTGTTCCAAATAAGGAAGAAACAATATCATTTCAGAGGAACATGTATATTTCAAAAACCTTCAGTGAGAACTACCACCAAGCAACACTGTGTTTCAGTGCAAGGAGTAAGATTATGGAACGATTTTGGACCTGAATTAAAATCATGTACAACGCTTGGACAATTTAAACAAAAACTAAAGGAAGAAATACTCCAAACATATATACAAGATGACATGTAAAATCACATAAGGATTGTCATAGCCAGTCTGTGTTGTGTTGTTGCTTAGTTTTTTTTTTTTTGTCACATTTTGTCTTAGCTTTGTTCCGAATTGTAATCGCTCTTATTTTGTTTTTCTTTTGAATTCTTGGATAGAATATGGGTGGGCAATGTAAGCTGTGGCTTCAGCCATCACCCATTTCGGATAACTTGTGTTGAACTTATGTTGAACTGTAAAAGTAACTGAGTTGCTTTTGAGTTACTGTATGATTAAAGAAACTAGTTACTTGGAAAAGTAACTTTCACGTTACTTTTAAATGCATACTTAAATCATCTTGCACACACACAGCAAGAGCAAGGGCCCCTTGTTCTCATCAGGAAAAAGAAGAAAAAGAAAACTGATGAGAAAAAAAGTCTCATCTTACAGAGAAAAATGTCTCAGATTTACACAAACTATTGTAATCAGTAGAAAGTCAGAAATTTACTAGAAATAAAGCTGTGAATTCACAGAGAAAATTTTGGACCCCCTGGTGGGCTGTTATTGGCCCACAAGCCATATGTTTGACACCCCTGGACCAGCCCATTAAAAATGCATATTTAGAAGATTTACTTCCATGAAATAGTTGCATATCACAACAGCATGTAAATGAATGAGATAAAATAAAATAGAGAGCGCAGATAAATGAAGGTTCACTGCTTACAAGAAACTGTTCTTTACTGCAACAAATCACAGTCACCTTTTCTCTGTGTGTAAGAAAAAATACATTTAATGCAGATATGAAATGAGAACTTCTTGCTCAAAAAATACTCATTTTTAACCACAGAGGTAGGAGCTGTTGGGGGCTACTCACCATTCGGACAACAGGTAATCAGGGCTCAATATGAGAAGTCACCACCACCATGGCATTTCTTCACTGGGTTGTGATGTGAACTGGGGCAGGACAGGAAATGGACCCCCGGAGGAGACTATGTGACGGCTGCGTCAGTTATGGTAGGGTCAGTTTATATTTATTTGCTTATTTATTTGTTTGCCTTTGCCTTTGGCATGACAACCTCTAGTGGCTTGAGGCTGCTGGTGGCTCTGGGGATGGCAGTCCCACCAATAGCCACTGAAACTGTGTATTCATCCTCAGTTGGCAGCTGATGAGGAGGGTGTCTAGCAACTGCAAGTTGTATGATTGTCTGCGCTAAAATATCTATCCATATTAATAAAACGAGTAATGCAAGTCATGCATCTGATCAAATTTCAGTAACTGTAATGCATTACTGAATTTTTAAAAAGTAATTTTGTTACACAGCATGTTACTGCAAAAGTGGCCTTACAGTAACATTACTTTGTAACGCATTACTCCCAACACTGGTGAACAGATGGAGAAAGTGCAGTAAATGTCTTCTTTTATGTGTTGTGTGAGTTGTGATTTTGAGACAAGGACAGAGAGATGTACAAATGTATGTAGACACAGCAGGGTAAATTATAAAACACAGGCTTTAAAAAAAGGTAAGTTTTAATGACTGATGTTAATAATACCCCCTTTACACAGGGTGGGGATCACTGAGAGATCATTGAGAGATCTGGCCAATTTCTGATTTATCAATGATCTTCAGTGATCTCCAAAGTTGCCACGGTCAACTCAAAGTTTTGACTCAGTCCAAAACAGACAAGGATCTCCGAAACAATACAACATCAAAAATTAGCCCAACCTCTCAACAATCTCTGTGCTGTATAAAGGGGCCCTAAGTAGATCTACAGCTGAGTAACTCTTGAAACAGCTACTTACTAACAGAACAATGTCTGTTGAAATCCAGACACACTGAAACCACACAAGTGTCTTTCACAATGGGCCAGCTATGAATGCATCTAATAACAGATGGGAAGCAGCAGGTTACATCATTAGCGATCTTAACACAGTCACCTTGGCTGTTAGAGAAAAAAGATGTGAAATAGAAATTAGCTTTTGCTTTTTGGGATTTTGGCTTTGAATTTAGGTATACCCAGCTATGATCTGGCTCCACTAATGGTGACAAGCAGATCTACATTTGACTTTAATGATTTGGTGCTGCAGACGTAAGCTTACCAAACTACTGCTTGACTTCATGAATACAGCTACACAAAGAATAAACCTATGTGGAACACTTGGTACTTAAATTTTTTGCAAATACTGTAGCTCTTTGGTTAAAACATTCATTGGGTTACTACTGTGGCTACTAATGCAGCAATAATACATTAATATTCCTTGCATGGACAGTAGAATGTTTATCAAAAAGATCATAAAACCCAACAAAGAACCATGCTTTCCTCAGAGAAAAGCTCACAAGTTTGGACAAAATTGTGATGGAGAAATACAAGCTTAAAATGAAAGATGAACAACAGCCCGCTCCATACAGCATCACAGTGAGAGGCTAACGCTAGTAAATATTTATGAGAAATATGTGGAATTTATAACTTGCCTTTGTGACACCACCCAGGTGGTTGGGGGTGTTGGAATAAATGGAAACAGTTTGGAAGAAGATGAATTAACTTCAAATAGGTAAGAAATTAAAAAATTAAAAAAGAATTTTTACTTTTTTTGTACCAGTGTAATTGTGTTTCTGTTAATTGTCTGACTAAATGCTAACTGTTTTTGGGTTATTCGGGACCAAACCAACTGAATCTATGATGAACAAGGATTTAGGATAGTATCTCACTGGACTGAGACAGCTCACAACTAGGTGGAGATAAAAAAAAAAAAAAAAGTGAGACAAATCTGAGAATTTGTGACAATTTTCATTCGGAATCACACTTTCTCATGAATGTTGCAATGATGTTGCACAAACTCCCAGCAAGTTTTTGGCCAAAGTTCTCCAGGTATTTGCATACATGTCATGCAATTTTTGCAGGACACTCTTGCAACATGGGCAATACTGAATTTGGGGGGTTTTTGCACTCACGACAGTCCCGCAACGGCTGCCCAACACTTGAGATGAGGTTGAGATGGGTTTGAGACACCTGCAATGACTGTGAGACTATTTTGAGAAAAAGCTGTTGCACAAATTTTTGGAACATATTGAAAATTCCTGCGAGATGAGTGCGAGACCCTGTGATTCAGGAGAGGAAAATGAGAACCGCTGAGAATGTTTGGAGACATTTTGGAAACTCCCTCAAGAATACCATTCTCCAACTAATCTCAAACTGTCTCAGCCCAGTGAGATACTACCCTTAAAATCACACTTGTGAGCTGTTCTTTTTTTTTTTTTTGATTTCTATCAATTGTTATCTGCTCTAATCCACCCACTCCTCTTGACGTGAGCAGCAAGAATTAGTAACAAATGAGAAGTTCAGGTTTAGTGCAGAACACACACTTTAAGTATCTCTGTCTTCCACAGTGGGGAAAGGCCATCTAAATGCATTGATGAGGGGTGTTAATGAGAATTCAGATTCAGTTGGGTACTGGCAGTACCTGCTCAATAAATAAATAAATAAATAAATAAATAAAATAAAGTAAATAAAAAGGAAAAAGACATTCTTTTGAATGGCTCTTTGAAAGGAACAGAGGCATAAGATCTGTTTCCTTCCACAGAGCAATTATTCTCATCACTGCTACCAACTGCTGCCTGATCCAGCTGACCTTTAGTATAGCTTTTGCTGGGTTATATCTAAATGTTATTTATTTAAGAGCTGAGCAGCCTGTTTATGTGCTGAAAATGTTTTATTGAGGTCATGGTCAGCGAAAGCTAGCAGAATGAAACTAAGCATGTGGTCTGGTGTTTAATTGGATTCATAGTATTATGTCCCAAGTCCTCATCAGTGAGACCCTAAAGTGTTTGGACACATTGGAACATATCAGTTAAATATGATTTAAACCACTGTGAAAAGTTTACTTTAAGTCCAGTGGTTTGTAGACACTATGATTAATGGGCAGCTTGGTGGTACAGTGGTTTGCACTGTGGCAGCACAGCAAGAAGGTCATGGGTTTGATCCCACCCTTGATCATCGTGGGTTTGATCCCACCCCTGACTATCGGTGACCCTTCTGTGTGGAGTTTGCATGTTCTCCCTGTGTCTGCGTGGGTTTTCTCCGGGTATTCCAGTTTCCTCCCACAGGCCAAAGACATGCACATTAGGTTAACTGGCATCAGCTGGGGATTCTAAATTGTCCTTAGGTATGAATGTGAGAGTGAATGGTTGTCTGTCTCTCTGTGTTGGCCCTGCGATGGACTGGCAATCTGTCCAGGGTGGACCCTGCCTCTCGTCCAAAGATGCTGGGATAGGCTTCAGCCCCCCCGCGACCCGAAATGGATTAAGTGGTAGAAGATGGATGGATGGATGATCAATGATACTGAATGAAACAACAAGGTTTGTAAAGACAAGTGCAGAGAGAAGTCAATGATCAGATGCTACAAAGAGATTTGCTTATTTTTCCTTGCAGCATCAAGGGGTAGCTAGCAGTTGCTATAGTAACATCAAAATTTGGCTTAGCATCTAGTAAGCAACCCCGAGGTTCATGTTACGGGGATCAATATATTTTTACCACCTTAGGCTCTGCCTTTTAGCTAAGAGGACAGTCTGTACATATGAGATGTGTTTTGCTGAGACAAAAACTAATTGTAATTGCAGTCAGTGGTGCTTTGAGTAAATGTGTCTTGAAGTTTCGTAAAACAATAACATGCATTAGGCAGGTGTTATGCTGCCACCATGAGAGATAAAGGCCAAAGTGAATGCTGCTCTACCCCTTATGCTCATCTTTTGAGTTAAACTGAACAGAAGTCCCCAATAATGAGCCAAGTAGGGGTAACTGTCCTTTGTTATAGGTAGCTTTTCTATTTACAGCTTGTCACAAACTACATCAGAACCAAGGGTGGAGACTGTAGAAACAGCAACCTTACAACTCAGAACATGATCCCCCAAAAAACATAGCCATGTTTTTGGGGGATCATGCTATAGGATCACCAAACATGGCACACAGGCTGATCTTGATCAGACGCTGGTTTTGGAGTCAAAAGATCAAGGTCAAGGTCACAGTTTCATAAAACTGGAAAGCCTCCATTCACATGCGGTATGTCATTGATGTACACCTATGTTTGCATTATGTTTGTTCATATTTTATAACATTCTAATTTAACAGCTATATTTGTATAATTTTTCCAGAAAAAATGTATTTTTTAGATTTTAAATGGGTATACATCTTTGCAGCAACCACCAAGTCTTGTTCTTTTTTTTCTGGATAAAAGAGAGTGGCTTGTATCAGCTGAAGAGATCAAAGATAGTCCTGTAGATCTGTTGGTGATTGTTATAGTGTAATTCAGCTGAATTTAATACATGTTGAATCTAACTACAACAATCAAAATGTCTGTGTAAAGATCTGTTTAGTTTTACATAGCTACCCCAGGCCTTGTGAAACAGCATGCCATATCAAGAACAGGAAGTCCAGATGTTTCTCACATCTACGGGGCCTGTTTTAATACCAGCTGCTGTCACTATTGCTCACATGGCATCACATAGATGAAACTGTAAAGATTTGTGGCATTAGTGTCAGACACTGTTGTGCGCACTAGCATGCCCGGGCAGATGTCTGAGCCAGACTGTGTTATGGCTGCATGAGACTAAACAATCTGGTTTGTGTGTATGGGCCGTGGGAGAGAGCCATGTGGGTCTGAAATTAGAGAAACCAAGGCAACGATTTTACTTAAGAGGGTGAAACGTATATTTATAGGGTGACAGACAGAGGTGGTTGAGGCGTTTATCCCAGATTTATATGGGGGTGAAAATGTTGTACTTTGAGTGCACTTTTCACTTTCAATCCCAGATATGAATTTACAAAACCTTTTTATAAATTAATCAAGTTGAAACATAGATATTCATTCAGGTGCCTCCTAAAAGTGACCTATAATTAATTTTATAGTAATGTAGTAAACATATACAATAGTAGCTGGAGAGAAAATGTAAATTACAGCCTTTTCTTATCCATGTCTCTCACTTTTGCTCAGTTTCCCTTTCCTTTCACAGCTTTTCTGTTCTTCATTTACTCATCAAATGAGATTTCTTTCTTTATTGCTGATCTCAGCTCTGTAATTATTTGACAAATTTCTGGGGATAGGCATATTAACCACCTTGGCCAACACTACAGGCTTCATTTTTACATTGATATGTCTGTTGTTGTTATTACTTATTTGATGGTTTGTAGCCAAATATTGCCATTTTCCTTTGAAAATGACTTGTTGCCAAATGTTGATTGTGTTAATTTGACAAGGAGAAACCTGTTCAATGACTGAGCTTTGTTTGGTGGGATTGACCAATTAAAAGGCCTTTCTTGTTTAAGCCATTAATCTTTTACATCAATAAGTACAGAGTTCCTGTGAAAACCCCTATCTTAAAATATTAATTGGGATTGTTGTCTTAAAGTTTGTTAAATGTAATGTAATCGGGGGTGGAAATTAGCATCTGCCGCCAACCAAATGCCGGTGAATTTAATGAATCTGATTAACCTACCAGCTACCATAGTGAGAAAATAAAGAGGGGCAGATCTTTCAGGAAAAGCCTATTAGATTGTCAGACTTCCCTAGTCCATGCAGTCTTTGAGTTTCCTACATTAATAGTGCTGTTACACTTCAGAATTGTAGGTGGCTGCAACACATGTTGGCACTTGCACTCAGTATTAAACATAAAAGAAGAAGAAATCAAAACAAAGAGAGGATGGAGTAGCCTGGCTGGTGAACTTGTGATGTTATAATGCAGGTGTAAAGAGAGCAGGTGATGACAGAGGGCCTTTTGAAATGAAACTTGAAGTGATGAGCCAGAAGTTATAAGGTAGTATTTTTTAGGGAGGAATAGAGAAGAGGCTGCTGTGGGGAGGTATGTAATTGGCTAGTTTATTAAACCTCTGAACTTGTTTGACGCTAAGATTATTTAAGCTGTGATTGATAAATTTGGAGTCCACCACGATTTGGGTTTGAGTGCTTACACAGCAGTTAGTTCTGACCGAGCAATCTGATTGCACAATAGTGATTCCAGGAGCTACTATATTCCCCGATAATCACACTCGGATGTTTCACCAAATATGCATCACTCTGCTTACACTGTGTTCTAATAATCTTTAAATTATAGTTAAAATCACTGGCTACTGATTGTGATGGTGAGGATTGTAATGCTGTGTGGGATACCTTAATAGCCACAGTGAGGTGCTGTTTGAAAGAGACAGTCCTAAAAATCCAGACCTCTGTGACCTGGAACTGCCACCCTTTTGAACAACTAGATACAGTATTTCATGTCTGTTTACAGCAAAGTAGACAAGCTAGAGTTGGATTTATCTTCTCATTTAGCCAACCATAATAATTTTGTGGTGTTGGACTGTATTTCATCTAAAAATGCCAAGGAAAAGCAGGCTAAGTGCACTAAAGCAAAATTGCTAACAAGTTAACCAAACTAACCAGCCACCATGGTGACCCAGAAAACCTACTCAACAGGCGGAGCAGTATGTATTTACACAGTGACTTCCACAATAATTAATTTGGTTACATGTGTGTGAAGTGACAATAGGCCTATTCTTTATATATTATGCTCTTTGAGGTGCTTAGCAACACTTCATTCAGAGGGAACTATTTTTCTCAGCAGAGCAAAATAACTACTGAAACAAACAAAATTCATATTTGGTCCTATATTGCTGTGATTTAGTAAACGCTGCTTGTGGAACTGTTGTATAAAGACAATATAACACTCAAGGTTGTATGGTATCATGAATACATAACTGCAGTGATGGTCCTCTGCTTCGTGTCGGAATCACTGTTATATATTCATTGACACTATACTCATTTTCGTGTAATATTGTTTAAGACAGAATTAAAAAAAGAGAATTATTTAAGGAAGACATTGAATCATTTTTAATTTTCCAATCAAGAAAAATGCTGCACATAAAAATGCAATTACAAAATGGTGGCTGGTGTAAAACATTAGTGACTGGGAGAGTTTAGAATCCAACAGCTGAAAAAAAAAAAGTTAATTTCCAGTACTGAATGTAATGTATGTTTTGATAATTAAATCATGTCTCTGTATTATGTTGTACTGTGTTTAGAAATTTATGTAGAATAAGTCAAACAGTTTATCTTGAAAAATTTAGAAAAAACAAAACAGGCACAGAGCTCAGTGGTGGTCCCAAGTTGGTTACAAATTCACCGTTTTATCTTTTGCACTTTATAATTTGTCTTTCTGTATGGCCCTGGTGTTATGAATGAGACTGAGGGTGTGTGTGTGTGTGTGTGTGTGTGAGTGTGTGTGTGAGTGTGAGAGGGAGCATTGTGTGTGTTTGAATGCTTGTGTGGGGAGTTGGGGAAAAGAAGAAAGATTGAAAGATCCAGAGATGAAAAGATTCAGGGTAAAAAGACATAGCTGGTCTGTACAGTCGTCTCAGCATGTTCCAATTACGACAACTTTGAAGCACAGTCCAGCAAGGTAGAGCTTTTGGCCCGTCTGCATGGCAGGAAAAGACACGAACAAGACATCTGAAAGAGGGAAAAGTGGAGGGTGGTGAACTGACACGGAGGGACGAGACAGCAGGGCAGGGAGAGGGCGGAAGGTTAACTATTTTACAAATGAAATAAAAGCTGAGAATGACACACAGAGGGCAGAAACCTATCAGGAAGTGCAAACACTGGGGCATGGAAGAGGAAAGGGAGCATTCTACAGTGAGCCCTTGTTAGAGATGATCAATCAGCTGCACTGAGCCGAGTTAACAAGCCGGGGCCTGGACTGCAGGTTCACTTCCTGCCTTGATAATCCTCTACACACATGGACAGACACGCACAGACACATACAAACGAACATCCCGTGTGCACCTCAGTTGCTTGACAGAAAGTCAATGATTTATTCCAACCTGTTGCACTTTGTGCTCCTCATAAAATCAAACCGCTTCTGTCCATGTAGATTTTTCATGCTAATAAATCAAAGCATTCCAGCTCCCAGAGAGTTTATTTCCTTTATTAAAGGGCACAATTTCTTTTACAGTGATCTTTGTTCTGCTTTTCTAATTTAAGCATTCTTTAGTCTTATCTGATTAACAGAAGTGTACTCTGGTGATTGCAGTGATAATATGTTTAATACAACCTTAATCTTCAAAATGATGTTAATGGCAGGTATATTCACATAAGTATTACTAGTCACATTTTTTTTTTTAAAAAAGCCTCTGTTTTCTAATATTTTATTTCTTTAAGCATATTTTCTAAATTAACAAGCAATGAAAGTGCATTAGACTCATTTACAACACTTTAACGTACATATTTTTACAGAGGTGATGAAGTCAGGTCAGCTTGGCCACCTCTCACCTCAGCCACAAAACCGCCCGGACTGTGTGAAGCACCTTTCTCTAACAGAGACGAGACTGCACTGTGGTGTTGTGCACTTTTACCAACTTCCACTTCTACTTCAGGGAATATTGTGAATAGTTCAACGAAGAGAAATTCTAACATGTGCATTAAGAAAGACAAAGGTGAGGATAGCAGCCCCACCTTATGGTTGAGTCCTCTTTTCCTGATCCTCCTGGCATCACTTCCTGCGGACATGATCAGCAGGGACAGCAGCAGCATCAAAGAGCCCGGCATGGTGTATCTTCTGCACCTCCAACCTCCTGCTGTGTATACAGTTATTCCTTTTTCAGCGTTTGTCCTCTAGGTGTCCTTTGTTGTGTCAACTCTTAGGTCCTTATATGCAGCCAATGATTACAAAAGTCCTCTTCCTCCAATAGGACCTGCCTTTATATCCGGCTGAGCAAAAATGTAAGGCAGAATGACAGAGCAGAGGAAAGAAGGGGAAAAGTATAGAGGGGATGAATAGAGGCGGTGTAGGGAAAAAAAAATGAAAGGAGGAGAATTTTAAGGGGATCGAACAGGAGGGAGAGAGAGAAACAGCAGCTGTCGTTGCATCAGTTGTTGAAGCTCGCTGTCGGCACAGTGTGTGCACATGTCTCGGAGTGGGAGAGAGAGGAGGGGAGGTGAAAAGAGGGAGGGGGGAAGCATTGGAGAGAAAGGGCAGTGTGTATGAAACCTCCCCCTTGGCCCCTTGTTTCATCCTGCAGCACATCTGGCGATCTTTTAGTGACAGAGTTGTCTCAGAGTTTAGCCGGGACGTATTTTGTTTTCTGTGGCTTTTCACTGCATGTTTGACTTGTGCGTGGTGTTGTGGGAATGAGAAGAGAGGCCTTTAAGCACAACATTTGGAGATATTTGATTGCTTGCCTAGAAGTCAAACATGTGTTACGTGCTATGAGCTGTCCAGACCATGTGTCTGCAGCAAGTATGTGGGATTTACATGATGTGGTGGCTGAATACATGAACATATCTGAGTGCATGAATGTGTGGATAAATAATCCATTTACATAATGTTTGGAGAGGATGCACTGACCCATACTGATTGAAAGCATGGGCTGTATTTCGAGGAAACGTGCCTCCATGTGTCTTTCTCCATCTTGTGTACCATTGATCTTCAATTTAAAAAAAAAAAAAAAACTTCCAAAATTGCTTCTTTTCAAACCAGAACCCAACTCTCCCCAATCTGCCCCGTTTTAACCTCCTTCCTACCTTGCCACCATACCGTTCATACCTTTTCTCCACATTCTCAGTGTCTTAGGCTGAAAGGGGGAAAGAATGCTAAGCCTGCACAAATCTCAGTCATTATTAGTTTTACAGGAGCAGGGCTCGTGGAGGCCCAGGCCTCACTTACACAAAAGGCAGACTAAAGAAATGAGGGGGAAAAAAAAGAACAGAGGCAGGGGTCACAGAGGTGGGGGGAGAATGAAGGAGATGAATGAACATGATAAATGCAGACATGACACCTGCCTTAATGGAGTAATTTGGCTGCATTGATTTGATAGTGCAGATGCAGATTTGAGATTTTACTTAGATCCTGTTAATCAACTATTGCCATGTCTGTCAAGCTTATAAACTATATGGCATATTTCACACCTCAGTTTCTTTTAGATTAATTTCAGTAATAAGTAGATAAGATAAGACTGCTATACAGTACAGTGCATCTAGAAAGTATTCACAGTGCTTCACTTTTTCCACATTTTATGTTACAGCCTTATTCCAAAATGGATTAAATTCATTTTTCCCTCAAAATTCTACACAAAATACCCATAATGACAACATGAAATTTATTTATTTTATTTTTTTTTTTTTTTTAGAATTTTGCAAATTTATTAATAAAAAACCCAAGAAATCACGTGTACATAAGTATTCACAGCCTTTGCCATGAAGCTCAAAATTGAGCTCAGGTGCATCCTGTTTCCACTGATAATCCTTGAGATGTTTCTCCAGTTTAATTGGAGTCCACCTGTGGTAAATTCAGTTGATTGGACATGATTTGGAAAGGCACACGCCTGTCCCACTGTTGACAGCACATGTCAGAGCACAAGCCAAGCATTAAGTCAAAGGAATTATCTGTAGACCTCCGAGACTCTTGTGCCTGTGTGATCTTTCTATTGAAGATATTGAAGATTTATATCTTTTCGGAGCAATGGTCATCGGAATTCTACTGATTGGCTTTGGGATTGTTCTGGTGCACCGCAAATTGAAGAAGATGGACAGAGCTTATCAAAAAGCGGACCCGGCGAAGCTCACTCATCAAATTGACCAACTGGGCAGGACTCTGACAGCGGCCAATGGAGAACTGTACAGGAAAATGGATTACATCACGATCACGCTGATAGCTGTTCACGAATCGATTTCAATGCCTGGCCATGATGGAATTGGAGCACTGAATCCGTAAGAGAATATAAAGTTTTTTCTCTGAAGTCAGTGCTATTCAACCTGTTTTTTTCGGCACCCTCAGCACTCAGTCCTCCTGATAATCAACAGTATAATTGTTTTCATAATATTGGCGGGCAGCATCTGACTCTCAAGGACAGCTGTCTGGCTCAACTATCCCATCTGCCGTGCTCAAGGACGCGTGCCTTTGCTTCAGACTCTAGTCATAACATCTGCTGAGAAAGAGACTATTGTTGTCCACCTAACTGATTTGCCACTGATTGCATCCAACTCACACATACTGATCCATTTATACTGACTGATGAAGACATTCACTCACTGCTCTCTTTGTGTCATTGTGTGGATTCTATTGTCTGCTAATTGTGCATTGAGAGTTTTTTTCTTGTAATCATAATATCGGTCATATATGAACTTTATTCTGATCAACAATGCTTTTTTCTCTCTCCTATTGTGTCCACCCTCCCCCTCCCCCCACTGCCTACTATTCCCTTCCTGCTGACAGGCGCCTCCACGGCTCGCCGCATCATTGAGAATGTCATTTATGATGTTTTCAGTGTCAAGTCAAATTCCTCGTATATTTACCTGTTATTTACTTGTAAATGTGCTTGGCAATAAACTTATTCTGATTCTGATTCTGATTCAGACAGGATTGTCTTGAGGCACAAATCTGGGGAAGGGTACAGAAAAATTTCTGCTGCTTTGAAGATCCCATTGAGCACAGTGGCCTCCATCATCTGTAAATGGAACAAGTTCGGAACCACCAGGACGCTTCCTAGAGCTGGGCGGCCGTCTAAATTGAGTGATCGGGAGAGAAGGGCCTTAGTCAGGGAGGTGACCAAGAACCTGATGGCCACTCTGTCAGAGTTCCAGCATTCCTCTGTGGAGAGAGGATAACCTTCCAGAGGGACAACCATCTCTGCAGCAATCCACCAATCAGGCCTGTATGGTAGAGTGGCCAGATGGAAGCCATTCCTTAGTAAAAGGCACATGGCAGCCCACCTGGAGTTTGCCAAAAGGTACCTGAAGGACTCCAGACCATGAGAAACAAAATTCTCTGGTCTGATGAGACGAAGATTGAACTCTTTGGCTTGAATGCCAGGAGTCATGTTTGGAGGAAACCAGGCACCGGTCATCACCAGGCCAATACCATCCCTGCAGTGAAGCATGGTGATGGCAGCATCATGCTGTAGGCATGTTTTTCAGTGACAGGAACTGGGAGACCTGCTCCAGAGCGCTCTTGACCTCAGACTGGGGCAACGGTTCATCTTTCAGCAGGACAATGACCCTAAGCACACAGCCAAGATATCAAAGGAGTGGCTCCAGGACAATTCTGTGAATGTCCTTGAGTGGCCCAGTCAGAGCCCAGACTTGATATCCAATTGAACATCTTTGGAGAGATCTGAAAATGGCTGTACCCCAATGCTTCCCATCCAATCTGATGGAGCTTGAGAGGTGCTGCAAAGAGGAATGGGTGAAACTGCCCAAAGATAGGTGTGCCAAGTTTGTGGCATCATAATCAAAAAGACTTGAGGCTGCAATTGCTGCCAAAGGTGCATCAACAAAGTATTGAGCAAAGGCTGTGAATACTTATGTACATGTGATTTCTTAGTTGTTTTTTTTTTCACAGATTTGCAAAAATCTCACCCCCCCCCCCCCACAAAAAAACAAAACAAAAAACAAACTTTTTTCATGCTGTCAGTATGGGGTACTGTGTGTAGAATTTTGAGGAAAAAATTATTCCATTTTGGAATAAGGCTGTAACATAACAAAATGTGGAAAAAGTGAAGTGCTGTGAATACTTTCCGGATGCACTGTATATCAATATATTTTTCATTTTATACACTTAGCATAATATGTCTATTAGAAAAAAAACATGGCCCTCCATGACACGTTAAACTGTTTATCATGTTCACATACTCTTATTCATGCAGCATATACTGATTTGTCATTTGATCCTGTGGGTTTACATTATTGCAGATGCTGCAAAATGCTTTCTAGGCAAATACTCACCTATTTCCAAAATTTGTGTTTTGCAGAAAATAGAGAAAGAGTAAGATAAAACAGTGGAAATTTGAATCAATGCACACAGTGTATGGGGGGCGGGGGGGGGGGGGGGCTGAAAAGTTCATAGGCTGAAAAGTTCATAGTGGTCAAATTTGACCAAATTATGCCTCAGTGAAGCTGAGAGGCATCCAGTAGTCAGTTAGTGTGTCTGTTTGTGGCTGTTTGTATCTGTCTGTCTGTCTGTCCACCTCTCTATTTCAGCTTGCCTGTTCAAAATTAAGTGGGACTAAAGACTTGCATCATTGTATCGCCATATTTTCTCGGCTTTTAATTTGCCAGAATTTCAAAATAATGCTTTGTTTTTGAAATAAACACAAAAATAGCTCACCTGTACCGTCAATGGAATGGTACTGTGCATGCGCACGGAAACTCCTGCCAGAGGAAAGTAGTCAGTAGTGGTGGGCGGATCAATCCAAATATCGATAATATCAATACCAACTTTGATATTGATCAATACCAGTGTAACGCGATCGATACTCTGTATTTGTGTTGCCGCTTCCTTCACAGCACAGAGCAGGCACATTCAGCTGCATTTCACTCCTGTTCTTCTTGTGGTTTTACCTCCTCCCTCTTGTACCATCACATGACTCAGCAGTGCTAGAAAAACAAGCTAACAAGCAGCACCAGCCGGCTGCTGGAGTACCGGTGTTCTGTAATTCTATGCTACTTATCGGGATGCGCTACCACAGCGTGCACTCACAGCACAGAGACAGAGGAGAAGAATGGCAGAGAAGAAGAGGAGCGCTGTGTTGTGTCGCTATATTTCCAGGCTGAAAATGAAACAACGGCAAGCTGTACAATTTGTAAAACGGCTGTGAAATACAGTGGTAACACAACTAATTTATACAAGCATAAAAATCATCCAAAAGACAATGCTGATAGGGATGGACGTATCAATACTCAAGTATCGATACTTCGATAGCAGCTGGTCGATACTCTGGAACTGAAATTTTTTAAAATATCGCGATACCACCTTAATACAAAATATGCAATTTGTTTTCACTTCTGAGACTTTTAGGCATTAATCCTTTGATGTTCAGCTTTCATAAGACATCAGTTTCACCTGCTGTCCGTGGCGCAGGTCTGCGCCTGTCATGTGATGTGTCCCAAAAGCACAGCAAACCCAGTTGTACAAAGCATTTCACATCACAACATGTCAGACACGTATAGCTTACTGCTCTTCACTGGAGGACTTCACCCAAACAAGTCGCCTCAAAACATCATTTCCGGAAACGCAAAGAAAAGAATGTAAACAAGGTTCCATCGTAACATATATTTCCACACGGAGGAAACGTTTGCTCCAAATTTTGCTAACTGTGATTATAAAAAGAGATTATTTAGCTTCCGAAGGGAAATATTTACCTTTTGTAACAGCAGAAGATGGTCTGGAGCGTGTACACTTTCATCTGCCATTGATGGAGCTGCACGTGACGACAGAGAAAAATAGTGCCGGTGCGGCGGCGTAATGTAACCGAAATTGAGGTGCAATAAATCATAAGATAAATGTGAGAGTTTCTGGATATGGGAGAGAAAGTGAAAATGACCGGCAGAAGACGAAATAAGGACCGTGGATGATAAAAATGGACAAATGAAGAAATGACGAGTGGTAGGTTTTATCGATTTGTGTACATTCTACTGATTTTCTGGTTCATATACTTTGGAGATAAGATAACAAAAATCCAAAAACAAAAATGGTGACAAAAAACAAAACCATCCTGTGTGTAAATATGTCCAAAGTCCACTTTTTTTTTCCACAATATCTTTATTGAACCTTTTTTTTTTTTTTAACAAACATGATACAAACAATCAAACACTAACACTAAAGTACTACAAAAACAAAAAAATGCACTAAAAACACCAACAACCACCAACAAAATCAAATCTTCAACAATGCTCCTCTGTTTAGTCTAGACAATCCAATACATAAGTATACATATTATGTTCACCAGTTTGGAATTTACAAAGTCCACACACATCATTCACCTTCTTCTTCAAGAGTTATGTTTAAATTTTTTACATAATCAATAAAAGGTCTCCATATATTCTCAAACACAATTTCCTTTGATTTTAGTATATATGTTATTCTTTCTAATGGAAGGTTTGTTAACATCTGTCTTAACCACTGAGTCACATCTGGTCTATGAGTCTTTTTCCATAATAGTGCAATACATTTTTTGGCATTAAGCAAACTGAGGTCTATGAATGTTCTTTCACTTTTATTAAAATTATGCTTTTCTGGGTACAGACCCAACAAAAACAGTTTAGGATTCAATATGATTTGTTTTGAGATTATTTTTTCAATTGTTACCCTCACCTCTTCCCAAAACATTCTTATTAATCTACATTCCCATAAACAATGAAATAGGGTTCCTTTACTTTCCATGCATTTTGTGCATGTATCTGGTATATTTTTGTTATATCTATTTAACTCCTCCGGTGTAACATACATCCGCATTAACCATTTGAAATGTATCAATTTAAGGCGTGCATTTATTGATTTGGTTTGAGCTTCTGTACAAGCCAATTCCCATTGTTCCTCTGAAATTTCAATTTGCAGATCTTCTTTCCAGTAGTTTAATCTTTTCAGTGAATTTTCACTTGAAGATAGTGTCAATGAGTTATAAAACTCTGAAATAATACCCTTTCTTTTACTATCTTTCATCATCATTTTTTCCAAGGATGAATAAATAGGTCGAGTGAGAGCTTTATTTTGATTTGATCGAATAAAGTTTCTAAGTTGAAGATATTTAAAAAAATGTGTTCTATTGAGATTAAATTTGATCCTCAGCTCTTCAAAAGACATTATGTTGTCTGCACATGGCAAATATAAATCCTGAATCTTTTGTATCCCTTTTAAATTCCATACTTTAAATACAGCGTCCGCTCTCCCTGGTTTAAAATATTGATTACCCCATATTGGACTAAATTGTGACAATAACTGTGGTTCTTTTAAATAGTTTTTAGCTTCACACCATATTTTGATCATATGCTTTACAAATGGATTTTTAACTTGTTTTTGTAATTTTTTTGCCGAATCTGAGTATATGAATATGGGAAGAGGTAAAGGTAAATTGTATGATTCCATTTCAGTCCAGTGAGGGAGATCATTTGATGAAAAATAATATGTCATAGACCTCAGTTGTGCCGACCAATAATACAACATAAAATTTGGACATTTCAGACCTCCACGATCAAATGGTAAATATAATAAAGACAAACGTAATCTAGCCCTCCTGTTGTTCCATATAAATTCCACTAACTTTTTTTCTTATTCTTGAGAATAGATCTAAAGGTGGTGATAAGGGAATGTATTGAAATAAATAAAGTATTTTAGGTAAAATATTACTTTTAAGTATATTGATTCTCCCGATCATCGACATTGGTAGTGACATCCATCTCTGAGTTAACTCACTGATATCTGACATTAAGGCTTCATAGTTGACACTGGCGACTGATTCTAGCTTAGGCATAATTTGGATTCCTAAATATTTAAACTGATTTACAACATTGAATTGATTTACCTCAGGGGCTGGGTAATTTCTCTGGGTCTCATTTAGCATTAATATTGAAGATTTAGTTTTATTTATTTTATATCCTGATATTTCCCCAAAATTCTTTATTAAATTCAACAAGGTTGGAATTGATTTTTTTAGATTCGACATAAACAAAATTATATCATCGGCGTACAGGGAGATTTTATGTTCTGTTGGTCCAACTTTAATTCCATATATTTGTGAATGTAAACGTATCGCTATCACTAAAGGTTCAATTGCCATAGTAAACAGTAAAGGTGAAAGTGGACAGCCTTGTCGACATCCTCTATTGATTTTTATTGGTTTTGAAATATTGTTATTTGTTAGGATTTCTGCTGTAGCATTATTGTATATTATTTGAACCCATTTTATGAAATTATTTCCAAGTCCAAACCTTTGTAGGACTTCAAAAAGAAAGGGCCATTCAACTCTATCAAAGGCCTTTTCGGCGTCCAATGATAGGAGAGCTGTATCCGGTGCTTCTTTATTAAAATAAATAATATTAAATAGTCTTCTTACATTATGGAAGCCTTGTCTACCCTTTATAAAGCCATTCTGATCTCGATTAATAATATTTGGTAAAATTTCTTGTATTCGTCTTGCTAAAATTTTACAGATTATCTTAAGGTCGGCGTTTAATAGGCTTATTGGTCTCATATTTTCACATTTATTAGAGGGCTTACCTGGTTTTGGCAGCAGTATAATTAAGGCATTATTTATGTATGATGGTAAATTATTATTTTGAAATGCTTCTAAAACCATTTCCAAAAAAGGTTTTATTAATTTATTCTTAAATTTTTTATAAAGGTCAACTGGAAGACCATCTGGTCCTGCACTTTTTCCTGATTTCATATTATCAATGGCTAGCCCAACTTCTTCTTGACTAATTTTAGACTCCAATATCTCCCTGTTTTCATTTGGAATACACGGTATAGATAGTTCGTTCAAAAACCCATTTAGTTTTGTTAAATCAGGTTCATTTTTGGTATCATATAATTTTTCATAGTAATCTCTAAAGGCTCTATTAATTTCTAAAGGATCTATAACTACCTGTCCCTTACTTATAATACTGGTAATTGGTGTTTTAATTTCCAATTGTTTAATCTGCCATGCTAATAATTTTCCTGATTTTTCACCTTGTTCATAAAAAGATTGTTTCAATCTTAGAAGACTCGAGGCAGCTCTATTCGCTGATTTTTTGTCGTATTCAGCTCTCAAAATCAGTAATTCATTCTCCAACCTTGGGTCACTTCCTGCATACACTTTTTCCTGAAGATTTTTTATTTTATGTTCCAATTTAGCTCTCTCCTCTCGAGTCTTCTTAGATTTTGATCCTGTATAACTAATAATATGTCCCCTAATAAAAGCTTTGAAAGCCTCCCACTTTACACATGCTGATGTTTGTGTAGTATTGATGTCAAAGAACTCGTCTATCTGTTTTTCTATATACTTGACAAATTCCTCATCCTGAAGCCATTTATGCTGAAATTGCCATCTACCTGATTCCTTTGTCAATTTTTTATCTACATATATTAGACAACAGGGTGCATGATCAGAGATCACGATGTTATCATAAAAGCAGTTTTGAATCTTGGACCTTAATTCTGTGGAAATCAAAAAATAATCAATACGTGAGAATGTCTTGTAGGTACTGGAATAACAAGAATAGGCTTTAACTTGTGGTTTCATTTCTCTCCATATATCTAACAATCTCAATTCTTTCATAAAATGATTAATAGTCATCCTACATCCAATGTGCGTACAATCCAGTCCTGTTGATCTATCCACACCTGGATTCAATGTACAATTAAAATCCCCTGCTATTATATGTTGCCCTGTAAGTGATGATAAGATGAGAAATAAATTAGCAAAGAACTTCTGATCATCTATATTGGGACCATATAAGTTCACAAGATTTATATTTTCTAATAGCAAAGAACCTTGAATGATTACATATCTTCCAAATTTGTCTCCAATTACATTTTTCACTTGAAAAGGAACTGATTTATGTATGAGAGTCATAACTCCCCTGGCTCGGGATGAAAATGAAGAGGTGAATACACTTCCCTGCCATCTACTCCTAATTCTTTTAACATCCTCCTCTATCAGATGAGTTTCTTGTAAAAACACAATTCTTGAACCCATGTCCTTTATTTTATTCATAACTTGTTTAAGTTTTTTTAAATTTTGTAGACCTCTGCAATTCCATGAAGTTAAATTAAGATTAACACTTTGGTCCATGATCAATAGAGAGTTTGGGATTACCTTGCAGTGTAAACATGCTCATACAGAGAAGCAAAAACATGAGTGGTTGAACATTCATCCTACAAACTACACACAAACAAATTTCCCCTTCCCACACTTGTGGCAAACCCCCCAAAATCAAAAGAAAAATTCTGTCTCCCGATATAGCCATCGACCGTTCCACACCCACGGGGAACAGCCTAAGCCACTCCTTCTTCATCCTCCCAATCACCCTAACTCTACTGCTTTTAATGACATAACATTAACTCTCCTCTGTAGTTTTCCAACTTAACTCCAAAATTTTTAACAACTTTGTACATCATAGTTTTTTTTGTTTGTTTGTTTGTTTTGTTTTTGTTTTGTTTTTTAATATATAATACAATCTATATTTTGTAAACTTACTATTTACTTCAAGTCAGTCAGATGCCTGTGCAAATGCTTAATTATTCTACCTTATATTTTGTTCATGCTTAGCTCCCACCAGTCTCTTCTTCTTCTTTGATCTTCTTGATGAACTCCTGCGCCTCCTCTGGGGTCTTGAAGATGTGGGTTCTGCCCTCATACGTGGTCAGCAGTCTCGCAGGATAGATTACACCATGACGAATCCCAAGGTTGCGCAGCTCCTTACGTACGGGATCAAACTGCTTCCTCAATTGTTGGATTCCTGTGGCCAAATCTGGGTAGAACCGCACCTGCTGGTCCTGGTGTTTAATCTCTCCTTTAGCACGTGCAGCGTTGAAGATCTTCATCCTGTCTCTGTTGCTAAGAAACTTCATAATTAAGGTCCTCGGCGGTCCCTTATCTCTCCGTGGGCCAATACGATGTGCTTTTTCCAGAACCACTGCTGATTGCAACTCCTCGCTGCCCAGCACCTCCGGAATCCACTTTTCCAGAAAGAAACATACGTCCCGACCTTCTGATTCCTCTGGAAGACCCACCAGCCTCAAATTATTCTGTCTCGACCGAGATTCCAAATCCAAAATATTATCTTCCAGAGATTTATTTTTTTTTTCCAAAGTGCGCACCTTTAATTGAAGACGGGTGACGTCATCTTCAGCACTAGCGAGACGGAGCTCCATCTGCGCCGTTCGTTCTACACAGTCACCCAATTCCTTTCTTATTCCTTCCAACGCTGTCATAATCCCATCAAATCTAGAGGAAAAGTCCGCTCTCATTGAACTCATGGCTGCCATCAGCGCATCTGCGCCATTCCCCGCAGAAATCGCAGCGTTGCCAGCCTCCTCCGCCATATATGGAGTTTTGTTTGCTGCGTCACAGACCTGAAAGTCCGTTAATTTGGACTGTTTCGGCGGCTCGCTTTTTCCTTTTCCTGGTTTTCCAGCCTTAGGCTTCGCCGACATATCCTCGCCCAAATGCTGGGATACGTTCTGTCCCAAATGAGAGAGTTATTTGCCGATTTTTTTTTTTCCAGGAGCAGAGCAGAGCGAGACACGTCCGTCCTACGTGGCAGCCATAACCGGAAGTCCAAAGTCCACTTTTGACCAAAGGTTATGTAATTCGATACAGCTGCCATTGCATTATGCAAATTAGATGCATAAATTTACTCCTATCTCAAACTTTAGATCATATTCTACAGCTTTCTAATTGACAGTAAGCCATTGTCTCTTACCACTTTCAAGTTGGAGCCTTTGGAATTTGTCATATCTAAACAGAAAATTTTCTTGAAAAAAAACCCCCAAAAAACTTGACCACCAGAGGGAGGTGAGCTGACAGGAGCACTGCTGCACCATAGACAGAAAATAGGTTAAATTTATATGTGAAAACTGGTGAAAAGCCAGCCCAGGCATGTTTTAGAGATGGTTTGCCATGTCACATGATTATGGCAGCCTATCAGATGTCAGAGCTGAAGACTCACTGCCCATTGGCAGCCTCCAGTCAAGCAGTCATGGTGACTTGGGTGCACAGCGGAATGAGAGTGAGCTCAGCAGCGTTGCTGGCGGCAGAAGAAGTATATGAGTAACGCTCTTTGAACCTACGTATGTGTAACATACTGAATGGATTTCTAACTTACAGCTACCCTATAATAGCAAATTTGCAGAGTTGATTGACAGGAAAAATCCGTACAGTGCTCTGCTGCTTCCTGCAGTGCATACACACACAAGAGAGCTAAACACATATACTTGTTCGTATAATGGGACCTGTCAGGGATATATCTGAGCGCTTTCAAACTACAGGATAAAGATCCAAATTGCTGTTTAGCCCACCCCCCATGCTTTCTTACCTTTAACTGCAGTCGGTAACATCAGCTGTCCAGTTTTGTTCTGATAGATATGCCAAAATGTCATAACATCGGAGGAAGTGGATAAAATCAGCTGATCTCTGAAGAACAGAGCTCAGCTGTTTTCCATGATAAACTACACTTTGCTGTTGGCTGCGCCTTCCAGCAACAGCACACTCCGTGCATTATCTTGTTTTTTTTTTCCACTTTATTGAAAATAAACTTTTTTTTAAAATCACCATCAGTTTGCGTGCCTTTGAGTCAGGTTGTGAAAACTGTCATCTAATGTTCCTAATGTGTCACATCAGCTGTTTTAGACATGACCAACCTGACAGATTTGACAGCTCTGCCAGGTTGGTCACGCCCCCGCCATGGTCTTTGGAGGGGAGAATCATCTTGGTCGAACAGAGATGATCTCCCGCACACCTAGGATTCATGGATCGGGAGGCAACGGCAGTTTGGCATGACATCAAAGTGCAACTGGTCATTTGTTACTTTAGCCAACTCAAAAAGTATAAATTATGCTAAGACCTTGGTATTATACATTTATCCCACTGAAACGTTTTATTTAAATGAATGCATTTACTGGAATTGAAACAAATATACTGAATATAATATGGCTCAAATTTGATTGAACATATTTACCCTTTTGTGTTAACTGTGAAAGTGATACTCTATGTATTTACCTCTAAACTTTGCCCAAATTCTGTCCTGGGTTTTAACTAACAAATAATCCAAAGGAAAAATCACAAAACACTTAAGGGTCATGACAATTCATCCAGATTTAGTAGTTTGATTATGCCACCCACCTTAATGATTAAGAAGTATTGGCATCATATCGGTATCGATGATACCGATGAGACCCTGTACTTACTTGGTATTGGATCGATAACAAATCTTACAGTATCACACACCACTAGTACTCAGCAATCCGCCAATATTGGGTGAACAAATGCTTTTTGGCTGTTCTCTTCCTCTGCCACTAAACAGCAAAAGCTCCTGTTCGTTTTGATTGCCATTATATTCACATACCTCCATCGCTTCTGCCATTTAAAACGTCTGCCGCTGTGTTCGTCTTCTGTGTTTGGATTGCAGCTGTTCAAATCAGTTTGGTGGCTCTTGGCTGCCATCAACAGTATGAGCTTGTGAACTGCATATTATTTTAACTGTGCATGCGTGTACTCCAAAACTACTGGATGGATTTGGATGAAATTTTTACCAAAGGTGGTCCTTGGGCTAGAAAGGAACCCATAACATTTTGGTGATGGTCCGGGAACGCATACTTCTGCCAAGGCTCTGGTACCGAGGCATCACCACCTTGGTGCTTTCATTTTTCAACATCATCTCCCCTTTGGTCAAGACACTTCTTCCATCAGTGTTGCAGCGCTTGGATCCCGGCGATTGAAAAATAAACCACATTTGGTCAAATTTGACCACTATGAACTTTTCAGCCCCCCCCCCCCCCCTTGTTCAAGCATACAGCGGGGAAATTAAGTATTGAACACATCAACATTTTTCTCATTAAGCATATTTCTGATGGAGTCATTGACCTGAGATTTTCATCAGATACCAGTAACAACCCAAGTAATTCATACAGTCAAAGAAATCAAGGCAGCTGTGTTCACAAAACAAGTTATATTTAATAAAGTGGAATGACACAGGGAATAAGTATTGAACAAATGAAGATAAAGGGGTACAAAAAGACATAGAAAGCCAAGAAACCAGCTGAAATCTATCAGAATTTAGTAACTCATCCCACCCCCCATCAGCCTTTAAAAAGGTCTGTGAATATCAGATTGTCACACCAGAAGAACTCATGATGGGTAGAAGCAAAGAGCTCTCTGTAGACCTTTGCAACCTTTTTGTTGCAAAACATAACGATGGCGTTGGTTGCAGGCACATTTTTAAACTGCTGAATATTCCAGTGAGCACTGTTGGAGACATCATTTGGAAGTGGAAAGAACATCATTTTACCATAAACAGGCCACGACCAGGAGCTCCTCACAAGATTTCTGACACAGGAGTCAAAAGAATGATCAGAAGAGTTATCCAAGACCCAAAGACCACTCGAGGAGAGTTCCAGAAAGACCTGGAGTTACAGGTACTGCTGTTTCACAGAAAACAATAAGTAATGCATTTAACTAACATGAGCTCTATGCCTGCTCACTTTGCAAGACTCCATTGCTGAAGAAACAGCATATTGAAGCTCGATTAAAGCTTGCTGCACAACATTTGGACAAGAAAGTAAAATACTGGGAGAATATAGTCTGGTCAGGTGAGACCAAAATTGAACTTTTTGGATGCCACAACTTGCAGCATGTTTGGAGGAGAAATGGCACTGCACATCAGCCCAAAAACACCATACCAACATTGAAGTTTAGAAGTGGGAGCATCATGGTGTGGGAGTGTTTTTCAGCACATGGTACAGGCAGACTTCATATAAATGAAGGAAAGATGAATGGACAAATGTACAGAGACATCCCTGATAAGACTGTTGCCATCTGCCAAGATGTTGAAGATGAAACGAGGGTAGACATTTCAGCAAAACTGTGATCCCGAACACACAGCAAAGGAAACTCTCAGCTGGCTCCACTGAAGGAAAATAAAGCCTCTGGAATGGCCCAGTCAGTCACCTGACCTGAATCCAATTGAAAATCTATGGAATGAACTGAAGATCAGAGTTCAAAAAAGACACCCATAGAACCTTTAAGAGTTGAAGACAGTTTGTGTGGAAGAATGGGCTAAAATCATTCCCGAACAATGCCTGTGCCTAGTTTCTTCATACAGGAGGTGTCTGGAAGCTGTTATTACCAACAAAGGCTTTTCTACTAAATTCATTCATTCATCTTCTTCCGCTTAATCCTTTTCGGGTCACGGGGGGGCTGGAGCCTATCCCAGCATCTTTGGGCGAGAGGCAGGGTACACCCTGGACAGATCACCAGTCCATCGCAGGGCCAACACAGAGAGACAGACAACCATTCACTCTCACAGTCATACCTAAGGACAATTTAGAATCCCCAGTTTGATGCCAATTACCCTAACTTGCATGTTTTTGGCATATTAAATGAATTTCACCAAGTGTGTTCAATACTTTTTCCCCTGTGTCATTCCACTTTATCAAATATACTGTAACTTGTTTTGTGAACACAGTTGCCTTTATTTCTTTGTATGTGTGGATTACTCGGGTTGTTACTGATATCTGGTGAAAAACTCAGGTCAATGGCTCCATCAGAAACATGTTTAATGAGAAAAATGTTCATGTGTTCAATGCTTATTTTCCCCGCTGTATGTAGTTTCAAGCTTATTTAAAATACAATTACAATTTACATTCTCATGCAAAATAAGATAAAATCTTTGTGAAATGGGATTCCCCAGAAACTATCCATAGCTTCTGGGGAGCTATGGATAGCTCCCCAGAAGGGAGGGGCCCAGTCTTCAAAATAACACAGCAATTTCAAAGCAATTCACTCATAAAACCTTAAGAACGACCTAAGATTATCTCAAAAAAGAGGAAGAATATCATTACAAAACATCAAACACTGGTATACAGTATAAAAATAAAACCCAAGAACTCAAAGCAAACATACTAGTGCAAAGCTATCATGATTTTTTTTGTCCTCAGCCAAAACGGTTTAAAATTAAACAAAATTAAATAGTAGCTGTTGTTTTAACTTCTTTTTAAAAACAGACAGTGATGCAGTCTCATTCCAAATCTGTGGACCTTTGCAAGTTACACTGAAACTTGTACATTTTAGTTTCTTTCCCCTTAGGATTTGTTTTCCCCTTGTGTTGTGTCCATGGGTGGGAAAATAAATTGGAATGAGTTCACAGAGTCTGTTATTGAGTCTAAATACTACATTATACATTACACAAGCATTATGAAAAGTGTTGCACTCAGTGACCTTCAGAAGTTGATAACCATAAAAAAGAGGATCAGAAGGGGCATTTACCTCACTCCATCAGGGTTCCCTCTGTTAACATTTCTGTGTGGTGGCCCGCTGCCCTTGGAAGTATGCCGCCGCACCTATGATATATTAATTGAAGAAAAAAAATATGAAAGAAACGCTCCGCAAGCACGCACACAAACAACGCGTGTGACCGTCATCCGCGTGGAAGCGCCCCGCCTGCCCCGTACCTGCGTGACCATTTTAGTCTGCAGACAGAGTGTCTCTCTGTAGCATTGCTGTCCGAGAGAAGCATGAGCTTATTAAAGTACTTTAAATGTTGAAAAAAGTACAAGAGGTATATAAACAGTGGAAGCATTTATGGTGGTTTTAACCCACTGGTAATTGGAACAACAATGAGGGTCACTTAGCTAACAGGTCTGGCTAGGCTTCATTGCATGGAAAGGCAAGAGTGACTGATGAATCGCTGAGGATTTACTTCACCAGCTACTGCAATATTAACTAATAATTTATGTTTATTATTATGTACCTGGCAAGTTAAGATGACCAACATTCACAAAGTCAATGACTTTAATTTTTATTTATTTTTTATTTATTTATTTTTATTTATTTATTTCGGATAGTACATTACAGGTTAAAAGAAACTGTATAATATAACAACAAGGTCAAATTAGACAAAGACTCCTTCTACTATACAATTCCACGTGAGTTATCCGAAATGGGTGATGGCTGAAGCCGCAGCTTATATTGCCCACCCATATTCCATCCAAGAATTCAAAGGAGAAAAAAGAGAAAACAAGACAAGAGCGATTACAATTTAAAACAAGGCTAAGACAAAATATGACTGAGAGAAAAAGAAAACTGAGCTAGTCTAAGTTAAGCGGTTACTATTCAAAAACAAATCTAAGACATAGTGTCACAGAGAAAAAAGAAAAACTAAGCTATAACACAACACAGGCTGGAAATGTCAATCCTTATGTGAGTTTACATGTCGTCTTGTAAATATGTTTGGAGTATTTCTTCCTTTAGTTTTTGTTTAAATTGTCCAAGCTTTGTACATGATTTTAATTCAGGTCCAAAATCGTTCCATAATCTGACACCTTGCACTGAAATACAGTGTTGCTTGGTAGTTGTTCTCACTGTAGGCTTTTGAAATATACATGTTCCTCTGAAGTGATATCGTTTCTCCCTTGTTTGGAACAACTTTTGGATATTTGCGGGCAGTGATAGATTCTTCACTTTGAACACTTTAATCCTTCAGCAGCCTTCAGAGAAACTAAACGTGACAACATTTGGATTTCAAAATAAGGGAGGTTTTTCCTGCTGTCAGGGTGGTGAGGAGATTTCTAAAAAACTATAAATACATAGAAATATTATAAAAGAAATAACTGCATCTTTGGTCATTTAAGTTAATTTATTTCTTTAAATACAATTTTAATAATTGTATTTCTTTGAATTCAGAGTTAAAATTATTGCTCTGTTCTGGTTCTACAAAATTATGGTTAAAAGATTAAACTGTATATGGAAAACAGTACAAAAAAAATTGCCACATTCTGTTTCAAATTTATTTAACCCCCCCCCCCCCCAGTAATTTTATAATAATCTGCCTTTGTCCATCAGACAGGCCTCTTGACTGTCCAGTTTTAAAACTCCTCTTAAAACCCATTTTTATTCTCTGGCTTTTGACCCTGTTTGAGACTTTCATTTTATTTGTTCTTATTGTCTCTATTGTATGACTATTGTTTTGTTTGTGCTGTTTTGTACTTTAGCTGTATGTTATTGTTTTTATATTTTATTTATCATTGATGTACAGTACTTTGTGTCAACTGTCATTGTTTTTAAAGAGCTTTATAAATAAAGTTGGATTGGATTAAAAAAAAGATAAAGATTAGCCATAAAATAATCCACAAATTTATAATAGTCTCAAATGTACAAGAAAAGTCATGTTTACAAGAAAAAATTACAAATCTGAGGAAAATGGTTGCAAATTTAGATAAATTTTCAGAGAAAAGTAGAGAACTATAAGAAAATTGTTATAAATTTTGGAGAAAAACCTCAAACCTTCCAGACTGAAGTCATTACTCAAGTTTTTAAGTAGGGGCTCTTTGTAACCTTAATTCAACTAGAAATTTTTGGTTGTCTACTTTTAATTATTAATTTCAAAGCACTGCTTTACTACTTTGCTACTATACCCACCTCTGATCATATAATTTAAGTATGCATGAGTAAATTACTACTATGATTTTTTTTCCCTTTCCTACTCTTTGTCAATGGAAAAAAAGAAACACTAGAATAAAAATACAAAAAATACACATTTTTGTTATGTAAACCATGAAAAAAAATTCTGCAGGACAAAACATGACACTTGATATTTTCTAACCTGTTTGTATACCACCATAGACAGAGAGAGAACCTGAATTAGACAGAGCTCAGAGAGGACAAGATGAGACAGAAGAGAGGAGCCAAGGAGAGGAAAGTGTTCAGGCAGAGGGTCCAGGAGAGGTGAGAGCAGAGGAAGGAGAGAAGGATGACACCAGTAAAAAGTCCAAACACAGGACATCTTGGTGGGACCCCAACTGGCCCAATATGCCAACATTCAAGCCTTGGTTGTAGAATACTTCAAATGGTAAGTTCCATTATGCAATATTGCTGTGCATGATTTTAAAAAAAATATTATAAAATGAACATATTCTGGTTACAATCGTGTCATGTGTTTTCTGCCCCCCCCCCACCCGGAAAAATATGTTGCCACCGTGCCAAGGTCTTTAAGCCATTGCTCCATGATATAGTTCATATACTGTAACTTTCTGTTGCAGAATCTATAATTTTTCAAGATAACTAGGATATGTAGGGCAGCACGGTGGCAGAGTGGTTAGCACTGCGGCAGCACAGCAACTCACCCTTGGCCAGGGGATCCTGGGTTCGATGCCAGCCCCGACCAACAGTGATCTGTGTGGAGTTTGCATGTTCTCCCTGTGTCTGTGTAGGTTTACTCTGGGATTTCTCCGGTTTCCTCCCACATGCCAAAAACGTGCAAGTTAGGTTAATTGGTGTCAGAACTGGGGATTCTAAATTGTCCTTAGGTATGACTGTGAGAGTGAATGATTGTCTCTCTGTGTTGACCCTGCGATGGACTGGCGATCTGTCCAGGGTGTACCCTGCCTCTCGCCCAAAGATGCTAAGATAGACTCCAACCCCCCCGTGACCCGAAAAGGATTAAGCGGAAGAAGATGGATGGATGGAACTAGGATATGTATTACACCACATAATATTACAATAATTTAAGTGAGGCTCAAATAGAGATGGTACAAAGTTAGAAGAGCTTCTAGAGGGAGGAAATGCCTCAGCCTGAAAAATAAGCCAACATATTTTGATAGTTTCTTTGTCAGTTCGTCAATGTGCTTTTTAAAATTCACAAATTATCAACTGCTGCAGTTTCAATGTACTGTATAATGTACAACATACATGGACATTGAATAAACTAACAATTAGGGGATATGATATGAGAAAACAATCCAAGCAGCACACACAAAAGAACCTTATGTACAGTCATGTAAAAAAATTAGGACACCCTGTATAAGCCTGTGTTGTTGGTTTTTTTTTTTTTACATACTGTATTTGGACATGGATATTTAATGTCAATGTTAAAAATGCTGGGAGATTCATGTAATACAACTAAACAATTAAAAATGAATGAAAGACTTTTTTTTTCAAATTTTCTGTGAAATATAATTCTAAACAAATAGTGAGGAATAAATTAGGACACCCCCCCATCTTTTTTAGGACACCCAAACATTCATTCCCACTTAAAATGGCTAAAAAAATGTTAAAAAATGCAAATAAAAACAAAAACAAGGTTAGACATAGATATGTGAACATTTCTTAATAAGAACTGGATATTTAATGGAGTGTTCTAATTTTTTCACATGACTGTATACATAACTCACCTGAATCTTAATGGATATGTTTCTCATATGTGCATCTTCTTCACATGACAGATGCTAGTATAATTGTTAATGAAAGCAAAGTTTAAATAACGTGTCTGCACACTATGTGTATAAGACAAAAATCAGAGAGTGTCAGAGGTAGGAACCTCACAAAGTTTTCCAACATTTCAGAAACCCACTTCACTTGAAAGATCTACGTTCCTTTTATCTGACAGGAATCCTCTGGAGGGAGACTTATGCTGTGCATGTGTCTCAGGGACGTCACATCACAAACCTTCTCCCTGATGGCTACAGAGAATTCCAGTGTGATTCACAGTGTAATAGTTGTTGGTGGTCCAGAGACAGATGCAGCTCAGTAGACATGAGGGCAATCCGTCATTCCTAAATGGTGCTCATACAAGTGCAGTGAGTGTGATTTTATCGAAGCCAAAGAGAAATGTGTGTTGCATATGTTTAGTAATGAAGGCCAGATTCAGCATCTAGATGGAATATGTGAATTCCGAGAACTGACAAATTTTGCATTTTCTATTGTTATGATGCCTCGTGGTTGCTCTCTATGGAGCCAAAATATTTACTGGGTGCAATACATATACATATGTCAGGTATTTATTTTCTATACACTTAAATAAATGATTCTTATGTTATTTCTGGCTGAAGTGGCAACTGTAGCTGAGGACATTTTAGATATTGAGTTACTGCCTAGATATAAATCTTCTTCTTGTTTTGGCTGCTCCCTTTAAGGGTTGCCACAGCAGATAATCTGCCTCCATCTCACCCTATCCCTTGCATCCTCTTCTCACATCAACCATCTCCATGTCCTCCTTCACTACATCCATGAATCTTCCCTGTGATCTTTATATTTTCCTCCTGTCTGGCAGTTCCATCTTCAAAATCCTTTGTCCAAAATACCCACTATCCCTCCTCTGCACATGTCCAAACCATCTCAGCCTTGCTTCTCTTACTTTTTTCTAAAAACTGCTAAACCTGAACAGTACCTCTGCTATACTTATTTTTAATCTTGTCCCTCCTAGTCACTCCCAGTGAGAATCTTAGCAGCTTCAACTCTACCCCCTCCAGCGCTGCCTCCTGTCCTTTTGTCAGTGCCACTGTCTTCAAACCATACATCATAGCAGGTCTCACTACAGTTTAGTAAATCTTCCCTTTCCCTCTAGCTGCTGTCCTTCTGTCACAAATCATCTCTGATACTCATCTCCGCCCTGTTTGCACCCTCTGCCTTTGGTGTGCACTGTCCATTGCTTTGGATGATTGACCCCAGGTATTTAAACTCATCTACCTTCACTACCTCTAGTCCTTGCATCTTTACCGTTACACCTGCCTCCCTCTCATTTGCATGCATGTATTCTCTCTTGCTTTGACTGACTTTCATTCCTCTTCTCTCCTGTACATACCTCCACCTCTCCAGGTTCTCTTCCACCTACTGCCTACTTTGACTACAAATCACAATGTTATGTAGCATCATCGTCTCCTCAAACCAAGACAGAAGATCACTTCTCTCCAGTTTACAGGAATTTCATTTTATTCCTTATACAGGAATACTACTTTTCTGCATGTTACAGGAATATCACTGGCTTTCATGTTTACCCATCCAGGCCTCTTCCAGGCCTGACCAAAGATGTTTGTTTTCCCAGGACCCCAATGTAAACAGTTGCCTCTTGCAGAGATTGTAAGGATCAGAATTTGCTTTTAAAGGATCAAAGGAACATAAACTCGTGAGACCAGACCTCTCAACGTGAAAACTGCATTTGGATAACGTACCCTTATTGTACCCTCATTGTTACCTTACAGGAAACAATGCTTTTAAAAAAGAGTCATAAACCGCTTAATCTGACGGGTTTATAGCCCACGATACTATCCAGGTTTTCTCTCAGATACCATGGACCTAAAGGAAATCATCTACATCTCAACAGTACCTCCTAGTGGATACCTACGAAATGTGTTTTCAGTATGTAAGATGACTGTTAATTTGTTCTAAACATTAAGTTTCTTTCAGCTTATCCTCTGGATCCTAAGGACACTGAAAATCATCCCTCTTTTATCACCAACCATGATTTGCTGTACTACATTAAGTTTTGATCTAAATATGAATGCATGTATTATGATTATGTATAAGAAATGTTATATTCATGAGTGTTATTCAAACAAATGTAATATTGGAGTAATGGTATAAATGCATAATCACCAAATATTAACCAAGTCATTTAATCTAGTTGGATTTTATATTGAGCACCTAATTTCATAAGAACTGACTGTTGATTTTTTTCTCTGCAATTTCATGAGATGGTGTCTTCGTTTGATTGGCTGCTCTCAAACAAAGAAATGTTCTCACATTGGATAGCAGCCATTTCAAACTGCTTCTGAAAAAGTCGATTGGTCAGTCTTGCAATCGACATCATCAGTTTTACGACCCGGCGAGGTAACTTTAAAAGAGAGAAGTTAGATTTGAGTTTAGTAGAGAAAAAAAAAGATCAGACAAAAAAGACAGACAAAGAGAAGTAAGGGCAAGATTAGCAAGAAGTAAAGTAAAGATTAGTAACAAGAACAGCAAGATAGAGAATGGTGAGAGAATTAAGAATTAGAAACACAGAAAGAAGAAAGAAAGAGATTTTGAGAAAGATTAGGAACTAAATTAAGATTAGAGAAGCAGAATAGTAATCTAGATCTCAGAAGAAGATTTCATTCCACCGTTTCAAGGCCCTGTGAAGTTTTATTCTGTTCTTTGCGAAGTTTGTCAAGTCTTTCTGGTTACTGAGGAGAAACCATTTTTCTTTAAAGCTCGCTTTTTCAGAGAATCAAATTCTCAAATTTTTTTCCTTCACCTCAGAAGCCATTCTTATCCTAGTAAATGTTTTTCTCATTTTTTAATGACTTTTCACGCTGTTAAAGTGGACCTTTAATTTGCCTAAGTTAAAGTGAACAGAGACTGAGAAGATTTTCCTTCAGTTTTTTTTGGTCTATCCCGCTACAAGAGACCTCAAATTTGGACTCTTTTCCAAGGACTTTTCACGCCGCCCTGAGACAAACCATCCACTGCTGCCATTGTCTCCTTGAAGGGCCCCCAGCTGAGTTATCACCTCCACGGCTGTGAGGACAGCAGCCGCTTCCTCCGACGTCCTAACTTCAAAACCCAGCGGTACCGACCCGCGGAAACGTGGACCTACAGCTGTTGTGTGAGTGAAGCTCCTACTTTTCTTATCTGCTGGGTTAAAACGTGATATCCTAACAATTAAATTACAATTGAATATGGCCCGCATTTCAGGACTCAATTAGTCTCTCAGCCACAGGATACAGCTATAAACTGAAGGAAAACTCTTAGTCATTTTTAAGTAACTGCCCTTAAATTTTTGTAGATTAATTCAGAAGTCATTTTTTTTTTGTAACTTAGATTTTTATTCATTTTTCATCATATATAATGCATTCAGATCACATTCTACATTTAAAAAACAAAGGGGTTAGGGTAGGGAAAAATAAAAAAAAAAAATAAAAAAATAAAAAATAAAAGGGGGGGGGGCAAATGTTGGAGCATCAAGTTTTTAGTTTCCATCTCTTAATTCTTCTGGTTTTTTCAGTGTCTTTGGTTATTCTTTCAATTTCTGCCTCGTTGTTGCACTTTGTAGTGTGTCCATTTCCGCCATTTTTTCTCCCATATTCCTTCTTGCATTCTTCGTCGATATGTTAGTTTTTCCATCATACGTATGTCCTCAACAATGTCAGTCCATTGTTCTTGGTCAGGAAGAACTTCTGATCGCCATTTTTTTGTGATAGTTTTTTTACATGCAATCAACAAGATTTTAACTAGATATCTGTCCTCAGCCTGTATAACATTGTCTTTTTTAAGATCACATAAGTACATCAGGTTACAGTTCATTGGTATATTATATCCTAATATCCTCTGTATTGTCACATGCATAGATTTCCAAAATGATGATATTTTGTAGCATTTCCAAAACATATGTGAGTGGTCTGCATTTTGAGCCCCACATCCCCTCCAGCATAAAGATTGGGTATTTGTATATTTTCCTTGAATCTGTGGTGTAATGAAAAAGCGAATCAGGTTTTTCCATCCAAATTCCCTCCATGCCCTTGAATTTGTTGATGTGTGTTGTGTTTTCCATATTTCCTGCCAGCTTTCTTCTGTTATGTTTAAATTGAGCTCTTTCTCCCATTTCTCCTTTATATAGTTACTTGTATGATTGTTTGTCATAAGTTTCTGATATAGTTTTGAAATAATTCTTATTTTATTTCCTGCATATGAGCTTAAAATAAGTTGTATAATCTCGTTCACATCTGTTTGGAGGTTATGCCTAATCTTCTTCATATAGTAATCTCTCATCTGCAGATATCTGAAAAATTCCGATCTTTCTAATTTAAATTTTCTCCTGATATTTACAAAGCTCCCGAGATCTTTTTTTCCGATATTGCCCCATGCTGTGATTCCCTTGTTCACCAGATTTTTGTATCCCCTATCTTGTTTTGCCGGTTCAAACTGACTGTCAAATGCTACCCATTTCAATAGTTTTATGTCTTCCCTTATATTATATTTTTGTACTATTTTATACCATAGTTCTAAAGTAAATTTAGTGATTGGGTCTATTTGTTTGATTTGCTTATATGCATCTTTATCCCCTATTATGCTTTGTACTGGGAGTCCCTCAATTTCCTTTTCCATTTCTTTCCATTTTGCCTCATATCCCTCGTCGCACCAACATATGATATATCTTATTTGTGCTGAGTAGTAATATTCCTTTAGACTCAGTAGGCCCATGCCTCCTTTCTCTTTTGGTAATTGGAGGGTTTTATATTTCACTCTTGGTTTTTTACCTCCCCAAACAAATCTCGATATCATCCTGTCCCACTTTGAGAATTGGGCATCTGGAATCTCTGTTGGTATAGCCTGGAAGAGGTAAAGTAATCTAGGTTGTATGCTGATTTTGACTGTCTCAATTTTTGAATTCAGATCCATATTTAAGATTGACCATCTATCAATATCTTTTTTTATTTCTTGTTCCAACCTATCATAGTTTGCTTTATATATTTTGCTTAGGTCTTTAGGTATGTTCACTCCAAGGTATTTTATTTCTTTTTGGTTCCAGTTTAGTTTGATCTTATCAGTTATCTGGTTTAGAGGGTTATAGTGGAATGTCAGTATTTGTGTTTTTGTTATGTTTATCTTGTATCCTGATAATTTTCCAAAATTTTCTATCAAGTTCATCATTTCCATTATTGATTTATCTGGTTGTTCAAGGTAAACTATAATATCGTCTGCAAATAGCCCAATCTTGTGTTCCGCCTCCTTTATTGTTACACCTTTTAATTTCTTATTTTGTCGTATCGCTTGAGCCAATGGTTCTATGAACAGAGCAAACAAGGTGGGCGATAAGCAGCATCCCTGCCTAGTTGATCTTTGTATATTTACTTTGTCTGTTAAGCTACCGTTTATCTTGATTCTTGCCACAGGTTCTTGATATAGCGTCCTTATGCATTGTACTGATTTTTCGTTAAATCCAAAGCGCTCCAGTACACTATATAGGAATTTCCAGTTAACCCTGTCAAATGCTTTTTCTGCGTCTAAACTCATTATTACTGCGCTTTTCTTTTCTTTATGTATTTGGTTAATTATATGTATTGTTCTCCTGATATTGTCATGTGTTTGGCGTCCCTCTATGAATCCAGTTTGATCATCTTCTATCAATTCCGTCAAGAATGTCTTTATTCGTTTACATATAATTGTTGTGTATATTTTATAATCTACATTTAATAAAGAGATTGGTCTATAGTTTCCGCATTGTTCTTTATCTTTCCCTGGTTTTAAAATAACTGAAATGATTGCTTCGTTCCATGATGGAGGTATTTTGTTGTTGTTCAGCGTCCAATTAAATGACTTTAGGAGTTGTGGCGTGAGTTCTTCTATAAACAGTTTATAAAACTCAGATGGGTATCCATCACTACCTGGTGATTTACCATTTTTAAGTGACTTAATCACATCTCTGATCTCTTGTGTTGTTATTTCTGCTGTTAGTTTTTCATTTTGTTGATTTCCTATTGATGGCAAGTCCAATGTGTCTAGAAATTTTTTGATATCTTTAGTATTTGTTTCTTCAGGTTGCGAGTATAGTTCTTGGTAGAAATTATGGAAAATTTCTTCGATGTTTTCTGGGTTAACTGTGGTTTTATTTGTGGTGGGGTCTTTAATCTTGTATACATTATTCATTGTTTGTTGTTTTCTTAACCGTTTTGCCAGCAGTTTTGTGGCTTTTGGCCCCCTTTCATAATATTTTTGCTTTAGATATCTATTTTTCCTTTCAATTTCATCCATTTGTGTTTCTTTTATCTTTGTTTTTTCTTCTTTAATTTCTTGATATATTTTTGGGTCATTTGTGCTTTGATGTTTACGTTCTAGTTCCCTCAGTCTCTCACATCTTTGTTCATATGCTTCCAGTTTAGTCTTATTTGCTTTTCCTGTTTCAACAATTAATTTACCCCTTAACACGACTTTTAGTGTGTCCCATAGTATTGTTGGGTCCACTTCTTCATTGTCATTCTCTTGGATATATTCGTTTATGTTTATTTTTATTCTTTCTTTCATTTTCTCATCATTTAACAGTCCTACGTTAAGTTTCCATGTTGTTTGTCGTTTTCTATTGTTCAAATATATTTCCATGTATATAGGATTATGATCTGATATTTCTGCCCCTCCAATCCAACAATTTCTCACCCTGTGTCTGTCACCTTCATTCATAAGGAAGTAATCTATTCTAGAGTGTACTTTATGGACTGCTGAATAATGTGTATAGTCTTTTTCGAGTGGGTGCAGGTCCCTCCATATATCTACCATACCCATTTCTGCCAGTGAGGTTCTTATGAACTTTGTTACATGTTTTTTTGTCTTCTTAACACTTGTGTCAACTTCATGATCCATGACAGCATTTAAGTCTCCTCCACAAATTAGGACTCCTTCACTGTGTGTTGCTATGAGATCAAACAGATGTTGAAAAAAACCCTTGTCACTTTCTGGTGGGGCATAGATGTTCACTAATGTAATCTGCATACCATCTATTCTTCCCTTTATTATTACATACCTGCCTTCTTTATCCTGGATTTCCTGTTCACTTTCAAATTGTATTTTGTTTGAGATTAGTATCATAACCCCCCTTTTTGCTCCTCCCTTAAATGAACTGTAGTAGGAGTTCTTATAGCCAAATCTCTTTAGTTTCACATGTTCTGTCTTGCTCAAATGTGTCTCTTGCATAAATATAATTTCAGCTTTTTCCTTCTTGAATTTTCTTATTATTCTTTCCCTTTTAACAGGTGAGTTCAGACCATTCACGTTTAATGTCATTATCTTAAGATTTTTACCCATATTCATGTTTTTCCATTTTTTTAACTTGTGCTCCCAGCCCCTTTAACAACAAAAATAACACATATTTATATAAAAACACATTAAAAAATCTCGACCTCCGTACTTTGGGCCTTTCTTCTGCCCACTGGTCCCTGTTGGTGGGTGGGGGGTTTGTCTTCACAGAGTGAAGGGCCCTCCCTAGACTTCTAATTACTATCAAAGTAATAGTCATAAGTCTAGAAATGTCCAACAAATATCACTTAAACCTCTCCTAGCCGTCTGTTTCTCTTTTACCTTGTCTTCTTGGCCTTCATTTCTTCTGTGCCTTTCTTAATCTTTGTTATGATCTAGGCTTTCAGTTGAAAGCCTTGTAGTTTGTCCTGGGCCCGCTGCTCTATGTCTCTCCCCCTTCTTCCGCCGTTCACTCGTCTCCACTCCGTCTGTCGTGGTGCGTTCAGGGCCGCCGCTGCTCCAGCCGTCTCCTTCGGCACGCTCACCTCAAGGCCCCGCTCCATCATATCCCGCGCTGCCTCTTCGGCCGTGTTGTAGGTTCTTGTGCCTTCCTCCCAATGAATCCTCATTTTCGTTAGCGGCGTTTGGAATCTAATTTTTTTCTCTTTCAGCGTTTTTTTTTAATATTGGCATATTTCTTCCGCTGCTGCACGATTTCTGTCGGGTAGTCATGGTCAAAAAATACCTGTTTGTCGCCGATTCGTATCTTTTTTTTCCATGCTTGCGTCAGGATTCTTTCCTTTATGTCATATTTCACAAAGTTTACCACAACTGACCTGGGTGGAGAGTTTGTTTTCGGGTTCTGTGCCGGTGCTCTGTGCGCCCGTTGAATCTGCAGATCCGTTTCTCCGGGTATTTCCAGTTCTTTTTTTAAGAACTGATCCATGAATTTTGTCATCGAGTTGCCTTCAATGCCCTCCGGAATTCCAAAGATGCGCATATTGCTTCGTCGGGATCTGCTCTCCAAGTCGTTTATTTTCTCCTGCATCCTCTGCGTTTGCGTCGTCAGGGTCTGTAGTTGTTCGTTTGCCTCGCTTTTCCAATCTTCTAGTTCCGAAATTCGGGTCTGCGCTTCTGTCATACACGCCCGCTGGGAGCGCAGTTCCTCCATGTTTTCCGTTAATTTACGCTCCATTTCTCTTCGGAGGTCCATGATTCCCTCCTTAATTTCTTTTTTCAGTTCCTCCTTAAGAGCCGCTAAATCCTGTTGTAGCTGTCGCTTGAATTCTCTTAACTCTTCACCCAAACTGGCGATGCCAGCGTTCATGTTGTCGAGTCTGGTGTCTTCCATTTTCTCTGCTGTAGACACCTCGTTTTTTTGGGCTTTGCGTACAGCGGTTTTTCCTGCGTTGTTGGAGAGGAATTCTTCAATTTTACCCTGTTTTTGTCCTTGTGCCCGGTTCCTTCGTGTTTTCATCCCTAAGTTTATTGATTCGTTTATGTCGTGTTGGCCATTTACCGATGATTTTTAATCCGGCTAGGGAGAGCTCTTTGTTTAAGTGTTATGTCTCTCCGCCATCTTCCCGGAAGTCCAGAAGTCATTTTTAGATAATTACCTTATGAATTTTCCCCATAAAATTGCGTTGTTTTGTTAAAACATTTCAGCCTCATTTACCGTTGAAACATTAAGTCTGGTTCCTCCTTGGTTCTACAGAGGTGTAACGCTGGATTTTATGTTCAGGAATCCAATAACAGTTGATGTGATATATTACGCTGTCATCATTTAAATCTGTTTATCCATCATTTGAATGCCATGCCATGTAACCTGAATGAGTTTAATAAAAGGGTAAATGAGAGCAGTTGAAGCGTTTTCCTTTCACATATACATGTTTCCTAATCACGGCAGGACAAGAACTCACTGAAACTTTGAGACTGATTCATTAAGTAATTGAAGGTACAAAATTAAATAAAATTAAAGTTAATATTATTGTCCGTTAGGACTGGTGCCCCTTTTACGAGTGCTTTTATTTAATTTAGCGGGTGTAGAAGTGACGGTTTAACTCCGCCCCCTTTCACACCCACTATTAAATAAAATAAATTCCTGTACCTTATGACAAATAATTTTATAGGCAATTCACGCGACAGTTATCAACAAACATCGTGGTCCATGGAGACTCCTGCTTGACCTTATCTGTCAGTCTGTCCATCTCCATAGCAAACAAGAAGGAGCTCAGGGCCTCAGGGCCTAGATATAAATGTACTATATAAATCTGGTCCAGTTGTAACCAATTTGTGAACCAAATAGTCATTTACAAATCAGATGTCAATTTTTGTTGCTGCCAGGTCTGTACGTTTGTCATTGTCTAGGTGTCATGCACTACAATGTTAGTAGCAAGCTTAGAGTTGTAAGACATCTGTTTTCAAAAAAGGATGGAAATATACGAGGGGGGCTGAAAAGTTCATAGGTTGAAAAGTTTATAGTGGTCAAATTTGACCAAATGTGGTTTATTTTTCAACCGCAGTGATCCAAGCGCTGCAACACCGATGGAAGAAGTGTTGTGGACCGAAGGGGAGACTGTTGAAAAATAAACCACATTTGGTCAAATTTGACCACTATGAACTTTATAGCCTATGAACTTTTCAGCCCCTCCCCCCATACATACTGTATATACCAGAGGTGTCCAATCATGTGCCATGGAGGGCCAAGATCCTTCAGGTTTTCTCTTCTACCCAGTCTCTTCAGCAGGTGTTTTCTTTTATCAGCAATCAGTGGGAAAAAGTTCAGTGAAATCTGCTGTTGAAGACATTGGTTGGAGGTAAAGCCTGGAGGGTCTTGGCCCTCCATGGCACATGATCGGACACCCCTGATATATACAGTGGCAGTTATCATCATAAAAGTTAGAAAATTAGTGCATGACATCATCAAGAACAAAAGGTGGCAGATAACATGAAGCGTGATGTGTAATACAAGGATATTTAGACAAAGAATATGAGGATAAATATAGCTGATCCTTCTTTTTTATCACTTGGAGGAGATGGTTTTGTAGAAGCTTTAACATTTTTAAAAAACTGATAAAGATGAATCAACAGTTTGGGTACCACTTTGTATTAAGGCTACCTTCCCTAATAAAAGATTTACACATTTTATGAGTAAGTTACTGATAAGGTTATAAATGCTCTATAACTCATGAATAAGCAAAAATAAGGAAAAAAAAACATTTCATGCACTGATGCAAACTCATTCTTTGCCCAGATTCATTCATTCATTCATTCATTCATCTTCAACTGCTTAATCCTTTTTGGGTTGCCAGGGAAGAGGGCGGGGGGCTGCAGCCTATCCCAGCATCTTTGGGCGAGAGGCACGGTACACCCTGTACAGATCGCCAGTCTATCGCAGGGCCAACACAGAGAGACAGACAACCATTCACTCGCCCAGAGCCATGATGCCAGTTAACCTAACGTGCATGTTTTTTGGCCTGTGGGAGGAAACCAGATTGTCTTGAGAAAACCCATGCAGACAGGAGAAGATGCAAACTCCATACAGAAGGGTCACCTTAGCCAGGGATGAGATCGAACCCACGACCTTCTTACCACTGAGTCACTGAGCTGCCCTCTTTGACAAGCTCAAGAGACCTTCTGTCTAGAAGTGTTGACAGTGCTTACATACTGTATTAGTAACTTATAGACAAATATCTGATGGTGAAAATCTAGGTGATCAGAAACCAGAATAGTCTAAATGAACTGATATCTGAGGTTTGACATAACAGATGAATGCAGAATCACTATCTGATAAGAAGCAGGTCACTATTTCCCTTTTTAATTGCACATGTAAAAATTTATAAAGTGTTTACAACCTAATTAATAATCCATTTACAATTGATTTTTTGGTACCATAAAGCTGAAAGCTTAATTATTTGACAAATGACACCTTTAAATGCTGTTCACAACACATATGATGGTGAAAAAACAATGTCATTGTCATAATGTAATGAAAAAGGAGATGAACACACAGACGGGCTGCAGTAAAGTATCACTGTTTGCCCATGAAACAGCTATTTAACATCTTAGTATTTTGGTGAACTTTTAATGTTCATCAGCTCCTCTAGTGGGCTGTGTGCTGAACCTAAACCAGAGGCCTGTCAGCAGATTTCATTTCAAATCAGTGTTGTCAGCTGGGGTCAGAGGTCACCCTGTGGGGTCAAGGGTCAGATGGGATTGGTTGTTAGGCTGCTGAGTTTGGGCAGGAGCTGAAGTTGCACTTGAATTGACTCCTTTACCGAAACTTATTCACATAGCACTTTTCTACAATTTAATCCTTTACAAAGCCCATACTACCAGATTTTTGTTGCAGCTGTATGAAGCAAAGAACTCACGCTGTTTATCTAAAACCAATTTTCCCCTTTTGATGCTCTGTATATCAACAGCAATAAAATTCTACTTCAGACTCTTTTAGTCTGTCTCTGTGTTTCTGGTAGACTGTAAACTTTGAGCAGCTGGTTGAATGCAGTTAGGCAAATCTCTGACTAAATTGTTCCTTTATTCATTAATAGCATGTGTGTTTTAGTTTTGCAAATGGAGACTGAGTGATAGGATGAAACAGAAAACACAAACAGAACCAGATTGGGCTGTAGCTTTCTTATGATTTATTTGAACATAAAAACACAAGAGAGGACACAGTCCACTCCACACCAGCATAGAAATTTAATAGATCCAAAGTAAAACTACTACAAAGTCTGTTTCTAATGTCTCTAAATTAAATACGTGTGCTTTTTTTGTGCTGTTAAATCTGGACTTTTAAAGTACTTGTGAGATATGGCAACATAACAGCCTCTGAGTTAAATCAAAGTCTACTTTTTAATGATGCAGGTTGGCACTGACTCGTGGAAAAAAGGAAGGTGAAGAAGATCAAGGCAAAAAAAAAGAAGGAAAACAAAAGAATAGGAAGGACACTGAAGAACTATGATGAAAGAAGAGGAAGGGATTAACAAAGAAGCATCAGTTACAGACTAAACAATTGTCAGACTTGTGCTTTCACTTACTTTAAAATCAGGAAATTGTATTTATAAGCAGAACTAAATTTTTCACTGCCTTAATCTTGCAAACTGAAAAGGTTTGTTGAATTTGAGTGTGAGCCACACAAAATAAAAACTAAACACAAGATTGATGTCTTCTTAGAACTCCTTGGCAGTGGTTTGCCTCAGTTATTTAATCATAGTCTAACAATCAACCCCAAAACACACAATTTCCAGAATGTACTGTATGTCCTTGTGAAATCTCAGATCAACAATGAAGCACCAATCTGCTCTTATTTGACATCAAAATCTGTTCAGGGATTGCATCTTTAAGAGGTTAAGATCACCATCTACTGTTATCTTAATTAACTTCCATCTTTAGCTGTATTAATCATGTCTCATTATGAGTGTGTCTCTTCCTTCTCAGAGGGGAGAAAGGAGCCATGCCCATGCTCGACTGCTTCCCCTCCATGATTATTTCATTTCACTTAATTATCCTTTATCCTTTCATAGCTGTTAACTGTACAAAGTCTGACTGTACTCTGCTGGCTCTGAAGCTTCTCCCCATATACAGTAATGGCCTCTTGTCTGTCAGCCTCCTCTTTCTTTACATTCCTTAACACCTTCACCCTACTCCCCACCATACTTGGTTGCCTACTGTTAACACTTATGTCCCCCCCCCCGCCCCCCCAAGGTTTTCCAGCTTGGTTCAAATTGGTGTCTCTGCTTTCACTTGCATTTATATACTTCCTCCTTTTGCTCCTTATCTTGCCTCCATTTTTATTCTGCTACCGAACATTTTGAAGTCAGGTAGCTGTACAGCATTCCTCAGCATGACCCTAAGGCCAGAGGAGAGATAGGGAGACAGAGAAAGAAAAACAGATAAGCTAGTTCACTTTTTACACAGCCCTCAGCCTTAGGGTTCCAGTCTGGGATCAAAGTGTGTAAGTTCAAAGCTCTTCTTGTTTATCCTGCTTTATTGGAGATGACGGTCAAAAGTTCAGCCTTAGTCTCTTTTATTTCCATGCTGCTCCTCTTAATCTCTTTTTGTTTTTTCTTCTCTTGACACATACAGTGTATGAGTCAGCATAATGTACGCTGGACAGAATATATTGCTCAACATTAAAATAATGTCTAATACAACTCTTTAGAAACCAGTGACTGTCAGAGTGCCCTTCCGGGGTGGAATTCAGACCCAAATGCTAGACTCAGGTTTGCCGGATTTAAACAAAACTCAAAATAATTCATGACAAGAACTGGAACAAAACTCACAAGGCTTGGCAGAAAACAGGCAGGATCAAGCAGGCAGACAGAAGGACATCACCCCAAACTGCGGGGCAGCATCCCTTAAATAAGGCAAAAAGTAATTAACCAAAATAACAACAGTTGTGGACAATCAAAAACTAAAAGCAAGGATAATTAACTGAAATAATAAACAGCTGTGGACAAACATGAAACAAGCCAGAAGAAAACGGAAATAAACAAAAAACACTGTCAAAATAAAAGCCCAAACCAACATGCCAACAGGAAAGGATAACAAGATGTGACCGTGATGAAAATAACGCTAAGGATGACAGACTAAGGCAAAGCCAGAAATAATAAACTGAAACCTGAAGCTGCAGACAAGGAATAAATACATAACCAAGGAAGGACATGATAACCCTAATAATGATAGTAACAATAATAATAATAACAATAATAACAATAATAATACAAAACTCCCAAAGGAGACCCAAAAGTGAGGATATAAGTTGATGCTCATGTCCTAAAACAAGGAATATAATTTAAAACACAAAATGAGAATGAGAGCTCAACCCACGCCCTGACATTACCCCCCTCTTAAGGGTTGCCTTCCGGACGACACTCATATGAATAAACCAAAAAACACAAAAACACCCTCCCAGGGTGAGTGGTGGGGGCACAAGGCCAGGCAGGCCAAAAACAAATCCCCTTCCCCCTGAAAGGGTTAATGTATAGTTAGTGCCAGAATAATAATTCTGTAGGTGATCTCCCATTATGCTCTACACATATTCCATACAAATTCTGTTTGCATGCTTATGAACAAGTACGTTATGGTATATTGATAACAGGAATGAGACAAAGGTATAGAGCCCTCTCTGTCTTTTCTCTCTCTCTTTTAAGTCAGGTCTTTAACATTAGATACACACCCAAACCCAACACCCACGCACACTGTTGATAGCACATTCTAGAATGAAGAGGCGTGTTCAGTGGATGGCCTGTTCCCGCCATAGGTAGATTAGCCAATCAGATAGTCGCGTACAAGCCCATCCCATTGTACTGGCTCGCCCAACCCGAGGGGATAATTGTAACCTGCACCCGGGAGTCGGGGTTCAGTCTGACCACGCTCCAGAGGGAGCTGCGTCACGCTGCACCCAGCGCTGCTTGCTTTACATGTGACTTCTAAATAAATGTACCATCCTTTAAATTGAAGAAATCTCCGGTTTGTTCTTGGACCTTTCAATCAAAGAATCGGGTATTTTTCTAACAATTGGTGCCGGTGACCCGGATTGAATCACGTATTCCGAGACGAGCCTGAAAAAACTACATCGGAAGGACCCTTTTTAGTCGACTGTGGCGACGCCTGAATGAAACAAAAAGGTAAGCAGAAAGCCTTTTTACGCAAATTTCTGCAGTTTGGCCATTCTAAATTTACAGTCGTCTGATTAAGGGGTATATCCGATCTCGAAATTTATCATTTGGTTGGGAGTCACATGTAAAGTTTAAATAATAGTTTGAAAAGTTTAAATAATAGTTTGAAAAGTTAAAGGGAGTGCACGTGTTCTATTTTCAGTCTGAGATAGAACGGCCGCGGTCAATGGACATGTATGACGGGTGCATGGTCCGCCAAATTTTGAAACGTTTTGGATTCAGTCTGAGCCAAAATGACGAGACTTAGGATGCCAGGGTGACTAATAATCACCCAGGTTCGTCTCCCAAATGAAAAGAGCCAGGTTTTAGCAACCTGATGCCGGGGGGAGCCATGGAAGTGTTCGACCCGATGCCACTCTGGGAGTGAGGCCGCGGTCATTTAATTTGCTAAACACAAGACACCGCTTGTTCTCGTGGCCGAAAAGAGGCCACGAGAGAAAGTGTCCGCTGTGATTAGAGTTAATCACGGTACCGCTTGTGCATCGGGGGATCTGCCGAGACCTCAGCGAAAGTACCCTCTGTTTGACAAAAGATTAAATGGATCGGCGAGATTGTGGGTTGCAGTCTGTACCCAGAATTGATAAGACAATAGGAGGCAACGGCCGTGCCTGTCTTCCAAATTGAAATCCAGGGTTAGCCTGATTTCGGTTGCAGCAGTGAGTTTATATAAAGATACTCTTAATACGTTATAAGAACCTCAGACTACATCATGAGTGAGTAACGTAACAAGCAGCCGCAAGAATCTTTGTTCCACCTTTAAGTGAGGGTCTGCTCATAAGTATAAAATAATAGCTTACAGAATTGCATAAGATTCTTTTATACCAACAATAGTGAATGCATTCATAAGTACAGAACTGATTTTGTGTCCTTAGGGGATAAAAGTGTGGGTTGGGAAATACTGGGAGCTGAGAATATTTAGTAAAATTTTTTCCCCACAATGATTTAACTAATGGCGGTCTCCAGACCGCATGGTCAGAACAAAGGACTGGACCCACCACTGAGTGGAGGTGAAATTGGTAAAACAGGTTACTGAGAGGAGAATTGTTTGAGGTAACAGCATTAAAATGAAGCGCGAAATTAAAGCTGGGATTAAGGAGGCAGTGCTCCATTTTTCTTAAACTTAAAAAAAAAAAAAAAAAAAAAAAAAAAAAAAAGCACATGGTTTGTGAACAATAGGCTCAGGGGCCATTTTGCACGTGTCCCATTTACTGCGCATGCGAGGGCGCCATTTTGAATCACCTTCAAGCTGGGGCACAGTGCCTCCATCATGTGGCCAAATATAGGAAGTGCACTATTTCACAAAATTACTGCCAACAAAAACTTAAAATCTTAAGAATAAATCTGGAACTTTATCTCTCTGGTTGAAAGGAAGGCTTTAAAATTCCATGCATGGTGAAAAAACAAAAGACCTCAGGGACCTGCTAGAATGCAGGTTTGCCCAAAATGAGGCAAAGCGTACCCGTTCGGCTTGGAGAGATGAAAGGTTCAATTTTAATTGGGCAGAAGGAGGTTTACAATAAAACTGGAGAATAAGGAGATTTATTCCTCAACAAAACTAGGAAATCCTAGGTGGACACTATATAAAGGTGAGAGAATTTAAATGAAAAATTGCAGGTTGGTATAGATAAGTAAATATATAAATGAATTAAATTATAAATACAAAAATAATTAAATACAATAAACTAAAATGAATGAATGAAGTAAATAGGAGTTATTGTTGTGGAGATGAGAGTGGGCAGAATATGGAAAAGGAAATTTGTTTTTGAAGAAAATTGAAAACTGATGAAATGTTAAAGTTTTGTGCAGGACGCAAGACAAAAAATTATGGAGAAACGATTGGAGGAAGAAAAAATGTAAGAATGAGAGACTTATGCTGCAACGGTGAGAACAAATGCAAAATAATCAATAAACACGATATAACAGAGAAGGACAAAAACACGCTGTTTAATAGCTTGTTTCTCTCCATTAAATTTGAGACAGTGTTGGCTGTGGACGACCCCTCCCCCAGCAGCTGCCTCCTCCTTCACGCCATCAGTGACCCCCCTCTTCCTTCCACTTCGCTGTCCCACTCCAGCAGTCAAGAAAGCAACACAATGGATCAAAAGAGGAACAATTGAGCACACCAGCAGAGTGAGTCCTCACACATCTGATATTGTATAGTATTCCTGTGTAACCAGTTGACACTGATTAACACCTATATGAAATGTCTCTAGCCTGTAAGCCCGGCTCCCTGGGTTCGGCACTATCCTAGACAAGGGCTAGATGGTTGACAAAGGTCCCAATCACAGATCAAAAGAAAGGAAGGGAGAAATTTGCCAGATGGGTCAAACAAATGCAGGACAGAGGAATGTTCGCAGGATGTGAAAACAGCCCCCCCCACCAGGGAGACCTAGCTATACAGTATTGTTGCCTTCCATATCAGAGATGTGCCAAGACCACATACTGAGCAGACACAATACATGACCAATCTTCAAAAAAGCCATACCCATGCCCCATCTAAGTTGACCTGTCAGTATCAGCTGCATGACCACAGGAGGTCAGAATAGTCAGAGGCCCCCGTGGGACTAATACTTCCTATGTTAAGCAATTTGGCCACTGAGCTCAAACACCCACAAGGGCCCCCAAGGGGTCCCCCAAAATTAGCAACACAACAGGTATCCTTCCCTACAGGATGTTGAAAAAGAACCGGCTTTGATATTAAGCCGTTCTGTTTCAAGGGGGGAGAGGTCAAGATGAGAGGTCAAGACAGGAACAGATAGAAAAGTTACTAGTCCACTAAGGTTTGAAGGCTACATTAAAGGAATAGAACAATGTATCAAGGAAGAGGAATCCAACGGGGTCAAATTAAACAATGGCTCCTCTGATTGCACAATTCAACATAAATTATCCAAAAAGCGTGATGGCTGAAGCTGCAGCTTATATTGCTCACCCATGCTCCATCTAAGAAACATCTAATAAAACAAAGGCTAGCATCTAAGACCAAAATCTGAAAATTTCTTGACGCTTGAAAGGTCATTATTCCACTGAATATCAGGCAGTGGGAACTTTTGCTACAAGAAAACTAGCCACCTAGTGACCAAGAGAAATGAGGCAGGTTTAGGGCTCCTTAATATTTAAGGGCCAATACATATTTGGAGGTTCCCAGACCCTCCTAACTGTATTTTTTGCACATCTCTACAAATCTGGTGAAATCTAATAACATTGTTAAAGACTTGCAATAGACATTTTAACTTAACATAAGATTTGAGCATGGAGGTGCAAAATATGATAAAAATGCTGATTTACAATCACAAGTTAAGACAAGGGTTGAAAATTTATGCAAAAAGGTATAAGGGTAAAGCTGCAAGGTTTGGAGGAAATTGCACAATTGAGGAAATTTGCCAAATATTACAAAATGTCACAAATTCCTGAAAAGGAACTTGCAAATTTACAAGGAAAAGATCTAAAATTTGTTAGGAGAAAATAACTATTAAGAGAAAAGGTTGCAAAGTTAGAAGGGAAGTGTTTAAATTTGAGAAAAGCTGTAAGCTTACATGAAAGCCACATTAAAATAAGATGAGCCTTTATTGGTCCCACAATGGGGGAGATTCTAGGATTGCAATGGCACAGGGATAACAACACTTAGAGCAATAATTTAAAAGATAAGAAAATAAGAGGAGTGAATATACATATGTACACATAAATATAAATACACGGTGCGGAGCATTACAGATTTCCTTACACTTTGTATGGAGATGGGGGATGGCAGCGTAACAAGGGTTATGGTTTGGGATCATCCAGAGATGAGTAAAAAGCATTATAGAAGACGATGAATTAAAACAAACACAACCAGAGTAGACTAGAGAAACAAGATAATTTGGGGTAAAAACAGCAAACACTCGGCCGAATAGACTCAAGAATGAAGCATATACATACATATAGCTGTGTGCACACCAGCCTTATCCAAGGGATCATCATAGAGCACGCACAGAGCGGAGGTGGAGCATGAACAAGGCTTTAATGTCCTGTGCACATAGATCTGCAGCTCTGGCACACACAAGACAACCAGTGTAGCTTGACAAACAAACCAGCGGTTCACACCCGCATGGTCTGTGTGTCACATGGTTAAGTCCTGATTTAAATGTTATTTAGAATTGTTTTTGGAGGCTAATGAAAGCTCTATATTTTTGTATCTAAAATTGTTATAGTTTTGTAGGCATAGTGTTAGTTCATCTGGAGGTTATCTGTTCAGAAGAAAAAGACAGAAGACTCCACCACACCAAGATACAGATGACTCTGTTAAACTTAAGTTTTCATAATAATAAGCAGACGTCTTAGTGTAATACATTCCTTGAAAGGCAGATGTTCAGACCCAGCGGCATTATTTAATTCCAAAACAAATTCAAAAGGTCAGTAATTAAAAGGCATCCAAGGCCAGGGTATAAATCAAGAGATGAATGTTGTCACAAAACAGAATTTTGAATTGAGCCATGTTGGTTTATTTATAAAGCTGACTTTTCAGAATGAAACCGATCACTTTTATGTGCAGGATCTTGCATGGAGCATTAGCTGTGGACAGTAGTCAGGAGTATGAACGACGGGACAGTGAACAGAAGGAAGTTCCAATACTGAAAGAGATTATAGATGTGAGATGTTTCATCAGCTAGTCCAGGGAAAGGTGAAGTCTTGTACACAGATGGATAGTGGTTGGAAAAGAATTGAGTGAGTGTTTCTGATGGGAAAAAGTACTTGGGGGAAGAGAAGAAGAACGGTGGATTTAGCAAGTGTAGAAAATATTTCTGATGTTGAGATGGAAATGGAAAAAGAAATTAAAGCAGAGCATGTCTAACCAAAGAAAATAAAGATCCACGTAAGATTTGCAGCTGTAGCTTTAAAAACCAAACAAACAGAAAACCAACAATAAATAAATTAAATTTTTGGCTAAGAGTGTCAGGAAGAAGGCACAAATGCAGGCAACCATCTTAGATGTTTCCAAGTACTTAAAGCAGCAATGAGACATTAGGTGTCCATTCTTTCAGTGCATTTCCTTAATTGTGAATATTAACATTAGTTATGTTCCTCCCCAACAGAGGGTATGCATTTGATGTTACTCACCACATAATGGTGTGATATGTGATATATGATACATCATATTTCAGGAATATGACAGTAATGAGGAATGTGATTTTTTCCTGATTCGGCGGTGGCCAAGCTGGGTCAGGGTAAACTACATTCACTCCACACTTTACCAAGGAATATATAAAATGAGGCATTCAAGAAAATTTAAATCAAATTCTAATTAGGCAAAACGTCCACCTTTCGCTTGACTGAAAGTGTGACACAACTTTTAATCATTTATTTAAATTCAACTGGACAAACTGATCTTATTTATCAATGCTGAAGCATATCAAAATGCACAGGGGGTTATTTTGTTTTTCTTAAATGAAATTTGTAAACTAGTTAAGCTGTGACTATTGAAACCTTATTGAACAGAACTCTTGGAAGACAAAGGTCCACAAGGTTCAATTACAGTAGTGCAGACAATATCTGTTGGCATGGTGGAGAGTTAATCTTATCCCATCTTGTATTAATTAGGAAAATTAAATGTAGACTTTGAAGCAGTTCCTTTCTTGACTCAATGTTGGAAATCTAGATAAGAAGGGAAAAGAAAATTTGGAGAAAAACTGAACTTATTTATGGAATGGCTGACACAAAGGGAGCCTGAGGCTCCCCATGAATCTGTTTCTCTTATAAAAGGAAGCCAAGAGGACGAGGGGGGAGGACAGCAAGGAGGAGGAGGAGGAGAGAGCACGCCCCACAATGGCCGCTGCTGGCAGGAGAGGGGTCCACCTCCACCACTGAAAACTGGACTGCATACTTAAAGACTAGAACAGATAAGTGGACTCACTTCTACACGTATGCAGAAAATTAGCAAAAATTAAATTATTGCATGTAAAGTAAGAATTCTGGGTAATGACGTACAGGACTCTGAGTCAGAAAAATAACGATCAAATTCTGCAAATGACAAGCTACCAGTAGAACACCTATCAACATCTGTAAAATTAGCATTGTACCCAATGTACTATAGGCAATTGAATGGATCTGATCCAAATTGTGAACTACCATCATTTGTAAATCCATCCTCTAGATTGGTCATAAAATTAGACTGATAAACAAGGAAATGTGTGGAAGCATCCATTGTCCTAACTGAAGAGGATAAGAGACATTTCAACCAATGGGGGGTTCCACACATCCCGCTGGTTAGACCCAAACACATGGATTGGAAAATGCTGGACATATTGTCATCTCTAGTGCAGAATAGAGCCATCCATGGGAAACCAACACCTGACCTTAACATAGAATATTCTCCCAAAATAAAACCATAAGCATCAGCACAAAAGGCGGCACAAAGATGCCCAGAAATCTCCTATATGACCAATCTTAACATTAACAAATGAGGGGATGAGGAAAATTTGAATCAAATTCCAAATTGGTTTTGGTAAAGGGATAACCAAATGCAGAGTACGACACTATAGGCCATATATTCAGAAGCCCAGAAGGGCGTTAACAAATGCAATTTTCCACAGTGGGAGTCGTCAGCAAGTCTTAGACCAACTGCTGGGTCGAGAGGAAGAGCTGAGGACCCCAAGACGAAAGATGATGACGAGGAAGACCATTCTGCCATCACAGATTATTTGTAAACACAGTGTGCTAATGATAATACATAAATCATACATAGCTCACCACACGGATGTAGGGGTGTGAGACTTATAGGGTTCTTGCGTTATTTATCTCCATCATGCTAATTACGGTTAGGTAATCTGAATAAGCGAGAAGGTTAGAAGCTCTGAATACAACAATGCATGGATATGGATGTCTCCTAATGTTGAACAATATTGTTTACTACCTACCCACTGAACATATAGGTCCCATCACCCAACACACATCACAACACAAACACCACATGCAGATTTCATATAGTCAGCAATCACACACTCAAGGCTACTGGGAGATAACTTACAACAACACATAGATAACTACAGATGTAGTGAATAAGGATAAAACTTTACAAGCTCCATGCATTGTGATGGCAACCCCTCAGACCATTATTGGCCCTGCCCCAGCTGAGCCCTTTGTATCGGCACTTGATCAAAGGTGTAGGGTACAGGGAAGATGCATGCTGGAGAGCACCAGACCATCATGACGTGTGCCTGCGACATAGAAAAGGTCGTAGGGCGAGTGACTGTATGACTTCAGTCCCCAGCAGAAGAATGGACTGGTACCCGAACGTGTCCACCGCACCTCCAGCATCCAGGGTGGAGCCAGGAGCTCGAGACTTACCAACACCAGCATGTTCACCTCTTTCCAGCGACAGGGGGGTGGCATCCCTGGGACAGCATCACTGAGCTGTTCACTGGCTGGACTGGATGTTACATACCCTCTGCTGCACCCACCAGACTGTCCTGTAGACCTCATGGGATGAGGTGTGCCTCTGAGAGCGGGGACACAGTTGTTTCGTTCCTGTGTCACCAAGATGGAACTGTGCTCCACAGCTGCAGATACGGGAAGCAGACACAGAGGAAGGTCGAACCTCTGTCGCAACCGTGTGATGAGTGCAGCTGAATGATGTGAGCCCTGGCAAGGGTTAACCGGTGGACAAAGGTTTTGTGGACCGATTCTATTCGACCCTATGACCCCTACATGGTCCACTCCACTGGACAAAGAACAATGATCATGAGGAGACCTCGAGGAGGGTACAGGACCTGGTGATTGCACTGTCCCTGTCAAATAAACTAATCTACTACTACTACTACAGTTCATCTCTTAGACATCGCTGCACCGTGCTAAGGTGTCCACAAGGGGGGAGGCACGGGTAGCAGAACCAATGGTGCAAGCCTCTTGGGTTGACACACAATGCAGGGACCTGCCTTATTCACCATCTGTTAATTGCTAGAGTCTCTCACACCATACATGGTTGACATGATAAAATCATGTCAAAGGGGGGATTGAAAGGGTTAATGTATAGTTAGTGCCAGAATAATAATTCTGTAGGTGATCTCCCATTATGCTCTACACATATTCCATACAAATTCTGTTTGCATGCTTATGAACAAGTACGTTATGGTATATTGATAACAGGAATGAGACAAAGGTATAGAGCCCTCTCTGTCTTTTCTCTCTCTCTTTTAAGTCAGGTCTTTAACATTAGATACACACCCAAACCCAACACCCACGCACACTGTTGATAGCACATTCTAGAATGAAGAGGCGTGTTCAGTGGATGGCCTGTTCCCGCCATAGGTAGATTAGCCAATCAGATAGTCGCGTACAAGCCCATCCCATTGTACTGGCTCGCCCAACCCGAGGGGATAATTGTAACCTGCACCCGGGAGTCGGGGTTCAGTCTGACCACGCTCCAGAGGGAGCTGCGTCACGCTGCACCCAGCGCTGCTTGCTTTACATGTGACTTCTAAATAAATGTACCATCCTTTAAATTGAAGAAATCTCCGGTTTGTTCTTGGACCTTTCAATCAAAGAATCGGGTATTTTTCTAACACCCCCACAGAGTCCAAAAAACAGAGAACACAGTTTGTAGGACATAACCAAAATCCACGGCCCCAAACCAAAACAAAATGGGTAAGGTGACCTGTAAAAGTCCCAGGGCCACTGGACCAAAAAAACAAGGTGGGTTGGGTGGTCTTCCAGAGTCCCAGAGCCACCGGACCAGACAGCAAGGTGGGTCGGGTGGTCTTTCTCTGTTCAAGAACCACCAGAACAATGAACACGGCGTGTCGGGCAGCCAACCAAAGTCCATGGGCCAACAGACGGGAGAAAACACACAAGCCCCTTGCCCAGAAGCTGACAAATGAGGCTTTTGCTCTGAACATAACACACAAACCCCTTGTTCAAAAGAAAACAACATATTGGCCTCTTGCCCTGGAGATGGCAATACAAAACTTCAAATTCAGGAGATGACAACATGGACATCTTAACCTCAGGAAATGATAACATGGACATTTTACCTACAGAAAATGGTAACATGGAACCTTTAACCTCTGGAGGTGTCCACATGGAACCTTTAAACTCAGAGAATGGTAACATGAAACCTGTATCCACAGGGGATGATAATGATGATGCAGAAACTTGAATGTCAGAAGTAAATGGCATGAGAGCTCCCTGTCCTGGAGAACCCCAATTGGGAGCGAAACTCAAAAGACAACATTGAAACTTTGTTTTGGAGACCACAGAGGAGCCTTCTGCCCTTGGAAGAACAACATAGGAATCTTTAGCTCCAGGGATACTGGAATTCTCAATTCTGAACATATTAATTCAGGGCTTTCTCGTTCAAAAGAAAACATGGAAACCTTAAACTCCAGAGATGATAACAAGGAAACCACAAACTCAAGAGATGGTAACATAGACATATCAACCTCTGGAGATGGTAACACGGATATTTCAACCTCTGGAGGTGATAGCATAGATATTTCAACCTCTGGAGGTGATAACATAGACATTACAACCTCTGGAGGTGATAACACAGACATTACAACCTCTGGAGGTGACAACATGAACACTTTAACCTCTGGAGGAATGGCTGGAGGTCTCCTGACCTTGGGAGGAATAGCTGGAGGTCTCCTGACCTTGGGAGGAACGTCTGGAGGTCTCCTGTCCTTGGAAGGAATGTCTGGAGGTCTCCTGTCCTTGGGAGGAATGGCTGGAGGTCTCCTGATCTTGGAAACATCAGCTGGAGGTCTCCTGACCTCGGGAACATTGGCTAGGGGTCTCCTGACCTCAGGAACATTGGCTAGAGGTCTAATGACCTTGGGAACCTCGGCTGAATCTTTGTCCTCCAGTGACCCCATCCTCGACATGGTCACCTCAGATGATGGAGGGAAACAGGAGGTCAGTGAGGCAACACCACAGTCATTAACAGCAGAGACTGGTGGGGAGGGCTTGGCAGCTGATGGAATCTGTACAGGGGTCCCCCCATCAGGAGCAAGGCGAGACTTTTCAAAAATGGTATTTGAACATAAATGAAAGGGTACGTGCCTTAACGCCTGATCTCCTGTCACCGGGGTGACCACCTCAGAATCAGAAGCTGGAATGATGACAGGCTGAGCAGGAGCGTGCACCTTGGGCTGAGCTGGAACAGGAGCGTGCACCTCAGGCTGAGCAGATGACAGCATCTCACTAATCTCAGGAGTGAGTGGTGCACTGAATTCAGAATCAGGCCAAAACAGAGGGGGTTTTAACTCATCAAACTGCAGCAGATGAGTCTTAAATTCAGTGACCACTAGTTGCAGAGACCCCAGTTCCGAGCCCCACAATGATATGCGAATGCCGACCTCGTTGACTGCTGACAAGAGCTCGCCAGCCTCAGGAACCAATGATGGAGGCAAGCCAGCCTTGACTGCAGATGATTGAGGAAGGTCGGTTTCAAGAGCAGGCTGTTGAAACGTGCAGACCTCAGGTGCTAATGGTTGGAGCGCGCTGACCACAGAAGCTGAAGATGTCAACCGATCAGCGATGAACTCAGACAACGAACACTGATCAGGGACGAACCCACACGACGCAGGCTGATCGACAGAGAATCCAGCAGATCGACCAAGTGCAGGCCCAGACGATGCAGGCTGGACCCCCTTGAGCCCAAACATCCGGGAATCCATCTCCAAACCAGCCTCTTCAGATGGTAAGCTCGGGAGAAAGGAGATGGATGGTGCAGGTAAGGGGGGTATGGCAGAAGACACCAGAAGAGAGCGCTCAGTGGTAGTGGTTGGCTGAGACCCCCCTTCCGGGAACAGGACAAGACCCTTCATTAAATGGTGTTAACAAATGAAAAGGTACTTGCTCTTGATCCCAATCTGCTGCTGCTGAAGTGCCGGGCAACTCCCTCAGGTCAACTGCTGAGATCGTCTGGTGAAAAGCTAGGGCGGTTGGAGCTGAAGGTGGGGTGGAAACTTGGTAGGAATGGTGAGACTTACTCCATGCTTTTCCACTGCGGTCCTGGGTGGTGAGGTGGACCGTGGGGCCCTGCAGATGGGGAACTACTGTACCCACGGGAACACCCTCAGATGCTGGGTGTGTTCTAACTTCTTGGCTGCTGCCATCCACAGCCCGTCCTTTGCTGGGTCGGAGGAGCGATGGGCCGCGGCGATTATCCTTTTTACCCCATTCATGGCATGAAACTCTCCCTGCATTAGCATTACACATCCGGCCATAGCTGAGCAAATCTAGAGTCCGCTGGGTCCTCACTGGTGACGTACTAATGTCAGAGTACCCCTCCGGGGCTGAATTCAGACCCAAACACTGGACTTAGGTTTGCAGGATTTAATCAAAACTCAAAATAATTCATGACAAATGACGGACTAAGGCAAAGACAGAAATAATAAACTGAAACCCGAAGCTGCGGACAAGGAATAAATACATAACCAAGGAAGGACATGATAACCCTAAAAATGAAAGTAACAACAACAACAACAACAACAACAACAACAACAACAACAATAATAATACAAAACTACCCAAGGAAAACCAAAAGTGAGGATGTGAGTTTAGGCTCATGCCCTAAAACAAGGAATATAATTTAAAACACAAAATGAGGATGTGAGCTCAACCCACAATTTGACAGTGACGTACGGTCAGGGGAGGCAGGTGAGGCAGAGCCTCACCTGTTATCATGAAGAAATAAAAATTAAAGAATTATAAATATATTATTATTTATCCACCACGTGGTGCGGTGGAACAGTGGTTAGCACTGCACCAGCACAGCAACTCACCCTTGGCCATGGGATTCCTGGTTCGATCCCAGCCCCTGACCAACAGTGATCTGTGTGGAGTTTGCATGTTCTCCCCGTATCTGCGTGGGATTTCTCTGGTTTCCTCCCACAGGCCAAAAACTTGCAAGTTAGGTTAATTGGAGACTCTAAAGTGGCCCTAGGTGTGAATGTGTGTGTGAATGGTTAAGGGATAGCGCCGTACTGTGGCTGCTTCATCCATCCAGGTGGATGCCCTCAATTTCCCCTCTGGGGATCAATAAAGTACACAAAATCAAAAAATCAAAAAATTTGTATTGTAGGTCTACCTGTAATTTTTGAATGATTTCAATCAGTTCAACAATATTTATATATTTAAAACTGCCGAATCTACGGATTTCGTGTTCAAATACAAGGGAGAGAGGCCAGGTGAAGTAGCAACAAACGCAGCCTTAAAGGATTGCGCAATCCTTGACGGCCCGGTTAGAGCTCGTGCAAGATGCACATTTCTGGTGACAGCTCTGTCTATGTCAAAATGTAATAATATTTGTAGGAGCTTTTATTGTGTGTCCTCCTTGTCCATAGTCTATGTAATGTAGTTAATGTGTGTATAACATATTTAGTCTTTTTAATCTGATATAATACTTTAGTTAAAAATCACAGTCAGAGGCTGCACAGTACTGTTGCTCCAAGGGGGGGGGGGGGGGAGGCTTGAGCACCACAGGCACAGGAGTTTGTCCTGGTTTGTGCTTGTTGCTCGTCTTCTACGCTGAGGCTAAGCACCAAGAAAGTCAAGTGTACGAAGTACCCCGTTTCTGCTTCTATTTTATACAGACTGAAAATGGAAGATTTTATAGCTAAACTTAAAAAGAATTCTCAAAATTGGACTTTCAATCAAAAACTGGCAGTAATTTCGACTGAGACAGAGAGACTTTTAAAACTAAAAGAAGACAAGGAGGACTTTTACACCAAAGTCATTGAGATATTTGTCCAGAGGGATAAGCAGATGGATTTCATTTACAAGTAAAGGTAAGACCATGCATACTTGTTTTATATACTTGAATTTGTATTGAATTGTGGAGCTACAGGGTGCACAGCAAATGCGCTCTCTGAGCCATTATAATTTTAGTTTTTCCTTGGCCTGAAACAAGTAGTCTATAATCAATTTTGGGCCCCCAAAATTTGTCTGTAAAATAATTTAATGCATTTTATTTGTGTAGCCAAGGGTCTTTGCACTTTGTTTACATTCAGGCGAGTTGAATGAAATGAAAACATGGAGGCATGGAGTTAGTCAGCAGAACTTTAAGTGCCTTTCTGCAAAACAAAAGCAACTGGAGTGTACTATTATTTCTGCTTCTTCCCTTCACACTAAAACCTCTAGACATGCATTGCAGAACTGAACTTAAATTCACTGTGCATTCTATCAAGAAGCAATTCAGTAAAATGTCTCAGTGTTTTGTTAATAAATTATTTATATAATCAGATTTTATAATGTACAATTAGCAGATCACAAAACATGCAAACTATCAATTGAAATTAAATTCAAGCTTATGCTATTGTGTTCATATATTTGTAAATCTGACTATGAAATACCACCCGCAAACCTCACAGCATGTTAAGGCTTTGAATCTTTAGAAGTCACACGATTCGATTCCGATTTTTGGGGTCACAATTTGATTCAGAATCAATTTTCGATTCAAAACGATTTTTGATTCACATTTGTCTCTCAGTTCAGCTCAACAACCAACTAATCTCAGGAGAAAAAACCCACTGCACTGCAAAAATGCTGAGGTAAGCCTGAAAGCAGAGTACAGTGTGTTGATGCTTTGTGGGGTTATATTAAAATTTGCAACCGATGTCGAATAAAATACTGTTAAATGAAAAAGTAGGCTTAGGTTCGTAACTGTAGTAACTGTTTTTTTTATTTCTTGAAAACTTGTGAGTTTCAAAAATGAAATTGTACACGAGCGAAATAAATTTTGAAAATTTTCCTTTTCAGCATATCACAATTGCTAACAGCTTTTACACAGTGTGTAGGTTTGGTCGCCCTCCAGCATTTCATTAAAAACAAAAGTAAATTCTATCACAAATACTTTGAACATCCGTTTAAATAGTAGTCCTACCTGACTGTATGCAGTCAATGTACAGTTACCTATACAGTAACTTAATGCAATGAACACATTCAGTAAGAACTGAATGCAACTGATAAATAAGTAGCATTAATTTTAAACCTGCACAATTATAAACTTAAGTATCTAAATTCTTCAGAGACTTAAAAAAAACAAATTAAAGTTATAAAACAAAATAAAGTGCTGTTACAAGTTTTCATGATTTTTTTTTCCGTTCAGAATTTGCTGGGAGTTTGTTAAAGTGGTGCAGTGTGTGTTGTTCAGCAGAACTTAGAACTTTTTCCACTTCTTTCAACTCTGGGTGATTATATGGTCATGTCCTTTGCCTGGTGAAGCTTCTCCAGTAAAAGGTAAAGTAAATGCAATAATTTAAAACAAACAAACAAACAAACAAAAATAAACTTCCATCCAGTGTTAATTTTGTCAACTGAAACTATATCTATTTTTTTCATCCATTAAAGCTAGAAATTAAACTAAAATTACCATTTATGCATTTTACTTTTGACACCTGATTTGAGTCCAGATTTATTGTGATGGCTTTATTTTTAGAGTTTTATTTTAGTCTGTTCTGTAACAGTTCCTGTCTGCCTCTCTCTCTCCTCACTGATTGAGCACCTCTCCCAGCAGCTGTAATCATCACCTGCAGCCAATTAGTGGGGTAGTACAAGTAGGACGCTCTCACTCCCCTCTCTCTGGTTGTTTGATTCTCATCCTGCCTGCAGCCTGCTTTGTGATATCCTGAGTTCATGTTTTGATTTATTCTGCCAAGTTTTGACCCTTGCCTGCCTCTTGACCCTGAGCATGTCTGTGTTTTGAAATTATCTGCCTGCTCTGTCCTTGCCTTCCGTGCTCTGACCCTAGCCAGCCTGTTTCGAATTTCTTGCTGCTCCATTTTTTCTTTATTCTGACTGTTTCATCCGACTGCTAGCTAGTAAGCTACGCTGTGTGATTCTCCTGCGTCGGCAGCGTCAATGTGTAATTGCATATCACGAAGCAACAATACGTGTCATGTGACGGGACCCCGGCACCGCAAAATAAATAAATAAATAGATAACTAAATAAATAAATCAATTCTTAATTATTGTGATTCAGCTCTGGATCGTGTAAAATGAGAATCTAGATTCTCATGTGAATCGATTCAACCCCCCCAACACCCCTACTGCATGTCACTGTTAAACTATTTTAGTGGTGGGTGCATTAATCAAGTTAATTGCAATTAACTCAACACCCCATTGATCAAAATCAAGTTTTTGATCCTGATTAATCGCAATTAATCACGGAATGAAAAAAGCAGAACTTTCAAAATGTTTGCATTGTGCAGCTTGTGCAGTTTGGATGGTGAAGCTTAAAACAGAGATGCATGAAGCACAATTTTTATTTAGTTCTGGATGTTCAAATCAGTTTGCTGGAGTGTTGCAGTCATACTACATGGACATATTAATCAATCAAAACTTTATTTATATAGCACTTTTCATACAAAAATTTGTAGCACAAAGTGCTTTACAAATATGGACCATATCGATACACTATCCCGACCTGAACACTGGCGAGAACAGGAGAGGCTGATGAAGAGGGTTAACAGCTAAGACAAACCCTAGGTGAACATTAGGGGTGGGAGAAATAATTTTTCTGATGCAACTCGATGTAGACGTGAACAATTCTGAATCGATGCACAAATGACAAAATTCCAATTCTTAAATATGTATTTATAATGTAATTTTATGTGGCCAGAACGAGAAAAAAAAAAGCGGAACCTTAAACGTAGAAGTTGACGCCCTCCCAGACGGTATTTTGCATGATGCCCAACACTGAAGAGAGACTCTTCTTTTTCTCTGGGTCAAGTTGTATGGTGTTGCTTTCATGCTGTCTGTATGGACCGCAGATTAATAATGTAATTAAATTTACCTTACTGGAGCGGGGACCTATTTGATAGAGCATCCGCCCCACAACCGGGAGGTGTGGGGTTCAAGTCCTGGCCAGGTCATACCAAAGACCATATAAAAATGGTACTTCCCGCCTTCTAGCTTGACGCTCAGCATAATAGAATGGGGGAAGGAGAAGTTGTTTGTGGAGGTGACCCCTCTGATTCTAGATGTGATTAACAGTGTTGATAGGAGAAATGTAATTTTGTTCTACTGTACATGATAAACTGATGACAACAGAGTTGGCTTATTAACGGAACGAAAAAGCAAATTATTAAACGCGGACTATTAAACGCTGAAGTTGGTGCCTGGACAGTATTTGTCACGGTATATAAATATGTTCATATCTGTGGTTGTGGCACTCATCACTGGCACAGAACTCTTCATTTTATTTAATTATGGGTGTTCAGTTTGCTGGAATGTCGCTCTCATCATATATGAATATATGGACCTTAGGTTACAGTCAATGCACATGTGTTAAATACAGCTGTGGCAAGTGAGTCATTCCACCTGCACTGCTGCATTTTTTTTTAATTTTTTTTTGAGGACAGTGCAGCTGAATGAACATTGATATCAGTCAATGTAAACTTGCCAGATTGCAGCCAGTGGCTAATTTCCATCTGTTGTCCATCTGTTGTCAGTTGTTGGGTTACATTTTTTTCCTAGCCCATTCTATTACGTTGAGCACCAAGCTAGAAGGCAGAAAGTAACCTTTTTAAATGGTCTTTGGTATGACCCAGCCAGGGCTTGAACCCATGACCTCCCGGCTGAGGAGTGGATGCTCTACCACTAGGCCACCACTCCCGTCTAGGCCAAAACGTGGAAGAACTGAAACCAGGAGGTTGAAATGCTTCTATTTACTATTAGAAGTGTATATAATATTTTTTTCACAGAGGAAAAGAGTCGGAGCACACTATTAAATTCACAGCTTTTGTGTTAATACTAACACAGCACTTCTGTGTCTGACTCTGAAGAAGACACACAGTGTTTGAAACATTGTTACCTCCACCACGGAAGTAATGCAATTGAGGTGGTTTGTCTGTCTGTCTGTTGTTAGCAGGATTACACAAAAACTACTGGACGGATTTTGATGAAATTTCCACCACAGGTAGCCCTTGGAACAAGGATGACACCATTAAATTTTGATGATGATCTAAGACTGCATACCTCCACCAAGGACCTTGTTTTTATTTGTGCAGCAGGGTTACACAAAAACTACTTGATGGAGTTGGACGAAATTTTCTCCAGCGGGGGTTTTTAGCCTAGAGACGAACCCATAGCATTTTGGTGATGATCCGAGAGTGCATAACACCAAGTCTCTTATCTTCTCACTGTGTTAGCACCAATACTCCAAAACTACTGGATGGATTTGGATGAAATTTTTACCGGGGTGGTCCTTGGGCTAGAAACAAACCCATTACATTTTGGTGATGATCCAAGAATGCATACCTCCACCAAGGCTCTTATCTTTGCACAGTGTGTTTGCAAGAATACTCCAAAACTACTGGATAAACTTTAATGCAATTTTCACCATAATTGGCTTGTGGCCTACACACGAACCTATTACATTTTGGAGGTGATCCATGAGGGACAGAAGGAGCCTTGGCGGAGGTATGTGCTTTTCTAGTTATTTATTATTATTATATATTATGCACTTGATAAATGTTATTGCATCTTCAATTCACTGCCACATGTGAATTAGAACAGTTAAAAAGGATATAGCAAACAAGCTCTGGCAACAATCAGGCATATTTATATATCATCATCATCATCATCATAGCAGTCTGTTGGGGGGCGACAATGACTGTTTCACTTAGGTCTGATCAGATTTCTCCACTCAGCTCTGTCCTTTGCCTTCTGCTGCCAGGTGCTCCTGACCTTGTCAACCCGGGCGACGTCCGAGCTGGAATGTGTTGCTTTCTGACTGACCATTTCATGAAACTGCTTGCAAAGTATTTGAGTACCGCTAGCTTTTAAAGTGTTAATTAATATGCAATGTCCCAAAAAATTAAATAAATTGAAAGCACCAAAGTGCTGATGCCTCGGTGCCAGAGCCTTGGTGGAGGTATGCATTCTCGGATCATCATCAAAATGTTTTGGTTTCTCTCTAGACAAAGACCACCTCTGGTAAAAATTTCATCCAAATCCACTGAGTAGTTTTGGAGTACACGCATGCGCAGTGAAAATAATCTGCAGTTCACATGTCCGTACTGTCGGCGGCAGCCAAGAGCCACCAAACTGATTTGAACAGCTGCAATCCAAACAAAAGAAAAGCACAGTGGCAGATGTTTAAATGGCGGAAGCGATGGAGGTACATGAACACGCAGTGGCCTCCCTTCTCTATTCATGTTTTGTGCCATTTAGTGTTGTTTAAATTACACCCGAGTGTACATATATTCATGTGTTTAATGTACATATATGATGCTGCGCACAAGCTACAGTCGCCACAGCCTTCTGGGGATAAGGAATATGTCCAAACATTACATCCTGGATCAGCACGTTTACAGAGGAACTCCGTGGCCTAGGTCTTCTCCACCAGACATCCACACCCCGGGACTCGACTGCTGTGTCTCATCCCAAATGGAGATGCCATAAATGGTGTGAGCGGCGACAAAAGAGAAGTAAATGCGGAGGTATCCAAATGAAGCTAACCGCTAGCCCACACAGACTCCCGATTCCTTCCCTCATTCTGGCCAACGTATGTTCACTTGACAACAAAATAGACCACATACAGCTCCTTAGAACTACGCAACGTGATCTGCGGAACTGCTGTGTTTAGTCGTGAGTCTGCATCATGTTATGTCCACAAACCTGGTATTGAGGAGACGAACGAGGAGGTTGCACTTGAACTGAGCTTTATTATGAACTCTGCACATTGCATGATATACAGAAACATGTGGAGCTGCCCGGGCAAAAGAGAACCCCAGAAGGTGGACGCCCTGTGTAACAGGGTGGTGTGATGACGCAATGGGAAGGCAGCGTCATGGATGGATGGACAGGATGGAAAACACCCTGTGTGGTACCCGTGCCAAAGACTCTGCACCCCAAGGACCTGAACAGCTACAGACCAGTGGCCCTCACATCACACCTAATGAAGACCCTGGAGAGGCTGCTCCTTGCCCACCTCCACTCCCTGGTTGGACCAGCAATGGACCCACTTCAGTTTACCTACCAGCATGGCATCAGGGTGGAGGATGCAGTGATCTTCCTCTTATATTGTTCCCTGTCCCACCTGGGGGATGACACGGAGTACAGAGCACTTATCCAGGACTTTGTGGACTGGTGCCTGCGGAACTGCCTCCAGATCAGTGCGAGGAAACCAAAGAACTGGTGGTGGACTGCCACAGGCCTGGACAATCCCCCACAGCACTGGTGAAGATCCAGGGAACAGACATTGAGATGGTGACATCTTACAAGTACCTGGGTGTTCACCTGAACAATAAACTGGACTGGTCACACAACACCAATGTGCTCTACAAGAAGGGGCAGTGCAGGCTGTTCTTCCTGAGGAGACTCAGGTCTTTTGGAGTGCAAGGGGCAAACCTGAAGACCTATGATTCTATGGTGGCATCAGCCATTACGTATGGAGTGGTCTGCCGAGGTAGTGGTATCACGGCAGCCAACAGGAAGAGACAGAATGAGCTGATCAAAAAAGCCAGCTCTGTTCTGGGGTGACACCTTGACCCGGTGGAGGAGATAGGAGAGAGGAGGATGGTGTCTAAGCTGTCATCTCTGCTGGAGTCCAAGTCCCACCCCATGCGGGACACGCTGAATGCACTGAGGAGCTCATTTAGTGGTAGGGTGTGCCATCCTAAGTGCTTGAGGGAGAGATTCCGCAGGTCCTTCCTACCTATGGCTGTCAGACTGTATAATCTAAATACTGCTAATAGAGGGCGAGAACTCTGCACAATAGAGATTGTCCCCTCCAATACACAACTAAGACAATTACAATTATTATCGAGGGTGGCAACAACACTGTTCATTCAATGTGAAATATACTGTCTGGGTCGATTTTTTTTTTTTTTTTACCAGCACCATAAGAAGAGGCAGCCGTAACAGAAGCAGCTCTCATGTTTTTGTGTCTTTATTAGCTTATTCTTGTATATACAGTCATGTGAAAAAATTAGGACACTCCTTTAAATACTGTATTCAGTTCTTTATTAAGAAATGTTCACATATTGATGTCTAATCTTGTTTTTATTTATATCTGGAAAAGAAAGTGATTTAATTACAGGTAAATAACAAAAATTAACTTTGTTTTACTCACTAAACAAAATATATAATCAAAAATGCGTATTCTAACTGTGGAAAAAGTTGTGGACACTTTACCACCTAATAGCTAGTGTTACTCCCTTTGGCTGAAATAACTTCAGTGAGATGCTCCTTGTAGCCATTTACCAGTCTCTGACATCGGTCTGAAGAAAGTTTGTCCCACTCCTCAACGTAGAATTCTTTAAGCTGTGAGCTGTTTGAGGGGTTTCTTGCATGTACAGCCCATTTCAAGTCACCCCACAGCATCTCAATGGGATTAAGATCTGGGCTTTGACGCGGCCATTCCAGGACTCTCCATTTCTTAGTTTTTCACCAGTCCTTGGTGGATTTACTGGTGTGTTTTGGGTCATTGTCATGTTGCAGGGTCCAGTTAAACCAGCTTTAATTTTTTTTACAGATTGTCTCACATGGTCCCCAAGCACTCTGATACACTGTAGAATTCCTGGTGGATTTTATGATGGTGAGCTGACCAGGTCCTGCTGCAGCAAAGCTTTCCCAAAACATGACAGTTCACCTCCATACTTCACAGCTGGTATGGGGTTCTTTTCCTGGAATGCTGTATTTGGTCTACGCCAAACACGTCCTCTGTTCTGGTGTCCAAATAATTCACTTTTAGAATCATCTGTCCAAAGAACATTATTCCAGAAGTCCTGGTCTTTCTCTCTGGCAAACTTCAGTCTGGCCTTCATGTCTCAGAGGGCAAAGGTTTCTTCCTTGCACACCTCCCATGCAAGTTACACTTGTGCACTCGCTTTCTGATTGTAGAGGCATGTACTTTCACATCAACAGTAGCAAGAGCCTGCTGTAGGTCTTGTGATGACATTTTTGAAGACTTCTTTTAGCAACTTGCGGTCTGCTCTCGGGGTGAACTTGCCTGGATGGCCAGACCTAGGCATGTTGGCAGTTGTTTTAAATGTCCTCCACTTGTAGACTATTTTCCAGACAGTGGAATAGCTGATTTCAATTTCTTTTGAGATCTTTTTAAATCCTTTACCAGACTCATAAGCTGCTACAATCTTCATTCTGAAGGCCTCAGACGCCTCTTTTGATCTCACCATGGTGTTCACTCTCACTTCAGCAATCAGGAACATACCAAACTAAATGTCTGAGGTTTAAAAAGGACAAGCCTCCTTCGAAATGCTGAGTAACAATGTTCTAATCATGTGCACCTGATGTGGCACACCTGTGTGTGATTTTATCCATTTTAAGTGGGAATAAATGTGGGGGTGTCCTAATTTATTCCTCATCGGAAATTGCATGTTTTTAGAAGTACATTTTACAGAAAATTTTAAAGTCTTTTCTTCAGTTTTAATTGTCTAGTTATATTACTTAAATCTCCCAGTATTGTTAAAACTGATATTAAATATCCATATGTCCAAATATGTTTAACCCCTTGCACTCTGGTCAATTTCCCTAAAAACGCCAAAAAATAATGTACCCAAAGTAAATCAAAAGCTGTTCTTCAACCCTTTGCAGCATCTTCATGGGATTGGTCTCATTTAAAAGAAAAGACTTTGAATTTTTTAGCAAAACAGTCATAATCTCTCTAAGTGCTCCTGCCACTGAGTAACAGTCATCTAAACATACTGAACTCGAAGAAAATAAATTTCGCCTGGGTGTTTTTTTGGATACAGATGCTTGCAAATAACACACAGCTGTCAGATCCGGGCTGGAAAATGCAACAGAAATGTAGAACCAAGCTCCAGCTTCCAGCTGAGGTCAAAATTTTGTAACAATACCACAAAAAATGAATATATTACACAGCTTTTTTCTTAGGTTGTTCCCAGGTGTTTTTGAACTGTGCCAAATTGTGCCAAATGGCACAGTTTGGAAAAACGTCTGTAACTTTTGAATGATTCAATATAGAAGCTTCATCTTGGGCTCTAATGAAAGGTGAAGGACTGTGTGTGTGTGTGGGGGGGGTTGTTTATTCATGAATGAATGAATGAATGAACAAACAAGCCCCCACACACAAAGAAGCATGCCACGTAAAAAATGTGTGGCTTTTTTTTTTACAAGAAAAAATAACCTACAGTGCAATAAAAATTATACTAAAATATCTGTAATGTAGAAGATAACAGCTCCCCCCCCCCCGCCCGCTACAGAGGACACATGACGGACCGTGGCCGTGTGCCGCGGTCTACTACGCACAGTTGTACTAAAATATCTGCAATAATATCTGCAATCCGCTACAGAAGAGTAGCGGGGAGGGGGGGGGGCATTCACGGTCCGGACGCGGCGCACGGACTGGACACGGTCCGTGCGCAGTCCGGACTGGACCAGTGGACACACAGTTGTAATTTACCGATCGGTCAAAAGTCATTTTGATTACAATTTTCAGGGATAAAGAATAATTTACCTTATAACACTTACCTGTCCACAACAGCAGTGTCGCTGGCGAACTTCTCTTCCTCATTGTCAGACGAACATGACGCTGATCCGCTTGTTACAGACTCGTGGTTCTGGTCACGTGACCCGGTCAAACCATAATTCCATTATTGCGGTTTTGCGCTTCCATGATTGTGGTTTTGACGAACGATTTTTCAAAACAAATAAGAACAGTAGTAAGAAAAAAAGACTGGCAAATGCATGTGTGTCACCCAGCGGCTTACACAAAACAGATTTTAGGCAAGGGACGCACGCTTTCGAACTTCTGTGCTTCAATTGGCTCGCTGTATTCGCAGCCGTTGGTAGGTGGGTCCTTCTTGCTAGGTTTTCAGTCATTGGTTCTTCAAGGTTTCAGAAACCCAATTCAAGGCTCTTATTAGTTGAATGAGAGGTCAGTCACATCTAAACCAATGAAAGCACTTCTTTGGCTTTCTGTTCGCGGCTGTGTCTGTAGTGGAAGAACGGAAATGCAGCTTTTTTTTTTTCTCAGTGCGCACTAGGAGTGTGCGTCCTAGGGCACCCTCGTGCGCCCTAGGACGCAGAGACATGACCGCCCGCGGTACACCGGAGTGCAAGAGGTTAAAAAAGCACACAGGCTTTCATAGGGTGTCCTAATTTTTTTCACATGACTGTAGTGTTTTTCTTTTCATCAGGGCTCAGTAGTAAGACTCAGATTCATGACTGGACCAAGTTTTTTCTAATTTTCTCCTGATCTTTCTTTTACTTTTCTTTCTCGGGGTAATGGAGAAGAATAGAAGTGGAGGTAAATGCATTGTTTACACATGTGACAAGCTGATTGCACTGAGGAGGCCAGCGCTGCTGCCCAGAGCAAAGCCCCTTATCCTGGATGAGCTAAAGAGGAGATGTCGTGGGCAAAGGGCTGGAGCCAAGGGAAAAGAGGAGGAGGAAGCACAAGCCATCATTATCGATGTTCATCACGGGTAACGCAAGGTCGCTGGGAAACAAGGCGGATGAGCTCAGAGCACCGGTCAGGACGCAAAGGGAATATCGTGAGTGTGGTATCATGTGTTTTACTGAGACGTGGTTACAGTCACAGATCCTGGACAACAATGTAGTGATACCTGGCTTTAAGACTATCCAGTGGGACAGGAACATTATAAGTAGTGGGAAAAGGAGGGGAGGAGGATTGGTACTTTTTGTGAATGAGAGGTGGTGTTATCCCGGACACATTTATGTAAAAGAATGTCACTGCAGCCTGGACATTGAACTGCTTGCCGTGAGTATGCAACCTTATTATACGCTGCGAGAGTTTACGTGTGCCATTGGGATTATCGTCTACGTCCCTCCGTCAGCTGATGCAGCGGTAGCCTGTGACGTCATCAGCTCCGCTATTGTCACTTTACTGGAGCAGCACCCTAACGCATTTATGGCCATCATGGGTGATTTTAACCATGTCTCACTGGGCAAAACATTACCAAACTTCCACCAGTTTGTTGATTGTCCCACCAGAGAAAATAAAACACGGGAGCTACTGTATGCCAATGTCAGAGATAGTAGTAGTAGTAGATTAGTTTATTTGACAGGGACAGTGCAATAAACATAGACAATTAATCAAAGACAATCAATCTGATGTGTTGCACATAGAGTGTATAGCTATTAGCTAATTTGCAACTCTTGTCCCTGGATGGGCTTTAGAAAAAAGAATCAAGATAAAAAATATACACAATAACCACATACATCAATGCAGAAAAATTATAAATACACAATTATAAATATTATAAATATTATAAATACACAAATATAACAGCCTGACTCACATTTAACATAAATATTATAAATATTATAAATACACAAATATAACAGCCTGACTCACATTTAACACATATAACATAACTCACATTTGCCTATTTCAGGCCTTCCTCCCTCCGTCACTCACTATAAACAAACACATTTATTCCTTCCCTTCATTCACTCTCACTTTGCAGACAAATAATTCATACATGAGTACATTCTTGTTTATTTTTCAGCCAGTTTTTAACATTTTTAGTGAATGTTTTAAAGTCCGTTATTATTTTAATTTCATTTGGCATTGTGTTCCAGATGTGACTGCCCTTTATAGAGAAAGCTGTTTGTCCAAATGTGGTTCTGCGGTGGAATATTTTACAGTTATTGTTAACAGAACTCCTGGTGGCTCTGCTGCTGTCCTGTCTTTAGACGAAACCAGCAAGTGGCTCGGGTGCTGATTTATGGAAACATTTGAACGTTAATTTCAGAAGACAGAGGTCAATGAAGCTCTCAAAACTCAATAGGTTGTATTTTTTTAAAACATTACAGTGATGCCACCTAATGGGCTTTTTGTCCAAGATTTTTAGGGTTTGATTATATAATGAACCTATATGTCTTATTGTGGAAGGGGCTGCTTGAGCCCAGACTGTCAAACAGTATGATATATGAGAAAAAACCATAGAATGCATATACAGTGCAGCTGCTTCGTAAGGTATGTAATATCTAATTAATTTAAAGCAGTTCAGATTTTTTTTTACTGTTTTTGAAATTTTCTTTATATGAAGATTAAATTTGAGTTGAGGATCTAGTACAATGCCAAGGTATTTGAATTCTGTAGCTAAACTGATGTCATGATCATGTATATTAACTTTAAAATGTTGCAGGTTACATTTTTTGATTGAAAAGCACATTGAGACTGTTTTCTGAAGGTTCAGCAATAGATGGTTCTTGAGGAGCCACTCTTGGACATCAACCATACTTGTAGACAGTACATCTGCAGCCTGTGCTGGAGTCTTGGCAGCTGTGTAAATAACTGCATCATCTGCATAAAGTTGGCATGTTGCAGCTGAGCAGTGTAACGGCAAGTCATTAATAAAAATGCTGAAAAGTAAAGGACCAAGAATGGACCCTTGTGGGATACCCATGCGGTTGTTTAAAAATGAGGATTTATCCTGGTGAACTTTTACACACTGTTCTCTATTCTGGAGATAAGATGCAAACCATTCTAATGTATTTGGGGAGAAGTTAAAAGATACCATTTTGGATAAAAGCAAACTGTGGTTTACAGTATCGAAAGCCTTTTTGAGATCTAGAAAAACAGCTCCTACCACATTACCCCTGTCCAAGGACTGTTTGACGTTTTCAATAAGGCAACAATTTGCTGTTTCTGTTGAGTATCCTGGTCTAAAACCAAATTGATGTGGATGAAGAAGTTGACTGTCTTGTAAGTAGTCTATCAGCTGTGTAGCTACAACTTTTTCAAGAACCTTAGATAGGACTGGTAAGATAGAGATTGGGCGGTAATTGCATATATCGTCTTTACTGCCTGATTTATGAACTGGTATGACGACAGCTTTTTTCCAGCCAGATGGAAATGTACTAGACCTAATGGAGAGATTAATGAGATGAGTCAGTGGTTTGATTAATATTTTGCTGTGCATTTTGAGAAAGGAGGTGCTCATATTGTAGATATCATTAGTTTTTGAGTTTGACAGTGTTTTAGCAATGTCAGAGATGCATACAGTGCCATGGCTCTACCCCCACTTGGCAGATCAGATCACAACCTGGTTCTGTTTTCACCCAAGTATGTTCCCCTTGTGCAAAGGCAGCCTGCTTACACACAGACTGTGAGGAGATGGACACAGGAGGCTGCTGATGCACTATAGGACTGGTTTGAGATGACAGACAGGGACGTACTCTGTGAACCACATGGGGTAGACATAGACAATATGACCGACTGCATCACAGAATACGTCAGATTCTGTGAAAACACAACCATACCAGCTCAGACCATGTGTTATTTCCCCAACAACAAACCATGGGTCACCAGTGACCTGAAAGTACTTCTTCACAAGAAGAGAGCTTTTAGGTCTAGAGACAAGGAGGAACTGAGGAGAGTATGGCGTGAACTGAGAGAGATGCTGAGGATGTGTAAGTACAATTACAGGAGGGAGTTGGAGGATTAACTCCAGCAAAGCAATGTGAAGGATGTTCCCATCGCTCGGTCACTGATCACACGATCCACCCATGTGCGTTTTTCTCTGTGTCTTTCGTCTGTCGTGAGAAATTACGACACCGGTGACCGGGATCTGTTGGCTGTCAAGTTAGCACTGGAAGAGTGGTGACATTGGCTAGAGGGTGCAGCTCAGCCATTCTTAGTTTGGACTGATCATAAAAATCTATAGTACATCAGGACTGCTAAATGGCTTAATTCACATCAGGCCAGATAGGCTCTATTTTTTGGCCGATTTAACTGCTTTGACCTACAGACCTGGTTCCAGGAACACTAAACCTGATGCTGTCATAGTTTGGCTGCACACTGCTTCTCTCTCTCACTAATTAATCTCATTCTCCACAGCTGTACTCACCATCTGCAAGCAAGCAACAGACTCTTTAAATAGCCCCAGCATCCTCCGCTCTTCAGGAGATCGTTGATGACTTCATGCCGCCTCTAGACGCATGTGCAGCCAGTACCTCTCCTCCATTGCCTCTGCAGAGGAAAGGGAAGTACTGTATTCACTCAACTACTGTTCCCTCTTCCCTTCTCCAGGACTCTCCAGGCAGACAGTGGACCCAACTCTGGCAGATTGGACACCTGAGCTGTGGTGGCTTCACCTGGATCCTTTACCCATAACCTGTAAGTGCACTTACCAACGTTCCCTAACCTGTCTTCTTTTTCCCCCAAGCTCGTCAGTCTCACCCCTGCAAGCACTCACCTACTCTGCTGTGACGCTGAGGATTCCAGCCATTTCTTCACTGCCCAGCTCTCTCACGGCACCTGTAAGCAAACAGCAATCATTAGTACTGTGAATAATTCCCAATAACTGCTATACTTATCATTGGTCTCCTCTCTCTCGCCATAGGGTTGCCAGACCTATCGCTGCAGCTCATTCCCTGCACATTTATCAATAAAATTATTGTTAACTCATCACCTGTTCTCCCTGTTTCCTGCTTTGGGGTCTGTCACTATTGAATCATGACAGATGCTCTCTCCAAGCAGTTTTTCCCCTGACTCACTGAGGACACCATCCACAGAGTCCTCCACAGAGTCCTCTGTGGAGGACACCATCATTCCGGGCTCTGCTGTCATGGGAGCCCTCACATGGGACATTGAGCAGAAGGTGAGAGAGGCTCAGGCCACCGACCCAGACCGGGGGGGGGGGGGGGCACCGGGCTGGATATTTGTTCCTGCTGTGGTTAAAGGAGACACAATTCACTGGCCTACACATGGCAAAATTTTCCTGTCATCCAGGGGTAGCCAGGACCCTCTCCTTACTTTACTGAATTTTCTGGTAGCTGACCATGGATTTTGATGTGCTGGAGTACATCAAGGCTTGTCCTCAGTGCTCTGCAGGCAAGTCCCTCACCACTCCTCCCACTGGGTTACTCTGCGCCCTCCCCATTCCCAGTTGTCCCTGGTCTAACATCACTCTAGACTTTGACACTGGCCTACAATCTTCCAGTGGTTACACCGTCATCCTGACTGTCATGGATAGGTCCTCCAAGGCTGCACACTTCATTCCCCTATGCAAGTTACCATCTGCCTTGGAGACGGCAGCCTCTTCTGAGGTCTTTCTCATATCACATTCAGATGTTCAGCTTGGTGTTGTAAAGCCACGCTTTTTCCTCACGGTCCAGTTGAAGGAGGCCGGCCTCCAAAGGTGGTCTGTACAGCCTACAGGTGGTAATGATGTGGTCAGCAGTCTGCTCAGGTTCCCCACACTCGCACAGTGCACTGTTTGCCAGGCCCCACTTCTTCATGGTTGATTTGAAGCAGCCGATATCTGTATGTAGGCAGTTCAGCAGAGTCCATTGACGGTGAGGAAGACTCATTCCTTCTAAGCCATCCCCCGGGTCCCAGATGCAGTGGTGAATACATGAGGGCCAGGATGACTCCCAATCTTGCTTCCAGGATGCTGCCAACCTGTCACTTGTTGACTGGTTCTCAGGGATGGGGCAGAGCAGCTCTTGTGTCACCCTGTTGTAGGGGTGGTGGGACTTGAGTCTGCTTGGGGGCACAACTGTTGTTGTGGTATTGTGCAGGATATGCCAGTCATGTTTCTGGGCTTTCCTTGCTAGGGCAAGCGTAGCGGCTTTTTGTCTGAGGCCAGGTGGGGCGATTCCTGAGAGGACCGGCAGGAAGGAGATGGGGGGGGGGGGTCTTAGGCAGCCTGTTATGGTCCTAAGTGCATTGTTAATGGCAGCATCTGCCTTTTTGACATGTGGGCTTCTACACCATGCTGGGGCACAGTAGTAAGCTGCTGAGATGATGAGAGCTTGCGTGAAGATTTGTAGAGTCCTGGTTGATGCTCCCCAGGAAGCACCAGCTAGGCATTGGATAAGTGAGACTCTTGATGTCACCTTGGACCTCACTTCTTCAAAGTGTTGTTTGAAGGACAGTGTCCTGTCCAGGTGCATGTCGAGGTACTTTGGGGCTTGCTGGAACTCCAGGGGCTTATTGTCTACAAACATGTCCAGGTCCCTTTTGGCTTCTCGGTTGTTCAGGTGGAATGCCTCCATCACGGTCTTGCCAGTGCTGAGCTGGAGGTGCCATTTGCAAATGTAAGCTGCCAGAATGCCCATATCCTGGTTGAGGCCTTCTTCCAGCACCTTCCATGATGGTTGGTGTAGCACGATAGCCAGATCATTCGCATAACCATATTTTCTGGATGTTGTCTCTGGAATGTAATGGATATAGATGTTAAAAAGCATTGAGGCAAGCACAGACCCCTGGGGGACCCCATTTCTCAGTCTTCTGAGTCTGCTTTGCCAGTGAAGCAGACTCTGAGGTCACCATCGACCCAGCAGTAGAGCCGCCTAGGCCTTCACCAGCAGTAGAACAGGAGTTAAGGCAAGTCCTCTTCTTTGTATTTTTAACATATTAAAAGAGGTCATAGAGGTCTTGTCTTGCTCCTAGTGGGGAGACCCAGTTGCAGCTCCCATCTACTTCTGGGCTCTCCCCCTTGGGCTCTGCTGCTGGCAATAGTGGTGTCTCAATACCAACCTGCTCTTCTCCCTCGTCCAAGGTGGCTGAATTGGGGGACAGGTCACCTGAGACCCATGCTCTTCAGGCCTTGTCATCTGAGACCTGTGCTCTTCAATCCTTGTTGTTTGAGCTCCACGCTCTCCAGTTGTCTGAGCTCCATACTCTTTAGTTGCCTGAGGTCCACGCTCCTGGGTTCCAGGCTTCCCAGCCACTGCCCCAGTTCCATGCTCGCCAGCCTTCATTGTCTGACTCATGTTCTCCAGCTCTTTTCTGGGTCACCTCTTCATTGGCCTCCTAGGGGGTCTCCAGTGGAGGCCCAGCCGGCTTCTAACTCCAGTCGACCTCTGGGGAGATTCTGCTCCCTGGTTGGGTGGGCCATGGATTTCGACTGATCTTCTGACTCACTGGACATTCCTGTTAGGTGGGCCATGAACTCTGGATGGCCCCCTGGCTCTCGGTGTGCTCCAGCTCGGTGGCCCATGGACTGTGCGTGGCTATCCAACAAACTGTTCTTCTCCGTAGGGTGGTCTATGGACAATGGTCGACCACCCGACAGACTGTTATTTGTTTCTTTTTGTTTGAGCGGTTTCTGTCCCTCCTGTCTTGTGTCCCCTCCACCCACCTGGTTTTGGTGGGTCCATGTTTTGTTTTTAGGGTGTCTGGAATCCGCCCTTAAAAAGGGGGGCCCTGTCATGTTCTGGACATGGTCGTCAACCATGTCCACAATTTTGGTTATTTTTTGGACTCACTACACTATTACTGTTTTGTTATCATTAATATTCTGTGTTTATTCTTAGTTTCTAACTCTGGCTGTTATTTTGAAAGGTTCTTTTGTTTTCCCAGTCTGGTTTCCTGTCCTTAGTTTCTCTCCCTTATGCTATCATTTAGCCCTTGATTAGTTAGCCCTTGATTAGCTGTTATGTGTTAGTAATTATTGTGTTACCTATATAGGCTATTACATTCTGTTACTCAGTGTTGGGACATCACAGCTTTCTTCGTATGACTTCCATTCTGTTTGCTGTGCAGCTATCAGCCCCAATGCTGTCTTTTGGTTATGATTTAATAAAATGTTCTTGCACTTCAGTTGTGCCTGCCTTAAGGAGTCTTCCTTTCCCTGTTTGTCGGAGGTGGACCATCACACTTGAGTCTTTAAATTAAATCAGCACAACTCCCATCTAAATATAACTCAAGGCAAATATATCACCTGAAACGCTGAACTGCTCATTATAATTTGATATTATCAAATAATTATCTCACAGCCATGTTTCTCTGCTGCACTATGAGTCTGCAGTAATTTGAAAATTTGTGTACACGATCTCAGAGCTGTTGTGAGTTTGAGTGTACTGTACGATCATGCTCAGATTGCTCAGATTGATAAATGCTGAACTTTGGGTTGCAATGATTGCACGACCACTTTTTTGTCTTATGCACGTTTCATAAATGAGGGCCACTGAGCCTTAAACAGACAGCCTACGCAGCAAAAGACGTCAACTGGTGGCACTCCTGTCAGCTAAGACCAGGAAACGAGGCTAAAATTTGCACAACCTCATCAATATTGGACAATAGAAGATTACAAAAACATTGCCTGGTCTCAATTTTTGCTGCAATATTTGGATGATAGGGTCACAGTTTGGTATAAACAACACAAAAGAATTGATGCATGCATGGAGCATCGTGGAAGTGCAGCCAACCAATCTGCAGCAGCTGCGTGATACTAGCATATTGATATGGACCAGTATATTTGAGGAATGTTTCCAGCACCTTATTTAATATACATTATGTCAAATTAAGGTGGTTATTAAGGCAAAAGGGATCTAACCCATTAATAACAAGGCGTATCTATTAAAATGATGGTAAGTGTCCAACATAATGCATTCTTTACCCGGAATCTCACATACACACTACTGCACCTATGGACATTTTGTATATTATAGTTAGTTATTCTTTTTCCCCAAGTATGTCTCAGGGATGTGTGAATGGATGGGGGGGTGGGAGCTATGTGGGAGTGTGTCTTAATCATGCTGCTTCTTATATGGATGCCGAGAGAAACGCAATTTCATCTTGCCTGCACTACAGTTGTATGTACAGCAATATGACAATAAAGTTTGATTTGATTTGAAATGAAAAATGGTTTTAGGTTTTGTTTTATCCCGTCATAACCTAATATGCAGCCTCCTTACTCTCTTGGTAGTAAACCAGTACTTACTGTGTGTCTGCGAGTATGAGTGTGTGCGTTTTCTTTTCATGTTAGAGGCTTTATGAAACATGGATTATGTCTTTGTTTCTGTCTGATGTATCAAAGGATTGTGGTACCCTGTGTACTTGTGGCAAGTTTTCTTTTCTGTATTCTTTGTTCTGTGTGTGTATGTGTGTGGTTGTCTGACTCTGTATATCTGGGCGTCAGTGTGTGTGTGTTGGTAGCGTGGAGTGGCATTTCATAGTGGGCCACTGTTTGTAAATTGCCCTTCTGATTTTGTTATTGTAGGTTTATGGATAGTGATGTGTTTATTTATGTGCTGAAGTGTGTTATTATTCTAGGATGAAGATGTTTATCTGCTGCCTCTTGTTGGTTCAAGATTAAGAAACCATTTTTCTTGATGGCTGTGCGTACTGAAATCATGCAGCAGCAGCTTGAAGGGGGGAAAAGCATTTTTCACTAGATTTCACATGTAACTGGGAAACACATTCCTTGAACCATTTAGAAATATACTGTATATTCCAGCAATGTCAGTCATTTAAACATTGCAAAAACGTTATGCTTACTAATGACTAATAAGCCCCCCAAAAGCACAGCTTACTGCAGTATTGTCTACTATGTTGCTTTTACTCCTTTTCCCTAAAATTCCATGATCATCTCTGTGGCTAAATGGCTACCCGTATCATTTTTTATTATTGGGTCTTAGTAAATGTATTATCAGTACCTTCTCACAGGAGGGAGCCAAAGTTACATTTTAAAAATGCTAACCAAGCAGATATTGCTCTGGTGTAATCCCTAATGAAAGACGGCATGAAAACATAAAAAAAAAAAAATATTAAAACCACCTCTTAGAGCACAGTGATGGTTCCTCAAATGCGTAAGAAAAGTAAATGAAACTTGACAAAAATGAACAATAGATTGCTGGTAGAAGAACATTTAAACAGTCATTGCAAGCAGCTTTTATTGCTCAGAAAAATAAATGCTCCTTGATGAAACTGAGTGTCTTGGTTGCATTTATGTAACTGTAAACACAATTACAAAACTGTCAATGGTAACATTCACAATGGATAAAAACAAAATTCTCTTCTGTACAGGAATAATTTAACTAGTGGTGGGCCCATTAATTGTGAATTAAAGCATGCCCCGTTGATCGCAAACATTTTTTTTTAAAGTCATGGTTGGTCAAGATTAAATGCATTAAAAAAGTGGAACTTTTAAACGTGGGTACTGTTCCAGTTGGACAGTCTATGGTAAAACTCAAAATAGACACATGAGGCCAAAAAACTCCTCATTTTATTTAGTTCTGGGTGTTCTAATCAGTTTGCTGGAGTATTGCTGTCATACTATGCGGACATATGGACCGTATCAATGCACAATCCCAATGTGAACACTGTAGAGAAAGAGGCTGATTGAGAATAGAAGAGAGGCTGTTGCACGCAGCCCCCAATGGTTGGAGGTTCCGGGGTCCTTTACCAAATACGGTGGTTCATCTCTTTAAAGTGAAAGATGCACCGCAATCCAAACAGCAAAGCTCAGTATCATCATCACTGTAATACAGTCATGTTACCACCGGTGTTGTGTCGTGAAAAGGATTAACAGCTAAGGTAAAGGCTGACCCGGGCAAACACTGCTTTCATCAGTTCTGTTTGTAAATGTCCACTCCCAAAAAAACAAACTGGACTAACTACTATTGGAACTCAGCCTGAAAAGGGAAGTGAGAGACTGTGGTTGGGTGTTGGATGTGGTTGTGTGCAGGTTGGAGCTGATATGTTTTTGCTACTCAGTGCTGTGTAACTATGGTAACTACCCTGTAACTGCCTAGAGTTTTTTTTTTTTTAGAAAATTTTGGATAGCTGTTGTCACTTCTGACATGAAAGGACATTTGTTGGCTCCCATATTAATAAGATGAAAATTTTAAAAAATGTTAAGTTTAAGGCATATTACATAAAAAAATTGCATTTAATCATGATTAACTGCGGATAAACAAAAGCTTTTAGAATAATCCCTATTAAAAAATTTTAATCATGGCCCACCACAAAATATAACATGAACTGCATACTAGAATACGCTGTTTTCGAGAAAGCCACTGCAAATATTAAGATTGCGACACTTGTTTAACATTCATTTTAGTGTTTTGTACGGAGCCGCTGCTCCCATTTGGCACATCACGCACTGTGTGTGGGACACCAAGTGCCCAAGGGGGCACTAAAATTATCAACTTAATCATAATAATCATTATGATTAATTTTTTCAAATTTATGAAAAAAAACTGTTGCAACATTTAATATTAGATCATTGTATGTAATCTAAACTATACATACTTGCCTGAAATAACAATGAAAGCACCAAGGTGCAGCTGCCTCGGTGCGACCTCTACTGGCCTGGCTTAGTTATTACAATGCCTTTTTTCACTACTCCATTGAGGATGTAATGGTGAGTTAAACTTGTGTTTATTTTGAAAACAATTGCTTATCTCGAAAAGTCAAGAAAACATGGCGACATAATGTTGCAAGCCTTTAATTCCACTTGATTTTGACCGGGCACGCTGAAAAGCTGGTAAGACACACACACACGAGTGATTATCACATGCCTCTGTTGCACGAGGCATAATAATAATTTGACTATTGTGCCCTCCACCCCATCACATCTCCCTGTGGTTTATTCTTTGCATGCTGTGAAAAATGAAAAAACAGAACTCCAGCTGTTGTATCTATACTGTGACAAAACATGAGAGGAGAAAAAATAAGAAAAACCTCCGTGACTAAGGCCTATCCTGCCCAGCCTATTCTGTTATGTTTAGAAACGTTAAAAAAATTCTGTTAAATTTTGCTGAAACCTTGTATGTATAACAAGCAAAGGCAATTAATTAAATAACTATTAGGCTGTGTGTCCACCAAACGTGTTTTTTGTTGCCCGACCGCCCTGAGAATTTTTTTTTTTTCAGCACTTGTGCGCTGCGCTCTGGGGAAAAAATAAAGTCTGTGCCCTGTATCCCAGCAACAGCTTGTCCCTCTCAGCTCAGCACTTCCACTTTTCCTATGGTCAGTCTTTCTACTTATTTTTTTAATAGCAGTCTTTAAATAACAATGGACAAGAAACGTATTCTAGCATTGGTAACAGCTCTGGATGCAAAATATGATGACACGTAAAACAGGAGTCTGAGTAGAGACTGTATTGGCGTCCCATGTCCCGCCCTTCCTTAATTCTGACTGGCTTGGAAAAGTAACTTTTTTTTCCAACGCTGACCGCCTTGAGTGCCGTGACAAAAAATGACCACCGTTCAAAGCGTTTCAGCGGCAAGGGTGCTCAGCGCTGTAAACGCTGGACTATATAGAGAATGAATAGAAAACAGTCGCCCAGAGTGGAAAAAAACACGTTTGGTGGACACGCAGCCTTATTGTGACTGTAATCAGACATAACTGCTTACCTGCTGCAGCTGTTCTCTCCCTCTGTGAGGATCATGTGTAATTGTCCTGCCAGTCACTGTATTTCATCAGTCTAAATTACATATGACGGCGAATTACTAAATATTTCATGTTTTCTAATGTCAGACCTTTGACTGCAGATAAGGAGCTAAGAGGAGGATGTCTGAGTCACAGAGCTTCATAAAATGAGATTCACATCAAAATCACATCTCTGCATCACTGTTACAGTTTTATTTCTCTTGTGTTCAGATGGTTGTTTACAGTTTAGATATCAGTTTCTATTGATCTTGCAGTAGCTACTGACTGACTTGACAATTTATGTATAGGGAGGAATCCTACCTAGGATTAAATAATACTGCTTTGCATTTGAGATCCATCATGTGATTCCTGCATTTTACTTGCTGCCTAAAATCCATAAAAGTTTGGTTAAACCTAAAGGCCGACCAATTGTAGCAGGTAGTGATTCCCTTCTTGAGCCATTGTCTAACTATACTGATTATTTCATTAAGCCCTATGTCCAGAAACTTCCCTCATATATTCAGGATTCTACTGATCTTATAAATAAAATATCAACATTAAAAGATCTACCTAATAACATTGTTTTGGCTACACTAGATATAGAAAGCCTTTACACAAACATTGATCATGACGGAGGCAGAGAGGCTCTTGAACATTATTTAAAAAACCGTCCGGAGGAGCCTCTCCCACCCAGCACATTTATTTGTAAGTTGGCTTCTTTGGTTCTTAAACTGAACTATTTTGCCTTTAATGGGGATTTTTCTGCAACGTAAAGGCACAGCGATGGGTTCCACTTTTGCCCTAGAGTATGCAAATTTGTATGTGGGTTTCTTTAAATATCAGTTCATTTTCAACTCCAATAGAAACCCCTTTTTCCCTAAGATTCTTAAATGGTTTAGATATAATGATGTCTGTTGCATTTTTTAGGGAACCCTTGATGAGCTGACTGATTTTGTCCAACTCCACAATAGTGTAAACCCTGACCTCAAGTTTTCAGTTGAATATGACCATAAATGTGTATCTTTTTGTATATGTGGGTTGAACTATGAAATGGTAGCATCCCTATACCAAAAAAGACTGATAGGAAGACTTTTCTTTTGGCCAACAGTTCTCATCCCAAAGGTTTTAAATATGGTTGACCGAAGAGTCAGTTTTATAGGCTTAGTTGCCTCTGTCACTCTAATGAGGATTTCATTGAGAAAGCTGTTTTCATGAAAAATGCTTTCTAAACAGGGGCTACAATACAATGTGTTGAGGAGGCTTTTCAAGTTGCTTTTTCTAAGCCACGTTCTGAACTTTTACAGAAAAGTGTCAAAAAAGAAGAGTGTCTCTGTTTCCTGTATTACTACATATACTCCCCAGACCTATATTCTTAAAGACACCATTCTTAAACACTGGCCTATCTTGACCTCTGACCCGGCATTATCTCAGCTTTTTAAAGACCCTCCTCTTTTTGTTTATAGAAGAGGCCCAAATCTACACAACATGCTGGTGCTGGCCAATATTAAAGCAGGTCCAAAACAGACTCTTTGTGCCACAATTGTTATGTTTCTAGGCTCACGTTTTCTCTGAGCTCAGATCTTCACTTTATTTTTTAGTATTATTTATCTGTAAGTCTGTTTTTGGTTATTTTCTGTACAGTACATGTTCACTGGTTACTTTTCTGTTTCATGGCAGAGCCCTTCTCCCATTTCCCAGACATGCCCTCCAGCTGATTGCTGTGCTTCAGGTCCTCTAAGCTGCGATCAGTTGGTAATTAGGTCACCTGCCACCTGCACCTGCAGCTCGTTAGTTCCTCCACTATTTATTAGACTGCTGCACTCTCCTTCAGTGCGGCAGCCACAGTGATGTTTGGACTGGACTATTCTCCCTTTGTTCAGTCTCCCCCTCCTCTTTTCCAGAGTTTTTCACAACTCTGGAGACTCATCTCTGTGTAAGTTTCTTGCTGTCTTTGGGAATGTCTACAGTTATTTTTGGAACTGTTATGTGTTTTCTGTTAATAAATGTCCCCACTGCAGTCGAACATCTGAGTTTGTTTTTTGCCCTGGAGGGGTGATCATGACAGTTGGGTGCCATCAGTGAAAAACTCAGCTTCTGCAGTGAGGCATTTTTTTTTTTTTTTTACCTTTGTGTGTTTTTCCACCCCCCTGATTTTTGGAGCTCATCATGTACGAAGTGGTGCGGTGGGCGGTTTGCCTCCTGGACCGCATTTGGTCACGGACCCGAGCCTCCTGTTCCTCCAGGATGGTCTATGAGAACCAAGAAGACGTAGCACAAGTGATGCAGACATTTCCCAACAAATGGAATCACCCAAAGGCGATGGCGACCCTCTCTTCCATTCTTTCCTTCATGTGCACAGATGAGGAGCTGAGGGAGGTGATTCCGATGCTTGTGTCAACTCCTGCGCGTTTGCCGCCGGCTCTAGCTCCATGCAGACAAAGTCATCCCACCTCACATCATCAGAGGACTACTCATACTTCTTCAGCAGCCCTTCTCCCAGCACCAAAACAGAAGCCTCCCATGCTGGTGCAGCTTTCGGTTCTTTTTCCCCTGGCTGTTTCACCAGCTTCTCTCCACCCTGTACTGGCTTCTCCTCGCTTCCCTTTGGCGCACTCTCCCGTCCATTCCCCAGCCCCGCCCACTTCCGTGTTGTTGGAGCTGGCTCCTCCACAATCCACTGAGAGAGTCAGGATCACCGTTGACACGGAGAGGGATGACTGTCTGTCTCCAGCAGCTGAGAACATAAAGATCCGGGAGGTCAGGCAAGTGTTTTTTCATTCTATTCCACCTTGTATTGATAAGCCTTATCTGCCTCCCAGGGGAGAGTCTCAGATTAAGCAGTCTGCTGAGTTCTCTCCTCCTGCTGCTGTCTCTAAATCTTCTCCTATCCTCTCCGTGTCTCCCCCGTCTATCCCTGAGTGTCCGTCGGCTCCAGAACCGAGCCAATGGATGGTAGAGGAGCTGGTGGCCCTGGAGGACCCAACTCCGGAGCCTACATGGAGCCTACCCCCAGCTTCCATGCCAGAGGAGCCATCTACATGGGCCACAACAGCTGGGACAATCAGGACCGCTATGACCATCATGTCAGCTGCGGAGGCCACTGCAGCCGAGTGGGAACCCAAGATGGACCTCCTGAGAACTGATCCTGAATCGCCATCACTACCTGGATCGTCGGAGTCCTGGACGGCAGTAGAGCTTGAGATCAGGCAAAGCTGTCTTTTGTCTTTCTGTTTTCTGTTTTAGAACAATCTTGCCTCACTCTTGGTGAGGAGAGCTGGGTGCAGCCGCCTGCTGCATCCAAGCTCGCCTCACCGGGCTCTGCCGCTGCTGATGACCACGATTTCTCTTATTTCTCTGTTTCTGAGCCTTCTCTGAGGGTCACCGGAGATGATCCAGCACCACCTGATGTCTCCAAACGTCCGGGTTCGCCTCTGGAGGTTGTCCAGGGCACAGCTATCCCCCTGCCTGAGGCTGTCGTGTGGGTCCCTCCTCGGGTCAAATCTCCGTGGGTGCTGCATCCAAGTCAGGGACCCTCGTGTATGCTGCGCCCCAGTGTTAACCCGATATGGGTGCTGCGCTGCTGCATGGGGCCGTCATGGGTGCTACGCTCCAGCCCGGGTTCCACTGAGGGTGCCGCAGTACTCCAGCCCGAAGCCACTGTAGGTGCTGCCTTGTCCCAGTCCGGGACCCCCATGGGTGCAACCTTACCCCAGACCACTGAGGGCATCATGGTTTCCCTTCCTCCTCGGCCAGACACCGTCATGGTTCCCCCTCTCTGGCCTTGCTTTCCATCTTTGGGCTTTCCTGTTGGGCGACTGCCTCCTGGGTCATCCCTGCAACTCTGGTGGCTTAAAAACTCAGGCCGGCCGCCTGATGGACTGAGTCTATGGGTTGGGGGGCCTATTTTCTCCTGCAGGCCACCTTACTCTTTTCATCGGGCCGTCTGGATGGTCTGGGACTTCGGCCGGCCACCCGATCGCGGGTGCCCTGGGACTGTGGGGGGCCTTGGGGTTTGTCTGGGCGCAGGTATGGGTGTTTTACTGTGTTGTTCGCTCCCTCCTTAGCCTGTTCCATCACCTCCCACCCGGGTTAGTTTTTTGGCTGTATTCCCTCTCTGGGGTGGGGGGTTCTCCTGGGTGGTGCTTTGGGGTGTCTGGGACCACCCCTTGGGGGGGGCTCTGTCATGTTTCTGAGCTCAGGTTTTCACTTTATTTTTTAGTATTATTTATCTGTAAGTCTGTTTTTGGTTATTTTCTGTACATGTTCATTGGTTACTTTTCTGTTTCATGGCAGAGCTCTTCTCCCATTTCCCAGACACGCCCTCCAGCTGATTGCTGTGCTTCAGGTCCTCTCAGCTGCAACTAGGTCACCTGCCACCTGCACCTGCAGCTCGTTAGTTCCTCCACTATTTATTAGACTGCTGCACTCTCCTTCAGTGCGGCAGCCACAGTGATGTTTGGACTGGACTATTCTCCCTTTGTTCAGTCTCCCCCTCCTCTTCTCCAGAGTTTTTCACAACTCTGGAGACTCATCTCTGTAAGTTTCTTGGTGTCTTTGGGTATGTCTACAGTTATTTTTGGAACAGTTAGGCATTTTCTGTTAATAAATGTCCTCACTGCAGTCGAGCATCTGAGTTTGTTTTTTGCCCTGGAGGGGCGATCATGACACAAATACCAAATGGGAATTATCCCTGTGGCCATTGTGCTCAGTGTCACAACACATGGAAGACATCTGTTTTTTCACATCCAAGATCAGGCAAACATTTTCCTGTTTAAGGGTATTATCACATGTAGTACAGAAAATGTAATTATCTGTTAAAATGCCCATGTGATAAGATTTACCTATGCAACAAGGTTGTTGAAACAAAGGATTAGTGAACAAAAAAGTTCCATCAGACGAAATGATGCCAACTATGCAGTAGCTCGTCATTTTAATGACTAATCACACTCAGTCTCTTCCCTACGTTTTCAGGGTTTTGAACATGTTCTGCCAAGAGGGGGGGGGGGGTATGAAAACCAAGATATGTCAGTGAGAACTTTTTTGGATTGACACTCTAGATGCCCTTCAACCTAAAGGTCTCAATGAAGATTTTGATGCGAGTGTTGCGTTGTGATTCAGGATGTGTTCCAGCCCTTCTTTTTAGTTTTTGTATAGTGAAACTTGAGATCTATGGTTTGATGGCCTCAGCCTGATGTTTTTATAGCTCTTGTTTCTTTTGAAATTTTTAAAAATGGTATCTCATCCTATTTATTTATATTGGTGATGTTATCGTACTTTGTTTGTCTTTCTGTTGACCTTTTACACACCTCCCTTTTAATCTTAGAAAAGTTTGAGGTATAATATGCCTCCTTGCTTTAATTTTGATAGTTGTGACTACATTTCCCAGAAGACATGGCACTGCCACAGGGGTGTGTACACAGGTATACTACATACTGATTAATATGGGAATGCTTTCCCATTTAACCCTGTTCATGGCTGTAGTCTGTATGCTCTGATGAAGATTTGACAGAACCAAAAGCTTAGCAAGCAGTAATGTGGAAATTGCATTGAATAAGTGTGTGGATGTCTTTATTTCTATTTACTGCTGGGACTTAGCAGTACCTGTAACTACAGAGACACGTATAGAAACAATGATTGCTTACCTTTGTGCAAACAATGGTTTTCTGGTCGTTCACCTGGACGATTTGAGACGGCTGGACCCATCCATTGGTGAACTGAACATGAGCCTCTAATGATTTTTAGTTCTTAAATTGCTCATGGATGTATGCGCTCACCCCACAAACCAGGTAGGCAAAGACAGCTGACAGTGCGAGGCAGTTGATCGAGATCTGTGGTCCATTTCTTGTGCTCATATCAATCAGTCCTGTTTATTTCTTTAATTTTTTGGCGGGAGCACTCCTTTGCTTCCTTATTCAGCTTCTCTGAATAAGGAATTTTAATTTTCTGTTTGCTGCTTTCCATCACATGTATGTCTGTCCCTGTTAGCAGTTGCAGTAGACTACAAGTAAACCACAAAGCCAGGCCATGACAATAGCAATGACGGCCCAGAATGCAGCGCAGCATGATGTCAATGCCCATTCTCTATTTTCCCAGTTAGCATTATTTTTTCCAAGTTGTCTTTTCTGATCATGTGACCAAGAAATTTGAGCTGCCTCTTTCTAATTGTTGCGATGAGTAATCTTTTTTGTTTTTGCCATCTTCAACACTTCATTTGTTTTCTTTTCTGTCCATGATATATATAACATTCTTCTTATGAACCACATTTCGATAGCCTCTAATTTTCTTAACAGCTGTTTAAAGTCCAGATTTCACGGCCATAGAGTAAAACTGGCCATACATACGTCTTGAGGACTCAGAGTTTGGTGTCAAGGGAGATATTTCTGTTTTTGAGTATACAACTTATTTTACTGAAACTGTCTTTTGACATGGCAATTCTCTTACTTATTTCTTTCTCACATCTTCAATCTGATGTTATTGTGAAACTAAGGTATTTGAACTGGTTCACTTGTTTGATTTCTTTGTTGCATGTGATGTTACACACTGGGGGATGTGTTTTCTTGGAAACTGTCATGCATTCTGTTTTGTTGATGTTTAGAGAAAGTCCATATGCTTCACTGTGCGCTACTACGATGTTTAGGATGTTCTGCAGCTTTCTTTCAGAGTCAGCAATTAGTACAATGTCATCTGCAAATCTGAGATTATTTATGCTTGTTCCTCCTCCTTTTATTCCTTCTTGATCATTGATGTTGCGTAAGATCATCTCACTGTAAATGGTCAACAGATCTGGAGATAGAACACAACCTTGTCGAACTCCTCTTTGAATTGGCTTGAATTCACTGCTTTCTCTATCTATCCTGATCGCTGCCTCTTGTTCTCAATATAAATTTCTGATAATCCTCAAGTTTTTCCCATCAGTATCTCTTTGGCTGAAGATTTTAAACAGATTTTAATGTTTTACTTTACCAAATGCTTTGGAATAGTCTGTAAAACATAGGTACAGATTGCATTGTACTTCTATTGATCTTTCCATCAACATAGAGAGTGTAAATATGGCATTTCTGGTGCCCTTGTCAGGGAGAAATCCAAACTGGGTTGCTGAGAGTTTTGAATGCATACTGTCTCTTAAGCTGGGTTCACACTATAGCATTTGAAACTACTTTTAGACAGTTTGAAAAATCAGAGAAAGTAGTCCAAACATTGGTGAAATTACGTTCGTGAGCAGGTTTTTTTTTTTTAATCCAGCGCACATCAACTTCTATGAACTTTTACAAACTTTTGCTAGCATTTGCCAGCGTTGCATTCAGCGTCGGCAAACCTTTGCCAACTTAGGCTAGTGTATGTGTAGCTGTTGCCAACTTAGGTTAACTTAAGCAAATGAATACTCCGCGCAGGTCAGCTGACATCAGTGTTGGGCAACACTCATCTAAAGATCAGCGTTTGTGGAGGCTTCCTGCCATTCTGGACCTGCTTTTTTGGGTGGATTCACACTACAACGTTTGGACCAACTTTTACTGACGTTTTGGCAAACGTCTGGCTCTGCTGGCAAAAGTTGATAAAAGTTAATGATGGTTGGTGTTTGTTGGCAAACTCTGGCGAAAGTTGTATTTCTTGAAAGTTTTCAGCATGCTGAAAATTTGCTGACGTTTGGACATAAACATTGATGAAAGTTGTGCTCAGTTTGTAAAAGTTCCTGAGCACTGGGCTAAGTTATGCAGAGTTCACCTAAGTCAGCCTAAGTTAAGCTCCACTGGCAAACGTTGACTGAAATGCTGGTGAAAACAGATGTTTTTAGATCGAAACTCAGTTCAGACATGCATGAATGAAAGAGAAAAGGGGGAAATAAAAAATAAAATATATATGTAAGAGGACAATGTACAGTATTTGTTTGGTGATAACATAGTGTATATGACCAGTTTTTTTTTTTAATTATGGGACACATATACACTACCGTTCAAAAGTTTGGGGTCACTTAGAAATTTCCTTATTTTTGAAAGAAAAGCAATGTTTTTTTCAATGAAGATAACTTTAACCACTTGCACTCCGGGCAATTTTCCTAAAAATGCCAAAAAAAAAACGTGCCCAAAGTAAATCGAAAGCTGTTATTCAACCCTTTGCAGCATCTTCATGGGGTTGGTCTCATTTAAAAGAAAACACTTTGAATTTTTTGGCAAAAAAAACATAATCTCTACGTGCTCCGGCCACTGAGTTACAGTCATCTAAACATACTGAACTTGAAGAAAAAAAAATTGGACACAGTGTTTTTTTGGATACAAATGCTTGTAAATAACACACAGCTGTCCGATCCGGCTGGAAAATGCAACAGAAATGTAGAACCAAGTGTTATCCAGCTGAGATCCAAATTTGGTAACAATACCACCAAAAATGAATATTTTACACAGCTTTGTTCTCAGGCTGTTCCCAGGCGTTATGGAACTGTGCCAAATTGTGCCAAATGGCACAGTTTGGAAAAACGTCTGTAACTTTTGAATAATTCAATGTAGAATCTTCATTTTAGGCTCTAATGAAAGGTCACACTCAGGGCTGTGTCTGTGTGTGTGTGTGTGGGCGGGGGGTCGTTCCCCCCCCCCCCCCCCGCTACCAAGGACCAAATTCGGCCCTCGCTACATGACGGAATACACTCTTTTTTTTTTTCCTTGCATGTTTTCACAGCGGCTCCCCCCCCCCTCGCTACTGTGTGTGTGTGTGGGGGGGGGGGAACCGTGAACGGACCGTGAACGCCCCCCCCCCCCTCGCTACAGAAGAGGGCCATGATGGAATAGACTGATATGCTTCCCCCAGCGGACTGGGGAGCGTTCGGACCGAGGAGCGGGGCGGGGGGGGCGTTCACAGTCTGAACATGGCAAATGAACCGTTTATCGCGCCGCACGCACTTCGTATTTCGTGCGCAGTACAGTTCTAATTTACCGATCGGTCAAAAGTCATTTTTGGATTACAGTTTTCAGGGATAAATAATAATTTAGCTTATAACACCTTACCTCTTCAAAGCAGCAGAGTCGTGGCGAACATCTCTTCCCACGCGTCAGACGAACGCGACGCTGCTCCGCTCGTGGATCCCGATCAACATAATTCCATTATTGCCATTTTGGCGAATGATTTACGACTTTTGTCGTCGGCCTCCGTCTATTCTGCTGGAATGAGTGCAGGTCCCACTTGTGGGTGTTCTCCATGCTGCTGGGTGAGCCTGGGTCTGTAGGAGATTCGTACAGAGTCCTTCTGCAGCAGTAAATATTGCTTCACCCAGCCAGAATTTCTGTGCTTCAATTGGCTCCTGCGTTCACAGTAGGCGGGTCCTCCTTCCTAGATTTTCATTCATTGGCTCCTCAAGGTTTCAGAAACCCAATTCAAGGCTCTTATTAGTCGAATGAGAGGTCAATCAGATGAACTAATCTGTTCGCGGCTGTGTTTGCAGATTTTTTTTTCAGTGGCGCTTGGAGGGCACACCACCTACACCATCACCATCAATATCCTTATCATGCGTCATGCGCACGAGGGCGCACGAGCGCGCTCTCACGCGCCCTCGTGCGTCATAGGACGCAGAGACTTGCCCGCCCGTGGAACAACGGAGCGCAAGTGGTTAAACTAATCAGAAATACACTCTAATATCTAATATACATTGCTAATGTGGTAAATGAATATTCTAGCAGCAAATGTCTGGTTTTTGGTGCAATATCTACATAGGTGTATCAATGCTCATTGCATCAGAAGGCTAATGGATGATTAGAAAACCCTTGTGCAATCATGTTAGCACAGCTGAAAACAGTTTAGCTGGTTAGAGAAGCTATAAAACTGACCTTCCTTTGAGCAGGTTGAGTATCTGGAAAAAATTATTATTTCAAATACAAATCATTATTTCTAACCTTGTCAATGTCTTGGCTATATTTTCTATTCATTTTACAGCTCATGGTGGTAAATAAGTGTGACTTTTCATGGAAAACACAAAATAATTGTCTGGGTGACCCCAAACTTTTGAACGGTACACTACCGTTCAAAAGTTTGGGGTCACTTAGAAATTTCCTTGTTTTTGAAAGAAAAACACTTTTTTTCAATGAAGATAATGTAGGGTGAATTGCCTATAAAAATATTTGTCATAAGGTACAGGAATTATTTATTTTATTTAATAGTGGGTGTGAAAGGGGGGCGGAGTTAAACCTTCACTTCTACACCCGCTAAATTAAATAAAAGCACTCGTAAAAGGGGCACCAGTCCTAACGGACAATAATATTAACTTTGATTTTAATTAACTTTGTACCTTAAATTACTTAATGAATCAGTCTCAAAGTTTCAGTGAGTTTTTGTCCTGCCGTGATTAGGAAACCTGTATATGCGAAAGGAAAACGCTTCAACTGCTCTCATTCACTCTTTTATTAAACTCATTCAGGTTACATGACATGGCGTTCAAATGATGAATAAACAGATTCAGATGATGACAGCGTAAAATATCACATCAACTGATATTGGGTTCCTGAACATAAAATCCAGCGTTACACCTCTGCAGAACCAGGGAGAAACTAGACTTATGTTTCAACGGTAAATGAGGCTGGAATGTTTTAACAAAACAACGCAATTTTATGGGGAAAATTCATAAGCTAATTATCTAAAAATGACTCCTGAATTAATTTACAAAAATTAAAGGGGCAGTTACTTAAAAATGACTAAGAGTTTTCCTTCAATTTACAGCTTTATCCTGCGGCTGAGAGACTAATTGAGCCCTGAAATACGGGCCATATTCAATTGTAATTTAATTGTTAGGACATCACGTTTTAACCCAGCAGATAGGAGAAATAAAAGTTTCACTCACACACAGCCGTAGGTCCAAGTTTCCGCGGGTCGGTACCGCTGAGTTGGGAGTTAGGACGTCGGAGGAAGCGGCTGCTGCGATTCCTCCTCACAGCCGTGGAAGTGTAAACTCAGCTGGGGGCTCTCCAGACAATGGCAGCAGTGGGTGGTCTGTCACAGAGCGGCGTGACAAGTCCTTGGAAAAGTGTCCAAATTTGGGGTCTCTTGTAGCGGGATCGACCCAAAAACTGAAGGAAAATCTTCTCAGTCTCTGTTCACTTTAAACTAGGCAAATTAAAGGTCCACTTTAATGGCGTGAAAAGTCAAAAAAAAATGTTAGAAAAACATTTACTAGGATAAGAATGGCTTCTGAGGTGAAGGAAAAAGTTTGAGAATTTGATTCTCTAAAAGGGACGAGCTCTAAAGAAAAATGGTTTCTCCTCAGTGACCAGAATATAAGGAAAGACTTGACAAACACACAGAGAATAAAATAAAACTTAACAGGGCCTTGAAACGGTGGAATAAAATCTTCTTCTGAGATCTAGATTACTATTCTGCTTCCTTAATCTTAATTTAGTTCCTAATCCTTCTCAAAATCTCGTTCTTTCTTCTTTCTGTGTTTCTAATTCTTAATTCTATTTCTAGCTAATCTTCCTGCCTTTTCTTTGTCTACCCTTTTTCTACTGTTTCTTTGCTGATCTCTGACTAAACTCAAATCTAACCTCTCTCTTTTAAAGTTACCTCGTCGGGTCGTAAAACTGATGATGTAGTCGCAAGACTGACCAATCGGCTTTTTCAGAAGCAGTTTGAAATGGCTGCTATCCAATGTGAGAACACTTCTTTTTTGGAGAGCAGCCAATCAAATGAAGACACCATCCCATGAAATTTCAGAGGGAAAATCAACACTCAGTCAGTTCTTATGAAATAAATGCTCAATATAAAATCTAACTAAATTAAATGACTTGGCTAATATATGGTGATCATGCATGTATACCATTACTCCAATAACACTCATGAATATAACATTTCTTATACATAATTATAATACATGCATTCACATTTAGATCCAAAATGCAGCAAAACATGCAGCAAACCATGGTTGGTGATAAAAGAGGGATGATTTTCAGTGTCCTTAGGATCCAGAGGATAAGCTGAAAGAAACTTAATATTTAGAACAAATTAAAAGTCATCCTACATACTGAAAACACATTCCGTAGGTATCCGCTAGGAGGTACTGTTGAGCTGTAGATGATTTCCTTTAGTATCTGGGCGAAGGTATCTGGACAGCATCGGCTATAAATCCGTCAGATTAAGTGGTTTATGACTCTTTTAAGAACATTGGTTTCCTATGAAAAGGTACGTTATCAAATGCAGTGTTCACGTTGAGAGGTCTGGGTCTCCTGAGTTTTATGTTCCTTTGAGCCTTTAAAAGCAAATTCTGATCCTTACAATCTCTGCAAGAGGCAACTGTTTACATTGGGGTCCTGGGAAAGCAAGCATCTTTGGTCAGGCCTGGAAGAGGCCTGCATGAGTCGACATAAAAGCCAGTGATATTCCTGAAAAGGCAGAAAAGTGATATTCCTGTGTAATGAATAAAATGAGATTCCTGTAAACTGAAGAGAAGTGATCTTCTGTCTTGGTTTGAGGAGAACGATGATGCTACAGATCCCCCCTTTGTAGCAATGGTGAGCGTCGGTCAGCGTTGGTACACACCCATGGCAGCTTCGTCTCCTTGGCAACACTTGACCTAAATACTGGGTTAAAAGGTTTTTGTGATGTCCATACACACTAGCATGCAAACAGTATCTATTACTAAGTACAGATCTTTGACTTTGGTTAACTGGAAGGACTTCCATGAATTTCCAAAAATAATTTGAATATGGACAAATGTAGATTATAAAATTGACTTGGAGTAGTAAGCTAAGGCATAGGTCTTGAAATGACTCAAAAATTCTAGCTACAAAAATAAGTGCATAGTCTGACATACCTGAGGTAGGAATTTTGGTCTACAATGAAATAGCTATCATAGTTGTTAAAAAAATAGTTTGAATGGGTACAAAAATCAAAATGGAGTGCAAGAGCTATATATAAAAATATAGGTTTGTATATAAGCATGCATATAACTTCAAAAATTCTAAAAATAAAGAGAAATAAAAGTCAAAACAAAGAATGCAAACAAAAATGTATTGCTTATCTGAGGTAGATGTTTAGGTTAAGCAATATTGAGTTAATTCAAGGAGGTTCGAATTGAATTGGTTTATTTGGACTAAACCATGGTTCCACAGAGGTCTTAATCAGAGGGTGTTTGAGACCTTTGTTCTGGAAGACTGAGCGAACATGGAAAGTCATCATTGTTTTTTGAGTGGCAATGAGGAATAACTTTGTGACATCTGAAACAGGGGCAAGAAGCGGTGAAGGCAGACTCGTTGTCAAAGTGTTAGCTGAAAGTCTAATATTTCTAGCTACCTTTCGAAGAAACACAAGCATTAGATGTGGGTGAGCAGGGTCACCCTCTAACATGAAGAGTGACAAGTCCAAGACCTTGTTGAGTTTGAATGAGGCTTTGGAGCAAACATTCAAAACCAACACAGTATCTTGCAAAGTTTTGGTAACAGTTGGTGGTTCAACTATCTGGCATTTCAGTGTAGCAGTGTTGACTGATTTAACAGTAGGCGTGCTAAGGCTAGCAAGAGGCCCTAATGATGAGGCCGTGGTTGAGAGTCTACTTAAGGATTGTTGACTTCTTGTCTGGGTTCTGTCCAGTTCTAACTGGGCGAAAGTAGGTGAGAGTGCTAGGTAGAGGGCTAAACTGAAAAACAGGAGGGCCATCGTCCTGGCCAACGAATAGAAGTGAGTCATTTTAATCTTGAGCTTCTTGTCAGTTTTCGTTTTCTTGAG